>CM040626.1:28378227-28390727 GCA_022817965.1 Solanum lycopersicoides
CACGGGATCTAGATGCTGACCCTGCTTGACTTCAACCACCAAGGATGATTCAGAACTAGGATGAACTGAAACATCCCCACTAATGGAGTCAACCAAAGCACACTCAATATGGCCAGTCCGTGTACATCTTTTACCAGCTCCTTCTTCTCCTCCTCAATGTGAGCTGTACTTCCCATGCTCATCTCACTCAAAGCATCAGCTACAATATTAGCCTTACCTGGATGGTAGTGCACATTCATGTCATAATCCTTCAACAGCTCCAACCATCTCCGCTGACGTAGATTCAACTCCCTCTGTGTGAACACGTACTGGAGACTTTTATGGTCTGTGAACACATCTACATGCACTCCATACAGATAATGCCTCCACAGCTTCAGTGCAAACACCACAGCTGCCAACTCCAGGTCATGAGTGGGATAATTCTTCTCATGAACCTTGAGTTGTCTAGATGCATAGGCTATCACCTTACCAACCTGCATAATAACACAACCCAAACCAACCCTAGATGCATCACAATAAACAGTGTAATTCTCACCACACTTAGGCAAAGTAAGCACCGGGGCTGAAGTGAGTCTGTCCTTGAGCTCCTGGAAACTCTTCTCACAAGTCTCTGTCCATTCAAACTTGGCTTTCTTCTTAGTCAAAGCTGTCAATGGGGCAGCAATGGAAGAAAAACCCTCCACAAACCTGCGGTAGTAACCAGCCAATCCCAAAAAGCTACGGATATCAGTAGGAGTAAGAGGCTTTGGCCAGTTCTTCACAGCCTCAGTCTTCCTGGGATCCACCTCCACGCCCTGATCGGACACAACATGACCCAGGAAGGTCACTGATCTCAGCCAGAATTCACATTTGCTGAATTTGGCATACAACTGATGTTGTCTAAGTACCTATAAGGTTAGTCTCAAATGTTGTTCATGCTCTTCCTTGGTCTCAGAGTAGATGACAATTTCATCAATGAATACTATGACGAAAGAGTCAAGGTATTCACGGAAGACCCTATTCATGAGATCCATAAATACAGCAGGTGCATTCGTGAGACCAAATGACATGACTAAAAACTCATAGTGACCATAGCGGGTACGAAAGGCTGTCTTTGGGATATCTCCATCCCTAACCCTAAGCTGATGATACCCTGAACGAAGATCAATCTTAGAGAAGAAACTAGACCCTTGGAGTTGATCGAACAAATCATCTATTCTGGGAAGTGGATACTTATTCTTTATAGTGACTTTGTTGATCTACCGATAATCGATACACATTCTAAGGGTTCCATCTTTCTTCTTTACAAACAACACTGGAGCGCCCCAAGGGGATATTCTCGGCTGAATGAAACCCTTGTCAGTGAGATCTTTTAACTGCAGCTTCAACTCTTTGAGTTCAGCTGGAGCCATTCTGTAAGGAGGAATTGAGATTTGTTTAGTATCGAGTTCTAAATCGATACCAAAGTCAATCTCTCGAAGGGGAGGGACTCCAGCTAAATCATCAGAAAACACATCTAAGAACTCATTCACTAAAGGTACTGAGTCTATGGAAGGAATGTCATGATCTAAATCATTAACACTCACAAGATGACACAATAACCCCTTGGACATCATAATATTGGCCTTAAGGTTAGAAATCAAGAAGTTAGGATGACTCGAATTGTACCCCTCCCAGACCAACTCTTTTTCATTAGGAAAGTGAAATCTCACCACTCTATTACGACAGTCCAATCAAGCATAACAACTGTGAAGCCAATCCATGCCAAGAATAACATCAAAATCATGCATGGGTAACTCAACCAAGTTTGCACACATAGTTTTTCCACTAACAACTATTGGGCAATCCTTGTATACTCTATCAGTTCTTACATTTTCTCCTAAAGGTGTACTAACCACTATAGGATCATGCAGAACTTCAGGCAATGTCTCAAAAGTAAGATCAAGCCGAAGAGTTACAAAGGAAAGTGTAGACCCTGGATCAAGTAAAGCATAAACAGAAGTTGAGAACACTTGCAGCATACCTGTGACCACATCAGCGGACTTCTCCTGCTCCTCCCTGCCTTTCAGGGCATAGAACCTGTTCCTCTTAGGAGGCTCGTCTGCTGCTGCACCCTGTGGATTAGGCCTAGGATGAGTATTACCTCCAGCCTGACCTCTGTTCTGTGGACAGTCTCTGACCATGTGTCCACTCTTACCACAACCGAAGCAGGCATTAGTGCCCTGTCTGCACTCTCCACTATGAGCTCGGCCACACTTAGCACAATTCTTCTTAGGACGCTGCATCTCACCTCCATTGCCCTTCTTGGGATCAGGTCTGCCTCCTCTAGGTGTAGCACTCCTCTGAGGATTAAAATTCCCAGAACTCTGTTGCCCCTTTTTGAACCTTGGCTGCTCACGGACGCCAAAGTTGTTCCTGTGGCCTCCATGACTGGGTCCTGCCTGATCTTGAGGCCTAGGCTTCCTAGCATCATGAACACCTCTCTTTCTGCGGCTGTTCTCTACCTGCTGGACATGCACCATCAACCTGGAAAGATCCATATTATCATGGAGAATTGCAGATCGACACTCCTCCTCCAGATCTCTATTGATTCCTGTGAGGAACCTGCTCATCTCATCCCTGCTGTTAGAAACCAGGGAAGTAGCATACCTGGATGATTTCAACAAAGTTCAGTATTATCCTCATTCTTGCTATTAAATACTAGGGAAAATAACATACCTTGATAGCTTAACAAACTTCAGGGAATACTCCCTGACTGTCATAGAGCCTTGTTTAACGTTGATGAATTCCTCAACCTTGGCCTCCCTCATCTCCCTGGGAAAGAATCTCTCCAGAAATGCTGTCTTGAACAGCTCCCATGTGACTGGCACTCCACCTAAGACACGGCTATCTTGCCACATCTTGCACCAAGTCTGTGCAACATCCTTGAGATGATAGAAAGCTAACTAAACCTTCTCAATATGAGTGGCTTCCATAGCCACCAGGATCTTATGAACCTCATCCAAAAACTCCTGGAGATCCTCTGATGTCCTAGACCCTGTGAAAATAGGAGGATTCATCCTCGTGAAATCCCTCAGCCTGTCAGCCATGCTACAAACCGGTGGGTTCTCCCTCTGAACATCCTGCCGGTTGACCTGGGCAGTCATAGCCTGGGCCTGCATAGTAATGGCCTGTGCCATCTGGGCAAGAGATGCCCTCACCTCAGCATCAGTCAACCCAGCTGGATTAACTGGCACAACCACTCCTTCAGCTGGAGCCTGGGGTGGAACTCGATTGCCCCCAACAGCTGCTCTTCCTCTCCTCTGACCAATAGCCCTCCTAGGGTTCATTCTCTGAAAACAACAAAAATTGATGTTAGATACGCTCATAACACCAAGAATTCAGACATTCAGAAAAGCACGATAAGATCAGAAGAAGGGAAATTTTCCTACGCATCATGCAGTCTCTAATTCAGGATAGTGGTGCACTTCACTACCATGACTTAGAAACTACTCAATGTGGTTGATGTGAACTTATTATTTTCGTAATTTAACCTAATGCTCTGATACCAACTTTGTCACGACTGGAATCTAGACCCCAAACGAGATCGGCGTCGTTGACCTTTCAGAGGTCGCAGACAAGCCTACTTACGTCATTACTGAATTACATAGGTTAATTTTAGCAGACAATTTGACACTTTTTGTTTCCTAACATACTTATAAAACCATTCTCATTAATACGTAATTTTTCACCATCAACCATCTAACATTAAGAGATAATCAAATGAAAGGAATAGTTCAATACATATAAAGCGTATAATTGCCAAAATGGCACCAATACATAGTCTGAATAAAAACAGGAAAGAAACGCTAGTGGAACATGCTCCACTAGCTCAACTCTAAAACTAAGCTAGAATATAAAACAGTAGCATCCTCGAAAGCATGAGGACCTACCAAAACCAGATGAATGCTGGACGTCCGGATAACTGCAACGATGATCCTGTAGCTCTATCGTCCACCTGTGCCTGCACCTAAAATAGTAGAATTCGTATCGAGTTAGTACACACTTGTACTAAGTATGGGTATATGCAAGCACACACCAAGGACATGCATGAGAGAGAATAGCTCTTTCCTAATAACGTGATTTTTGGAAGTCAAGTCAGTAGACTTGCCAAATTGGGATTAGGAAAGTTTCCAAATTTGGATTAGGAAAGTAAATGATCTTTCCCAAATTTGGATTAGGAAAGTCAGTGAGCTTTCCAGATTTGGAATAGGAAAGTTATGCCATGAGAATAACATACATCATCATACTTTTCACAGTTGCGCACAGCACATAACATTTACACATAGCACATATCATATAGCATACAATACATTTTACATGTAGCACATAACTTCTTTCATATCATTCATTCATATGCCATGAGACCTTGGAATCATGGACTTGACATTAAGACATCCCAGAAATGAGGGATCAACAGATGGGACCTCAACTAGGGAACCTCCATTAGCAAACACAGAGTCTGCTTCATTCATTCATACGTACTTCATTTCATTTCATTCATAGTCCCGTGTAGCCACCAGCTATACCTAGGATGTAGTTTAAGACTTTCATTAGGTTCGTTGTGCAATGACCAAGAATGACCTAATGTCATTACTTGAATCTAACTCACCTTTTGATTATCCTATCCTAACACCTTTGGTATCATTCATTTCATTATGTGCATCATCTGAGGCTGGCCTCATTCATTCATTGGGAACTTTAACTTTAACCGACATAGATCATGTGATCATCATGAAATCCAGTGTCTCCCCCACACCGAAAAGAGGTGGAATCACCGGCCAAAGTGATCCAATAACATGCTAGCGTACATGGGAATTTAACCCCGCCAGATCCCTATATTGGCAGTATAGGTTCGAAGACTAGGAGATATAAAGAGACCCATACCCGGCATGCCGGACAGTCTCATCTCATGAGAGTTACGTGAACCTCCGTCCTTCCCGAAAGAAGGCATCATCGCTCATAGATAGTCTATCGGTGCTCAGTATAAAGTTCCATTTCATTCATCTCATACGTCATGAAAGCTGGCTTCTAGTAAGGACATCATAGCTCAGTAGATGATTTCTCATCTCATCATTAGTATTAAGTGTGTTAAGCTCAATACCTTCATTAGAGTGTTCATAGAGACAGATCTCTTTATTATCTTATACTCTCATAGGTGAGTACGTATTGGTAACATTTATTTAGGCTCATTTGAGATTACTCTCATCATTTACATTAGCCTTATATCATGTTGTCACCACATTCATTATCATTAGCACCTTTGCTTTTCATTGTTACTCACCTCTTATTACGTGAACGTTCATTTCATTATATGCCAATGCACTTGGCCATTTAGTGTATCTTACACTCATACTTAACCCTTCTAGGGTTCATCATTTCATTACATACTTCTTAGATTCACTTACTTTGAACGTATGTTAGACTTATGTGTCCATACATACAAGCCATGAGGCTTCATTCATATTTCGTCTAAGTGATTCATATCTTTCTAAGATTATGTGATACAAGACTTATCCATCTTGTATGTATGCCAAGATCTTGATTTCGATCTAAATATGTGGCATTATTCTCGGATATTTTATTCACGTATGACTTATGTATCAATACGGAAGCTTGAGCAAGGAAACCCAAGTCTTGAATCAATTGGATATCATTTATATTTTTAATTGATTTTATTCTAATATTCATAACATTATGACTCTAAGTTAAATCATAATATTAATATTGAAGGATTAATTTTCTCCTTAATAATACTCCTAATTTGGCTAAAGGGTTGTGGGTTCGAACCCACACAACCCCTTTTTAATTTTTTTATTAACCTCATCTTGGCCATTCTCGCCTAAACCAAGAGGTTGTGGGATCAAATCCCCACATCCTCTTTTATTTTTGTCATTTAATTCGCATAAGTAGGGAGGTTGTTGGTTCGAACCCCCACAGCCTCCTTATCTTTAGTTCAATTTCGCTAGGGGCTGTGAGGTGGTGGGTTCGAACCCCCACAGCCCCATATATTCTTTTTTTTTTTTTAATTTTTCGCTAGGTTGAGGGTACTTGGCAGTGAGGTCGTGGGATCGACCCCACAACCTCACTTGTTTTATTACTCATTTTCGCCCCCACTCTATTTCCAGCCTTGATGTCGTGGGTTCGATTCCCACGCCTCACATTTTCTTTTTCTTTATTTTCCTCTTCCTTTCTTCCCAAGCGTTGCGTGTTCAATTCCCCCCAGCCCCATTTCCCTTGTTATTTTCTCGCGTCAACAGCAGCTAAGGGGTTTGAATCGCCTTAGCTCCCTTACATTTTTTTTTTAATTTTTTCAGCCCCTTGGTCATGTGAGGTCTTGGGTTCAATTCCCCTTGACCTGACTTACTTTAATTCAATTGTTAAACTCTCCCAAAAATTCCAGAATCTGGCCGAAACCAAATTTCCAAAAGCTGGAAATTTGGTCACATTTTTGCAGCCAATACTCTCTACCTTTTTTTCATTAGTTTAGGACAATTTTCGTAGGACGTTTAACCAATCGTTTAGCATGTAATTTAGGTGTAGTTTAGGATCACATTTAGTCAAGTGTTTACACTCTAACTTTGTAATTTCACACACCATATGAACATCACCTTATGTACCACCTTTACACATGAAATACAAGACTAAAAAAATGTTTTTCACGCCCTCAAACAGTGACTAAAATGTCACTGCCAACATACCTACACATCCACATTTTTATTCAATTTCGCATGGATTATCATTCATGTAATTTCACGCCCATAAACATGTTCCCAATTAATATAAACATATCACACATGCCTAAATCTACCAACACAAAATACCCAACCTACAAAGTCATTTGGGAGCTAGGGACAAGGACATACAATGGGGAACAACTTAGTTTCGGATTAAATTCGTCTTAGTCCTAAGGGTCTCTTGGGAAAGGGACCAAGAGTAAGAAGACCCATACCTTTTTGATGGTTTTACAATACACGACCTGCTGTCCAACCTCTCCAAAGCACGTTCAAGTCCAACACTTCAACACCAATCGACGTAAGACTCCTCCCCTTTGCTTAAAGTGATGGATTAACGTTGTTTTCTTAGATTTTTGTGTGAGTTCTTCAAGTGTGAAGAACTTCAATATATTTTCTGTTCTTGAAGTTGTTTAGGCAGAGAGAAAACGTGAGAGTGAATGGTGCAAACGTGAGAGAGAGAGATCGTGAGAGAGTTGCTTCAAATTAGGAGTTTTAGTTTGGGAATTAGTCAAACTAGGACTCCTTGTTAAACCTTTAAATAAAAAAAAATCTGATTTTTCTTTTTCTTAAATCAGCTAATATTTATTAATTAATTAAATTAATTTACCAACATAAATTAAAATAAATTTCATCATTGCTTCTAGTGGGGCTCGAACCCGAGTGACACCCCATTTGCGAAAATGGGTCACTTCGGGTCGCCCAACCCGAATTGCTTTAATTAATTAAATTAATTAATTAAATAATTAATTCCTCAAGGTAATTACAATATTACCCTTGACCTGGAAAAGACCATTTTACCCTTGGACCCTCAAAACTTGAAATTTCTTCTTTTAAGTCCGGTAAGGACTCCTTCGATTAAATCTTCATTTTCGTGAGCCTCACATGGTTATTTCCAACCTTTACAAGTTCAATTAGCTCCCCAAGTTAGTTGGCTTGGTCGTAGTAAAGCTTCTGAGGTCTGGTTCTACGCGTATCAGTCTGTGTGGACCTTGGTCTAATCGCAAGCATTCTTGAAAACCTAAGTCTTGATCCTATTCATTTTTAGGGTTGTTACATCATATGTACCTAATATATCTCATAAAACGACAATTAAGAGAGTGTGACAGGAGTCCAACTAAGAAAATGATCATTTTACTTGTACTGGACCATATTATACTAGTAACACCTTTCAAATTTCTAAGTCAAAACTCGAACCGTTCTTCATTTACTTGTAGGGTCATATCGGGTGATTCTTTAATTTCCCATATGTGCAAAGGTAAATTATTTAGTATGTTATAGATTTTGGATATCATCTAAGGTCACTACAAACTCCTAGCAAAAAGTAGAGTTGAAAGTTTCCTTATCGATTAAGTATTGTTGTAAGATTCTAATTGGTTCAAATTCATACGACTATATCTCTTAGAATACAAAGAGTTATTTGTCCCTTAATCCACAAATTGATAGTCATTGAATCTTCTTTCAAACGCCATAATTTCCCGTCAATCCAATTTCTAAGTAAAAAGTCATGACCATTTTAATAACGTAACATATTATTATGACGAATTACACGACGGGAAACTATTAAAAAGTGTTTTTTTCATCTTCTTACCTTTGAGAAATTTCAAAATGAATTTTTGGACTAATTAAAGACCCAAAACAATCAGATTTTCTTCTCTTAATCCATCATTCTGTTCTCTGTCACACCTAAAACAATACCCTAAGGAAAAATAAAAGTAGAAGACTCCATTCAAGATTCTTTCAAGATTTTTCTCAAGGCATGTTTTTCTCCAATAAGTCCATTCTTTCCAACTCAAATTCCTCCATATAATTATGAATAACTAATGAAAATAATAAATCTTTGCCATAGATATTTCAAGAAAAAATTTAACAATCTCAAGAAATGTTTTCTTGATCGTTTACCTTTAAGATAGGTTTTGAAGGCTTCCAATCAACTTCATCTTCAAGAGTATTGTCACATACGGGGAGAACCCCCTAGACGTAACCGTCGTCCTCGTCCTCGGAGAGGACTAAGACTAGCCTCTTAGCTTACATTATTACCTTCATAGGTTAAAAATGCGGAAAATTTAAAATTTTTTGTATAACTATCTTGTGGTTTACGTAGACCTCTCACATACACATAATATATATTCATATCGAGTATACATAGACCATTCGTATAAAAAGATTACATAGTCTTTTTCTTTTACTGCACATCGATATATAAGATACATAACATAGTCTTAAAAGAGTGTCTCATCTCATAACCATCTAAAACAAGAGTATATGAATTGGGCATATACCATACATCAATGTAATAAGCCACATATATGATATACAATTCATACTCAAATGAAAAGGAAAGCACATATAAGTCATAAAACTTAAACAACATTCATAAGCTCATTATTGGCATTTCCCTCGAAAAGTGAGGACCTTCCCAACTTGGATGACTGAGAAATTCCAAGTCTTCTTCAAAGTTGTCTCAAAAGCCCTTCAACGAGCGGAATCTAAAATGTTGGGGAAAAGCGAGAAAATGGGGTTAGCACATCACATGTACTAAGTATGAGACCATATGCACTTATAATATCAAATCATGCTAAAAAGGGATATTTCATTAAAACATGCTATTTTTCATTTGGAAAGCCTTATGCACATTCAAGAACTTACAAGTCATTAATGCATATTCATCTAGTCAATCCAATGTACTATACAAGACCAAAACACCTTAAGTCAAATCAAGTCATATACATATCAACATACTTGAACCTATAATCGAATACAACTCTATCATCAAGTCATAACATCACAAGCATGAACAAGAGTTCATCAAATTATAACAAAGTAAGACCATTACTCATGATTAACATTAAGTCCACTTGTGCAATAACTAAGCAAATCCCCATAACCTTACTTAATAAAGCAAACCTAGCAAGAACCATAACCAATGTCCAACTCCACATAATATATCATTAAGAGTACATAATATCACATTTTAGAAATAGAGACCAAATACATGTTCATAAGAGTAACCAACATCACATAGTGTGATTTACATGTAAAATCATCATATTACTATCATTTACATTTATATGCATAGACACACATAAGAACATCCTCCCAATACTTCCTTCAAGGATAACTAGTGCAATGTATAGGTAGAGTCCCATACCCCTACATAGACTAAGATAAATACTTTAGGTCATCCTAGTTAGAATTCATTCATTACTTTATTTTACCTTTTGGGAATATCTTGCCTTAACCGACATAGACCACATGAGCTAGTGTGGAAATCCGGTGTCATATAACCCTACACCTAAAGAAGGCGGACTACTTGCCAAGGTAGTACCAAAATATGAACATAGTAACTACGTGGATCCACTAGCTAGTATTCCTATGGGGGCCATCATAGTTCAAGAACTAGGAGATATAATTGGGACCCTTTTATGCTACATGAATTATAGTATCCAATCTCAAGAGTACATTAGTGATCCTACATTCCCTATGTAGGAAGGGGCATTTCTCACCCTAGTTCATTCAGTGCTAAGCTAGAGTACCGTTTTGAAATGTCTTTAAGCCTTTATAAAACAATCATTGCTTAGTTTAGGTCATAGGTTCTATCCCTTATATAATCATCATCATCATCATATCTCAATAATACAATTCATACATGTGAGGTTAGCATCATTCATGACAAGGCACATTGGTAAGTTATCACCATCATTGTAACATTTATATCTTAGCCAACACCCCACAAAACATAGTCAAGACATTTAAATTCAACATCATACCACCCCTATCAATCTCAATATAAGGTATACTTGAATACAACATCATCACATAATCACAAGTAACCATAATTGAAGTAAAGAGTTGAGATCACAAGTATTACCAAGTCTCCTTCATAAGCCAACATCAAGGTCTTAACATCAAACCTCAAACTCAACCCAACAATGGGTGTAATATCATCACACAATTATAACCAACATAATAATGAAGTCAATTGAAACACTATATAACAATCCATCACTACTTCATAGCTTAAGATTAGAGACGTAGGTCAATTTCATAATATACTTCACAACCTAGATCAATTACTCAAGAACTAGCATGATAAGATTACAATTTATCTCAATATATTCATAAATTGATACAATAAAATCATAGGATAGTAATTAAACCAATAACCATGTAAATTGAACCAACACTACAAAATTCAACCCTAGATCACAACCTAGGGTTAAGGGGAAACAGTCATCTTCTACAAACTAGACCAATCAATCAATAAGTGCAATGTAGTCATAATTCATCATAATATAATCAATACAATCAAAATAAACCATAAACAAATAAGTTTGAAAGATCAATTTCGAGATTTGAAGAAACTCATGAAAGCTCAACTTTGAAAATAATTTGAAGGAACCCTTTGGGGAAAGAGACCCCAAAGGTGAAAGGAATCCCATACCTTGTTAATTGATGAATATTTATAGAGAAACTTTGGTGATTGCATCCCTAGAACCCACCTTGAACTTGACTCCTATGCCGTTCTTCAACTTGGGAGAGAGAAAGAAGAGAGAAGGAAGAGAGTTTGTGTTTTGGGAATTATGAGAGTTAGGTTAGTCTAATTAGGTGAAGGTCTTTATATAGTTTGATAATTAACTTAATTAGACCTCCCTTAACCCTAACGAATTAACTAACCCCTAAATTTATTAACTCAAGTCACTTAAAATCGAGCAGCCAAAACAGACCCTCACAGACGACTCCCCGTCCACGCCCCGTTTGGCAATCGATGACCACATGATCCTCCGTCCTGTTGGTCCCTCGTTTAGGTCAGAGATTGGTTTAAAACCAGTCTTGGTCAAATATTCTATGTGTCCATCGGCGGAGGCAATCGATGCCCCGTCGATTGGAACAAGATCGGTTGATGGCAAGTCATTGGTGCACACTGCCTTGGGCAGCCTTCGACCCAAACGCAAGGGTTCTCCTCAAGGGCCCTTGGTTGATCCTTAGGGATTCGTAATCGGACGTTTCTACTATGAACAAACTCTAATACATGTTAGAAACCCTTCCACCAAATTTCATAATTTTCCGACTCTTAAAACATAGGCTAAGGCACAGTAGCACCTCATTGAACTAGTTTCCGGACAACATGGACGTTCTTTGACGTTTTGATTTCCAAACATCCTAAATGACCTATATTCATTATTTATGACCTTAAAACAGTGGCTACACCTTTTTTTACACCTATGTTAGTCTCTATAACAGGTCTTAGACTTTCGGAGTGTTACATTATTTCCCCCTTAGGGATAGTCCAGAATGTTACAAAAATCTTTTGAAAGGAAGGAAAAAACTCAAGACTAGTATCCCAACAAACAACAATACATTACAACATAAGTTACAACATCAATCATGACATTTTTACACATAGAAATTCAAAAACCTTCACTTACCACTCATAAGGCTCAACATCACATTATGAGGAATTTCCTTCTCACAAAAACATGATCTCAACATACCATATATGAGTCCATTATGCCAAAACTAAACTTACAAACATTCTCAATATCATTGCATAAAGACTCACTATATTAAAATTCACAACATAACTCAAAACAAGGTGAATTGCAAATTTTCAAGTCAAAAGCACACTTCACTGTAACTTCACTCTAATGATGCCATAATATGCACATTTTTGTAAAACTTCATCAAAAATCAAAGCAACTTCAAATTTAGTCATTATTTTCATCATCAAGAACAACTAAAATTCAT
>CM040626.1:28395727-28576778 GCA_022817965.1 Solanum lycopersicoides
CTGCCCAAAATCCTCTCCAAAATTAGTCCAAGTTCAACACTTCAACACCAATCGACGGAAGACTCCTCCCCTTTGCTTAAAGTGATGGATTTATGTTATTTTCTTAGATTTTTGGTATGAGTTCTTCAAGTATGAAGAACTTCAATATATTTTATGTTTTTGAACTTGTTTAGGCAGAGAGAAAACGAGAGAATGAGTGGTTAAACGTGAGAGAGAGAGAGAGTGGCTTAAAATTAGGAGTTTTAGTTTGGGAATTAGTCAAACTAGGACTCCTTGTTAAACCTTTAAATAAAATCTGATTTTTCTTTTTCTTAAATCAGCTAATATTTATTAGTTAATTAATTAAATTTATCCATTTAAATAAAAATAAGTTAAATCATTGCTTCCACCTAGGTTCGAACCCGGGTGGAGCAAGACTTCACTCTTAGAGCTCACATTCGGCTCTCTCTCTCAAAATTGCCCTTCCATTTTATTAAATAATTAATTATATATTATTTAGGGTAATTACGATATTACCCTTAGCCTGGTAAAAGACGATTTTACCCCTACACCTTCAAAACTTAAAATTTCGTCTTTTTAAGTCCTGTAAAGACTCCTTCGATTAAATCTTCATTTTCGAGAGCCTTACTTGGTTGGTCCCAAACTTTCCAAGCTCAATTAACTCCCCAAGTTAGTTGGCTTGGTTGTAGCAAGGGTTCCGAGGTCTGGTTCTATGCGCATCAATCCCTGTGAACCCTGGTCTAATCATAGGCATTCTTGACACACTAAGCATTTCTTATCTTATCCATTTTCAGGATTGTTACATTATCCCCCCCTTAGGAACATTCGTCCCCGAATGACAATACTAACTATCTAGCGTAATGCCAGTTAGATTATAACATAATTATTATACACAATCAAGGAATAGCAACAAAGAATGGAGAGATAAGGAAACTTAGACTTAAGAGTAGGAAGTCTAACCTCAAGGGCTGAATAGATGAGGATAGCGGGATCTCATGTCGGCCTCGGCCTCTCACGTAGCACCCTCAACAAGATGATTCCTCCACAATACCTTCACTGTGGCAATCTCCTTGTATACTCTATCAGCTCTTACATTTCCTCTCGTTCGGACAATCCTTCATAATGTGACCCGATTTGCCAAACTATAACATCATTAGGGTCCATCATACATTCTCCTCCATGCATTATGCCACACTTCCTATTAGGTGGCCTCTCCTGGGCTGTAAAGTCTTACGAACTTCAGGGAGTAATCCCTGACTGATATCTAGCCCTGCTTAAGGTTGATGAATTCCTCAACCGTAGTATCCTTCATTTATCTGGGAAAGAACTGCTCTAGAATAGCCATCTTGAAAAGATTCCAAGTAATAGGACCTCCTCCTAAGGCCTTGCTATCCTGTCACACCTTATACCAGGATTGAGCTACATTCTTTAGCTGGTAGGATGTCAACTCAGACTTCTTCACATCAATCAAACCCAACAGCCTGAGCTTGTAAAGTGCTAGCTTGGGCCATCTATACCAACGTTGTTCTTACTTCATCATCTGTCAACCCATCTGGGTTAACAGGCATCTCTATTCCAGCAGCTGGATCCTGGGGGAAAACTTAGATTACCCCAGCAGCTGCTCCTCCAATATCTCCGCCTGCTTTTCTCCTTGTATTCATCTTTCGGAAACTTCAGGAGTTGATATTAGACACGCTCATAACACCAAGAAAATTAGACATTAGGAAAAGCACGATAAGATCAGAAGAAGGGAAATTTTCCTACGCATCATGCAGTCTCTAATCCAGGATAGTGGTGCACTTCACTACCATGACTTAGAAACTACTCAATGTGGTTGATGTGAACTTATTATTTTCGTAATTTAACCTAGTGCTCTGATACCAACTTTGTCACGACCGGAATCTAGACCCCAGACGAGACCGGCGTCGTCTCTCAGAGGTCGCAGACAAGCCTACTTACGTCATTCTTACTTTATCTAGGTTAATTTTAGCGGAAAATTTGAAACTTTTTGTTTCTTAACATACTTATAAAAACATCCTCATTAATACATAATTGTTCACCATCAACTATCTAACATTAAGAGATAAGCAACTAAAAGAAATAGTTCAATTCTTATTAAGTATATAATTGCCAAAATGGCACCAATACATAGTCTGAATAAAAATAGGAAAGAAACGCTAGTGGAACATGTTCCACTAGCTCAACTCTAAAAATAAGCTAGAATATAAAAGAGTAGCATCCTCGAAAGCATGAGGATCTACCAAAACCGGATGAATGCTGGAAGTCCGGATAACTGCAGCAATGATACTATAGCTCTATCGTCCACCTGTGCCTGCACCTAAAATAGTAGAGTTTGTATAGGGTTAGTACACACTTGTACTAAGTATGGGTATATGCAAGCACACACCAAGGACATGTATGAGAAAGAATAGCTCTTTCCTAACAACATGATTTTTGGAAGTCAAGTCAGTGGACTTGCCAAATTGAGATTAGGAAAGTTTCCAAATTTGGATTAGGAATGTCAATGAGCTTTCCAAATTTGGATTAGGAAAGTCAGTGAGCTTTCCAGATTTGGAATAGGAAAGTTATGCCATGAGAATAACATACATCATCATATTTTTCACATTTGCAAACAGCACATATCATATAGCTTACAACACACTTTGTATGTAGCACATAACTCCTTTAATATCATTCATTCATATGCCATGAGACCTCGGAATTATGTACTTAACATTAAGACATCCTAGAAATGAGGGCTCAACAGATGGGACCTCAACTAGAGAGTCTTCATTAGCAAACACAGAGTCTGCTTCGTTCATTCATACGTACTCCATTTCATTTCATTCATAGGCCAGTGTAAACACCAACTATACCTAGGATGTAGTTTAAGACTTTCATTAGGTTCGTTGTGCAATGACCAAGAATGACCTAATGTCATTACTTGAATCTAACTCACCTTTTGATTATCCTATTCTAACACCTTTGGTATCATTCATTTCATTATGTGCTTCATTTGAGGCTGGCCTCATTCATTCATTGGGAACTTTAACTTTAACCGACATAGATCATGTGAGCATCATGAAATCCAGTGTCTCCCCCACACCGAAAAGAGGTGGAATCACCGGCCAAAGTGACCCAAAAACATGCTAGCGTACATGGGAATTTAACCCCGCCAGATCCCTATATTGGCAGTATAGGTTCGAAGACTAGGAGACATAAGGAGACCCATACCCGGCATGCCGGACAGTCTCATCTCATGAGAGTTACGTGAACCTCCGCCCTTCCCGAAAGAAGGCATCACCTCTCATAGCTAGTCTATCGGTGCTTAGTATAAAGTTCCATTACATTCATCTCATACGTCATGGAAGCTGACTTCTAGTATGAGGACATTATAGCTCATTAGATGATTTCTCATCTCATCATTCGTATTAAGTGTGTTAAGCTCAATACTCTCATTAGAGTGTTCATAGAGACTGGTCTCCTCATTATCTTACACTCTCATAGGTGAGTACGTATTGATAACATTTACTTAGGCTCATTTGAGATTGCTCTCATCTTTTACATTAGCCTCATATCATGTATTCACCACATTCATTAACATTAGCACATTTGCTCTTCATAATTACTCACCCATTTTACGTGAATGTTCACTTCATCATATGCCAATGCACTTGGCCATTTAGTGTGTTTCACACTTTTACTTAACCCTTCTAGGGTTTCATCATTTCATTTTTCATTTCATCATTTCATTGTTCATTTCATCATTTCATTGTTCATTTCGTCATTTCTTTGTTCATTTCATCATATCATTGTTCATTTCATCATTTCATTGTTCATTTCATCATATGCCAATGCACTTGGCCATTTAGTGTATTTACACTCATACTTAACCCTTCTAGGGTTTCATCATTTCATTACATACAACTTAGGATCACTTACTTTTAAATGTATGTTAGACTTATCTGTCCACACATACAAGCCATGAGGCTTCATTCATATATCGTCTAAGTGATTCATATCTTCCTAAGATTATGTGATACAAGACTTATGCATCTTGTATGTATGCCAAGATCTCGATTTTGATCTAAGTAGGTGGAATTATTCTTGAACATTTAATTCACGTATGACTTATGTATCAATACGAAATTTGGGAAAGGGAACCCTATTTCGAATCCCTTGGACAACACTTAATCTTATTTTAAACTTGATAATTGCATTTTTCAGATTTGGGAGACCCTAGTTCGATTCCCATCAACCCCATAATATTTTCTTTCTTTTTCTCTTCTCTATTTTTTGTCCAAGGCATGGAGGTTGTGGGATCAATCCCCCACAAGCTCATTCTTTTTCTCTTAATTTATCTATTAACTTTCTCACCTATCCAAGAGGTTGTGGGTTCAATCCCCATTCACCTCATTTTATATTTCTCCTTTATTTTCTTCCTAACTCTCTCATCTATTCAAGAGGTTGTGGGTTCAATCCCCACACTCCACATTTATTTTTCTCCTAACTCTCTCATCCATTCAAGAGGTTGTGGGTTCAATCCCCACTCTCCACATTTATTTTTCTGTAGCTTTCATGTAATGATGTCTTGGATTCAATCCTTACTGATTTCACTTATTTTACATTCATTTTTCATTGCATTTTGTACCACTTTGTTTGGCTGAACCCAACCTATCAATTGCTGGAAATTTATTCACTATTTTCAGCTTCTTTTTATCATCATTCATACGTTAATTCTTAAGGCATTTCGTGGATCATTTGGTGCATCTTTAAGTGTAATATTTTTATGATTATATTCAGCCAAGAATTACCATTACATCCAGCAACATTACACCACTTTTAGACCTCATGATTTACACAAACATTCGCACATAAAATTTAACCATAAAAACATATCATTTTTCACATACTTTCGGTTGACATAACTTAACATGCTTACATTTCTAAACACATAATCATGAACACATTATCATGAACATCAATCTTCATACTTAAACTACCAGCAAACATACCCAACCTACGATTCATTGGGAGCTAGTGACAGGGACATGCAACGGGAACAATCCTAGTTTTCGGATTAGAATTTACTGAATCTTAAGGGGTCTCTTGGGAAAGGGACCAAGAGAGAAGAAAACCCATACCTTTATTTTTCTTGTTCAACCACGAAATTCCTGCCCAAAATCCTCTCCAAAATCAGTCCAAGTTCAACACTTCAACACCAATCGACGGAAGACTCCTCCCCTTTGCTTAAAGTGATGGATTTATGTTATTTTCTTAGATTTTTGGTATGAGTTCTTCAAGTATGAAGAACTTCAATATATTTTCTATTTTTGAACTTGTTTAGGCAGAGAGAAAACGTGAGAATGAGTGGTTAAACGTGAGAGAGAGAGAGAGTGAGAGAGAGTGGCTTAAAATTAGGAGTTTTAGTTTGGGAATTAGTCAAACTAGGACTCCTTGTTAAACCTTTAAATAAAATCTGATTTTTCTTTTTCTTAAATCAGCTAATATTTATTAGTTAATTAATTAAATTTATCTATTTAAATAAAAACAAGTTAAATCATTGCTTCCACCTAGGTTCGAACCCGGGTGGAGGAAGACTTCACTCTTAGAGCTCACATTCGGCTCTCTCTCTCAAAATTGCCCTTCCATTTTATTAAATAATTAATTATAAATTATTTAGGGTAATTACGATATTACCCTTAGCCTGGTAAAAGACCATTTTACCCCTAGACCTTCAAAACTTAAAATTTCGTCTTTTTAAGTCCTGTAAAGACTCCTTCGATTAAATCTTCATTTTCGAGAGCCTTACTTGGTTGGTCCCAAACTTTCCAAGCTCAATTAACTCCCCAAGTTAGTTGGCTTGGTTGTAGCAAGGGTTCCGAGGTCTGGTTCTACGCGCATCAATCCCTGTGAACCCTGGTCTAATCTTAGGCATTCTTGACACACTAAGCATTTCTTATCTTATCCATTTTCAGGGTTGTTACAAGGGAACTTTAACTCATAAGCAACCTTACCAACCCTTTGCAAGATTTTATAGGGACCCACATAACGAGGACTCAACTTCCCTTTATTTCCATGTCTAACTACCCCTTTCATAGGCGAATTTTTCAAGTACACTTTATCACCTTCTTCGAACTCTAAATCTCTTCTCCTATGATCGGCATAAGACATTTGTCGACTATAGGCTATTTGCAACCAGTTCCTTATGATATGAACTTTTTCCAAAGTCATATAAATCAAATCGGGACAAAGAAGTGAAGACTCGACAACCTCAAACCACCCAATAGGAGACCTACACCTCCTACCATACAAGGCTTCATAAGGAGCCATAGAGATGGATGAATGACAACTATTATAATACGAGAACTCCACCAAAGACAAATGCTCATCCCAATTTCCCTTAAAGTCAATGATACAAGCTCTAATAATATCTTCAATAGTTTGATAGGCGCTTGACCATCCATTTGGGGATTAAAAGAGGTGCTTAACTTCACTTAAGTACCCAAACCTCTTTGAAAATATCTCCAAAATCTAGATGTAAATTAAGCACCGCTATCCGATATGATTGACAAAGGAACCCCATGAAGACTCACTATCTTGTCAATATAGATTTTGGCATAATCTTCTGCAAAATAAGTAGACTTAACAGGGAATAAAGTGAGCGGATCTGGTCATCCTATCCACTATTACCCATATAGAGACATTTTGCTTTCGATTTCAAGGCAACCCTACGATAAAATCCATATTGACATGTTCCCACTTCCAAGTAGCAATTTGGATTTCTTGTAGCAGACCACTCAGCTTTTGGTGCCCAGCCTTCACTTGTTGACAATTGGGACACTTTGCAAAAAACTCCTTTATATCCCTTTTTAGGCCATCCCACCAAAAAACCTCTTTAAGATCATTTTACATCTTTGTAGAACCCCGATGAATAGACTAACGGGCTCCATGAGTTTTCTCAAGGATCCTACTCGTCAAATCATCCACATTAGACACACACAATCTTCCTTGATACCTAAAAACAACATCCCTCCTTGGGAGAATGACTCATTCATCTTTCAAAGAACTGATTATTTCAAGTTCATCAATAATAGATCAAGGTGTTGCTTAGACTTCACCTCAACCACCAAAGACGACTCGGAGTTATGATGTATCACCATAGCACCATTTGGAGAATCTTCAATTCGAACCCCTAAACGAGCCAATCTATGAACATCTTTCACTAGGTTTCGCTTGGATTATTCCGCATGGGACACACTCCCCATGGACAACCGACTTAGAGCATTCACTACCACATTAGCCTTGTCGGGGTGATATAGAACACTCATGTAATAATCTTTCAACAACTCATATCCGTTGCTAGAGATTCAACTCCTTTTGAGTGAATACATATTGGATACTTTTATGGTCCGTATACACATCAACATGAACCCCATAGAGATAATTCCTCCAAATTTTCAAGGCCAATACCATGACCGCTAACTCAAGCTCATGAGTCGGATAATTTTTCTCATGAACTTTGAGTTGCCTAGACGCATATGCTATAACTTGGCCATGTTGCATAAGAACACACCCCAACCCGACTTGAGAAGCATCACAATATACCACGAAACCCTTAGTACCCTCCGATAGGGTGAAAACTGGAGCGGAAGTAAGCCTATCCTTCAACATTTGGAAGCTCTTTTCACATGCCTCAGACACTCAAATTTCACATTGTTTTGGCTCAAGGTTGTCAAGGGAGATGCAAGAGACGCTAATACGTCGACAAACCTTCTATAATAACCGGCTAGACCTAAGAAACTCCTAATATGCGTAGGATCCAAAGGCCTAGGATAATTTTTTCACAACTTTGGTCTTCTTTGGATCCACCTCTACCCCTTCACTAGAGATGATTTGACCAAGAAACGCTACCGACCTCAACAAAAACTTGCATTTGCTATACTTGGCAAACAATTAGTGTTCCTTAAGCACTTGCAACACCACCCTCAAATGGTCCATATGTTCACCCTCATTCTTTTAATATACCAAGATGTCGTCAATGAAGATAATTACAAATGAATCTAGGTAACTTCGAAAAACCTTATTCATAAGGTCCATAAACGCCGCCGGATTATTAGTGAGACAAAAGTACATTACTAAGAACTCATCGTGACCATATCTTGTTCGAAATTCCGTCATGGGAATATCTTCACCTATCACCCTAAGTTGGTGATATCCAGATCTCAAGTCAATCTTGGAAAAGTAACTCGCACCTTGGAGTTGATCAAATTAATCATGAATCTGAGGGAGAGTATACTTGTTCTTGATTCTGACTTTGTTGAGTTCACAGTAATTGATACACAATATAAGGGACCCATCATTCTTCTTCACAAACAATACCAGACCACCCCATGGAGAAATACGAGGCCGAATAAAGACCTTGTCTAGCAAGTCCTTGAGTTGAGCCTTCAACTCTTTCAATTTGGTCGGAGCCATCTCATAAGGAGGAATTGAAATAATATTTGTATCCGGTAGCAAGTCGATGGCAAAATCAATTTCCCATTCGGGAGGAATACCAGGAAGATAATTAGGAAAGACCTCTGGAAATTCTCTCACTACAGGGACCGACTCAATGGAAGGAATTTCAGAGTTTAAATCTTTGACTCGTACTATATGGTATAAGCACCCTTTAGAGGTCATCCTACAAGATTTAAAACAAGAAATTATAAGACCTCTAGGAATAGAATCTCCCCCTTCAACTCTAAGACGGGCTCATTTGGAAAGTTAAACTTCACCACCCTCGTTCTACAATCTATAGAAGCAAAGCAAGCGTGCAACCAATCCATACCCAAAATGACATCAAAATCATAGAAATGAAGTTCTACTAGTTCAACATGAGTAACTCTATCGTGCAATATTATAGGACAATTTCTATACACTCTTTTTGCAACCACCGACTCACCTACCGCGGTAGACACCATAAAAGGTTCATTCAAGATATTGGGCAAAATGTCAAACCTTCTAGCTACTAGAGGAGTAAAAAATGACAAGGTAGAACCGAGATCAAGTAAAGCATATACTTCAATAGAAAAGACTTTCAACATACTGGTCACAACATCGGGAGAAGTCTCTTGCTCACCCCTAGAGCGGTGAGCTTAAAAGCGATTCTTCTTCAGAGTGTCAACATTTGAACAACTTGTTTGTCCACTCTCTTTGTCTTGCCCCTTCACATTTGGGTAATCTCGAACTTTATGCCCATTTTTACCACAACTAAAACAATTATCCGTTCCTTTAAGGCAATCACCATAATGCTTGTTGCCACACCTTTCACAAGTTGGCTTCTTAGTTGGTGAACTAGTGCTTCTTCCCTTTTGTGTCTTAGGGTTAAACACCTATCATCACGAGCCTTAGGGATCTTGGAAGGAACTTGATTAGATAACCTCTTCTTCAACCTAGGCTTGTCTTGGATATCAAGCCTAACCTTTGAAGAACCACCACCAAAAGACATTGCTCTTTGAGCATCCCTACTCTTTCTCTTAACCCTTGTCTATTCCACTTGTTGAGCATGAACCATGAGACGAGAAATGTTCATATTGTCATGTAGCATATCCGAACGACATTCTTCATTCATATAATCCGACAATCCCTTCACAAAGAGGCTCATTTCATCTCTAGGATTGGAAACCAAAAAAAAAAGCATACTTTGACGATTTAGTAAATTTCAAAGAGTAGTCAAGTACACTCATACCTCCTTGACGAAGGTTGATGAATTATCCACTTTGTCTTCCCTCTTCTCTCTAGGATAGAACCGATCAAGAAAAGCCTTCTTGAAGATCTCCCATGTCACCAGTCCACCCCTTAAAGGCCTACTGTCTCTCCATTGAACATACCAATTTTGGGCCACGTCATTGAGTTGGTAAGTGGCTACCTCGGCTTTTTCACTAGTAGTCAACCCCATAGCATGAAAATCTTGTAGATTTTATCAATGAACTCTTGGGGGTCTTCCTCAACTTTGGACCCATAGAATGTAGGAGGATTCATTCTAGTGAAATCTCTCAAATGGGAGGTCATGGTGCCAACATGTTGGATAGCTCGGGGTACCACCTCCTGATTAGCTTGGGCCGTCATATCTTGTGCTTGAGTAGTGAAGGTTTGTGTTTGTGAGTAATGGATTGGGCCATTTGGAGAATGGCATCCCTTCTGTCACCATCCGTCATGGGTGGAGGATTGACCGGAGCTTGGTCATCATTAGCAACTTCTTCTAGAGGAGGGAATAGATCACTACGGGGAGGAACTCCCGCATTGGCAATATCTTCATAAAGTCTTCGTGTCGCGTTCCTTCTAGTATTAATTGTCTATAATCACAACGAAAGGATTCGATGCTAAATGCACATACAACTAAGATTCTAGAGGCACGATATTGAATTTCAAAGAAAGTGACAGTTTCCTAAGCATCATATAGTTTCCTATTTATTTGTGTGGCGCGCTTCACTATTATGAGTAAGAATCTACATAGACGTGGTTGAGAGAGACATCGACTGTAAGATATTAAACCTCATGCGCTGATAACAAGTTTGTCACATCCGGGGAGCACCCCCTAGACGCAATCGGCGTCGTCGTCCTCGGAGAAGACTAAGACTAGCCTCTTAGTTTACATCATTACATTCATAGATTAAAAATGCGGAAAATTTTAAACTTTTTCTATAACTATCTTGAGGTTTACATAGACCTCATGCATACACATAATATATATTCATATCGAGTATACATAGACCCTTCGTATAAGAAGATTGTATGGTCTTCTACTTTAATTGCACATAGATATGTAAGATACTTAATATAGTCTTAAAAGAGTGTCTCATATCATAACCATCTAAAACAAGAGTATATCAATTGGGCATATCCTATACATCAATGTAATAAGCCACATATACGCTATAAAATTCGTACACAAATGAAAAGGAAAGAACATTGAAGTCTTAAAACTAAAACAACATTCAGGAGCTCGATATTGGCATTGCCGTCGGTAAGTGATGACCTACCCAACTTTGATGATTGAGAAATTCCAAGACTTCTTCAAAGTCGTCTCAAAATCCCTTTAACGACCGGAACCTAAAATGTTGGGGAAAAGGGACATTTCACATAAACTAAGTATAAGACCATATGCACATATAATATCAACTCATTCTAAAAAGGGACATTTCATTAAAACATGCTATTTTTCATTTGGAAATCCTTATGCACATTCAAGAACCAATACAAGTCATAACTGCATATTCATAAAGTAAATACCATGTACTATACAAGACAAAACCACCTTAAGTCAAATCAAGTCACATGCATATCAACATACTTGAATCCATAATCGAGTATAACTCTATCATCAAGTCATAAAATCACAAGCACGAATAAGAGTTCATCACATTATAACAAAGTAAGACTAATACTCATGACCCTCATTAAGTCCTCTTGTTCAATAACTAAGCAAAGCCCCATAACCATACTTAATCAAGCAAACCTAGCAAGAACCATAACCAATGTCCAACTCCACATAACATATCATTAAGAGTACATAATATCATATTTTTGCAGTAGAGACCAAATACATGTTCACAAGAGTAAGCAACATCACATAGTGTTATTGACATGTAATATCATCATATTACCTTTATTGACATTTATAAGCATATAAACACATAAGAATAATCTCCCAAGACTCCCTTTAAGGCTAACTAGTGCAATGTATAGGTAGACTCCAATACCCCTTTCTAGAATAAGTTAAAACCTTTATGTAATCCTAGTTAGAATTCATTCATTACCTCATTTTACCTTTGGTAACATCTTGCCTTAACCGACATAGACCACATGAGCTTATGTGGAAATTCGGTGTCATGGAGCCCTACACCGAAAGAAGGAAGACTACTTGCTAAGGTAGTACAAAAATATGAACATAGCAACTACGTGGATCCACTAGCTAGTATTCCTATGGGTCAACATAGTCCAAGAACTAGGAGATATAATTGGGAACCTTTTTATGCTACATGCATTATAGTCTCCAATCTCAAGAATACATTAGTGATCCAACCTTGCCTATGTAGGAAGGGAAACTCCTCACTCTAGTTCACTCAATGCTAAGCTGGAGTCTTGTTTTGAAATGTCTTTAATCCTTTATTAAATTTCATAGCTTATTATAGGTCATAGGGTCTATCCCTTATATAATTATCATCATTATATATCAATAAGAATTGCATGAGTACTTTCCTTTCATTACAATTCATACATGTGAGGTTAGCATAATTCATGACAAGGCACATTGGTAAGTTATCACCATCCTTATAACATTTACATCTTAGAAAACACCCCACAAACCGTAGTCAAGACATTTCAATTCAACATCATACCAACCCTATCAATCTTAATATAAGATATACTTCAATATAACATCATCACTTTATCACAAGTAAGCATAATTAAAGTAAAGAGTTGAGATCACAAGACTTACCAAGTCTCCTTCATAAACCAACATCAAGGTCTTACAACCCTAAAACTCACCCAAGCAATGGGTGTAATATCATCACACGATTATAACCAACATAATAATGAAGTGAATTGAAACACTATACAACAATCCATCACTAGTTCATAGGTTAAGATTGGAGACGTAGGTCAAATTCATAATCTATTTCACAACCTAGATCAATTACTCAAGAACTAGCATGATAGGGTTACAATTTATCTCAATCTATTCATAAATTGATAAAATAACATAATAGGATAATAATTCAACCAATAACCAAGTCAATTGAACCAACACTACACAATTCAACCCAAGATCACAACCTAGGGTTAAGGGGAAAGGGTCATCTTCTACAAACTAAACTAAACCATCAATAACTAGTGTAAGGTAATCATAACTAATAATAATCTAATCAATACAATCAAAAGAAACCATAAAAATATAAATTTTAAAGATTGATTTCGATATTGGAAGAAACCCACCTGAAAACTCATCTTTTGAAATCAATTTGAAGGAACCCTTTGGGGAAAGAGATGCCAAAGGTGAAAGGAATCCCATACATTATTGATTGATGAGATTGATGGCAAAACTTTGGTGATTTCAGCCTTATAACCCACCTTAACCTTGACTCCTATGGTGTTCTTTAACCTGGGAGAGAGAATTAAGAGAGAAGGAAGAGAGTTTGTGTTTTTTGGAAAATGAGAGATAGGTTAGTCTAATTAGGTTAGGGTCTTTATATAGGTTGTTAATTAACTTAATTATACTTACCTTAACAACAAACTAATTTACTAACCCCTAAATTAATTAACTCGAGTCACATAATATTGAGAAGCCAAAACAGACCCTCACACACGACTCCCCGTCCACGCCCAATTTTTCAGTCGACTACCACAGGACCCTATGTCCTGTTGGTCCGTCGTTTTGGTCAAAGACTAGTTAAAAACCAGTCTTGGCCAAATATTCTAAGTGTCCATCGACGGAGGTAATCGACGCCCGTCGATTGGAACATTATACGTTGATGGCAAGTCGTTGGTCCACACTACCTTGGGCAGCCTTCGACCCAAACGCAAGGGTCCTACTCAAGGACCCTTGGTTGGTCCTTGGGGAGTCGTACATGGATGTTTCAACTATTAACTAACTCTAATACATGTTAGACACCCTTCCACCTAATTTCATCATTTTTCGACACTTAAAACTTAGTCAAATAGGCTAAGGCACACTAGAACCTCATTGAACTAGTTTCCGGATGTCATGGACGTTATTTGATGTTTTGATTTCCAAAATTCCTAAATGACCTATATTCATTATTTATTACCTTAAAACAGTGTCTAAACCTTTTTACACCAATTTTAGGCTCTAGAACACGTCTTAGACTTTCGGAGTGTTACAAGTATTCAGGAAACTTTTTCTTTCGGCCATGTAAGACTATCATACTGTTGGACTAGTTCATCCCCATGCCCTACATCTACTTTCATATCAGTAAAAGAGTGATCTAGGACTCTTTCCCTAGATTTGAGTATTCTTGACGTAAGTTAATTTTTTGAGTTGTTGAGTTCATTTTTCTTTTAAAAAATTATATTCCTATATATTGAGTTTCTATATTTTCATTGACATCCTTGAGTATATTTATTCAAGTAAATATTTCAGCATGATTCCTATTTTGAGTTATAAATTTTGAAAAGCCTGTTTAAAGGTGAGTTCTGAAGCTAAGTTTTTACAGAGTAAAGATGAGTTTTGAGTAAAGCGTATCTAAAACATGATTTGTATGACAATCGTGTATTCTATCCATGTTTAAGAAGTATGACATCTAGATATACCATCAATGTTTATGTTTTATGACTTCCCGAGTAATCAATGATAATATTATAATATGATTTGAAATGTTTTTGAGAAAGAGTTTTAAAGTATGAGTATATGGGGAAAATGTATTCTACAGGCATCAATATTTACATTAATAAGAGAAAAACTAAGAATTCTAAATGATTTATGAGTTCAAAAGTTATTTCAAGAACAATTATCTCTTTTAAGAGGGTAGTTTGAGAAATTTAGCAAACTAGAGAAAGTGTTTGTTTTTAAAAATATTAGCAAGAGTGTATATTAATGGGAGTAGTATTGAGCACTAATATAGGAGAGAGTTCAAAAAACTCACATCCCCCATAAACGATGTATGACACCATGGTTAATGGGTCATATATTTTAGATGATTTCTTATTGATTTTAAGCATAACTTAGTGGATCCACTTAGTTGAGATTTTCTATGCCCAGTTAAGGTATAAGAAAATTCTGGCAGCATGGGAGAGACGATATATTATCACGTAGCTCATATTAATGGTATTCAGATAGAAAATCTTAAAATAGAGTACAAGTGTATTTTTATATGTAACCGATAATGTTGAGTTGAGAGATGAGAATGTATTTTGAAGAGCTTTAAATGATTTAATTCCTTTGTTTCTTTATATTTAGCTTTAGTACATTGTAATCTATTGCAGTCCTTTCTTTCAGTTGTTTGTTATGCAACTGTGTTTTTATTTGCGAAACCAGTGAGATCCTGCGTAAGGGTTTTGGTTACTCGAGGGGAAGGTGTTAAGCACCCCTCATAGCCTATCCGAATATAGTCCTTAAACTCAATTTAGGAAAATATAATTAAAAAAAACTTTTTTATTTATTTTCTTTAAAATCAATGGTGAATAAATTTTATTAGTTTTAAGAAAAAAAGTAAAACACAAGGTACGACATATATATGTCTATAAAATTAATAGTAGTATGTTTATTATATGGTAATAAATAAATAACTAAATAAACGCACTAAAATGTATGATAATTTTATATGTTGAAAAATATAGAGTTGTCATATATATACGTAAAATATAAATGTTGAGTTCAAAAGATATAAAAATTTGTCGTTTTATTAATTTATAGAATTGAGATGTAAAGGAAAATAAAACAAATAAGATAATTGTCGGGTGCAAATATATAGTAAAATAATGTGTATATTAGAGTGTAGAAATCTATAAATTAAAATAAGTTTCATTTGTACAAGTGATAGTAGATATGAGAAAAAATAATGTGAAAATAATAAGTTATGTATAGAGAAATCTAAAATATAGAATTTGTACCTTTTTGTGTAGGACATATATATATATGTACCTTGTATTTTGAACCCGTTGACATATCTAATATCCTTGAAAGTAACATGTTATGAAATTAAAATATTTATTGACAATATGTGATTTATAAAATAGAGATAGTAAATATAATTTCTTTATAAATGAGTGATGTACATCAAAGAATACAAAGTAGGCATAATCATTGGGACTTATTCTATAATTTAATTTATTTGGTAGGTATAAAAGTCTACTTCCCTACTTACTTCCTTAAGAAAAAAAATCTAGAAAGTAATAACTTTAGCCTCATGTTTTTCTAAAGGGTGGTCATTTTAACCTTTGAATTAGTTTCAATTCATTTGGAAGTTTTAATGATAAATTAACCTTAACTCAAAGGCTTGAATGAGTGTTGAAAAGTAAAACTTATTAAATATTTTTGTTCCTTCAAAATAATATTTATTCCCGCACTTAAAGTATAGTGGTCAGATAAGAATCGATATCCCAAAAATTGATGTTTTAAAGAACTACATTTTACACTAAACTGCTCAATAAGGCAGTGAAGAGGTGCAATGTTTTAACTTACAAAAGCAACATTTTCAAGCACGAAATCGGCAACTTTGAACCTTCTAAAATCTGGAAATTTGATAAAGCAATTTTTTTTCCAAAACTACACATTTTTTTGTACTAAAAATCTGCTCATAAGGCTGTTGAAATCTGCAATTTTTTGGCACAAAAATCTGCCCGTAAGACTGCTAAAATCTGCAATTTTGACCTCCTAAAATCTACAATTTTTCCACTTAAAATCTGCACCTTTATACACTGAAAAACTCCTTTTTTGAACATGTTAAATTTGCATTTTTGCACTAAAGGATCAGCTATTTTAAAGCTAAAATCTGCACTTTCGAACCAGAAAATCTTCGTTTTTAAGTTTGTAAAAAAACTGCTTAATAAAGCATGCTGAAACTGCTTTTTTGCGCTAAAGTCTGCAATTCTAAAGCTAAAAATCTGCACTTTTTAACCCCAAAAATATGCATACTTAAGTTCAAATTGTTGTCCCTCAAAGTTCTCAAAATCTACCCCTCCTTAAACTAGGAATACATCATTTTGAACTCAAACTAGCTCACCATAAAAACTCTCATAACAGAGCACTTTTATTCTAAAAAATGTACATTAAAACCTGCACTTAAGTTGTTGTAAAGCTGCAATTCTCAAAATCTGCAGGCTAGACCCATCTTAAGCACACATAAGCCACATATATCTAAAACAAGGCGAGTGATCAAACTTGTTGTTACTAGTTGGTTTCTACGAACACGCACATAAAGCAATCATCCAAGAAAAGTATATGATGAATACGTAAATGAGTTAGTCAAGAAAAGAAAAAGAAAGAATATCAATATATGTATATATACACAAGTCGATGTACTTAAAGTAAAAGGAAGATGTTGAATTGAAGATCTTAGACTCCTATTCCTTATGGGCCGATTGCAAGCCCGACTCTATGAAGGAACTAATGACAAAACGTGGATGCTAATCTCGAGCGAAAACACAGCTACTAACGCTTTTATGAATTGAGCCAGGCCAGAGTCGTGTTACAACTCCAGACACGCTCCCAAGTGTACATGTGCAAAAAGATAAGATAAGAATTAGCAAATGAGCTTCGAAACTTGAGGAGAAACACATCAGAAATAGATTTTGTCCAGTCATCTGTCAAGCAAAATTCAGGCTTACTTATTCCAGCGATCAAATTCATGGAAAACACAATGTTTACATAATAATATCCCTCCATATTTATGTACTGTAATTTGGAGCTGTATGTTTAGGCATACATATTTTATTCCACCAAGCGAATTTAATCATGTCTACAACTAACTACGGAAGCATGAGACTAGATAATTATTCCTTGAGTCCAACAAAGGAAACAAACAATATAACACGTTAGTTACGGAAGAAAACATAATTAATATTTATACCTAGTCTATAAGGGATAAATAGTGGTTGCTATAAATACTTATGTCGGTTATTAATTAGAGTTAAAGTAGACTTAATCCATCTTATTCACAAGGTAAAGCAGCAGCTATGTACAAATTGAAATCTGCAAAATTTTAGTAAATTTTAATGGTACATCTTTAACCCGAAAATAGAGGAAAAGGCAATCACATCCATGAGTTTGTTCATGTTTTAGCCTATATTCAAGATATCCTAACAGTTCGTAACTTGCTTAATTTAGACATGCCCATGCTTAAGTAACATGCTGTCATTTTAAATCAAAAACAGCGGTAATATTTACCAGTCTCAAAACTTAGTTGGTTCATTGAGAAAGCTTTTAACATTTAAATATTCATCACGCCATGACAAAAATGTTCAACAGACATCTGGGCAGCGAACACATTCCACACTGTTTTGACTTAAACTTTTTAGCTAAAAGGGGAACCAATTGACGAAAGCTTAAAATGGACGTAACAAGACAAATTAGGAAGACTCTAATGGTATTAAATGTTTGTGTTTGGACAAATATAATTTAGACAAGGCATGTTAATATTCATGTCATAATACTACCTGGAAGCAAACAACAAAACAATATCGATAATTCAGGAAAAACCACATAATCGAACTAAACCTGGACAAGCTCTAACAATAAAAGGGAAAATCAAAGGAATATAAATGAAAAGAATCATTCATTCTCCAAGATGATCACAAAAAATTAAACTATACTAATCCAGGCAGCAACTATTGATTTGTACTCAAAAAATAAATAAGCGCAAGAATAATAGGACAAAGATTTGTCTAACATAATGAGGTTCTAATGAACATTCAAACTATTTAGAATAAAACGAAACAATAATTCAGTTTATTTTCAGAATAAGATATGTCATGGCGAAAATAAGACATTGATTCCAATTAACAATTCACTTTTTCACATACAACAACTCAAATCATTTTTTGATTTCTATCAAACAAGATAACGGAGAAAAAGTAACAAAATGTACCTCTTTTGGGGAAGCAAACTAAAGCCTTGACGTCAAGATTCCAACTTCAAACTCGACGTGAAGAAGAAGAACGAAAACAGAGAACAAAAGAGAATAACTTTTTCACAAACTTCTAGTCGATTCTTGGATCGTCTTACTTTGGATTAATATGTTTGGAAGTTTAGGATCTTAGTCTGGATTTCCTATCTCATTCTTTTTTTTTCGTTCTTTGCTTATCCTTTTCTTGGATGGGAAAAGGCCATCCTTTTATAGGTGAAAGATATAGTCCAAAATTCAAATTTGAAAATTAAAATAATGCAGAAAAACAAAGAGTTGCAAGTTGATATCAAAATCACTTTTCAGATTTTGATAAGGTAGACCCTTTTTAGACCACGAATTTGAAAACATTTTAAACAAAATTTGGCCAAAGCAGACCTGTAGCAGTGTAGGGGTCTATTTCTCATCAGAAAAAGGTGATGGGGAAAACAAGAGAACGCCGGATATTGTTGTTTTCAGGCGGTTCACAGTCGTTCTTTGATGGGACGAAGGAGTGACAGGTATGGGGAAGGAGGAACGCCTGGGGAAGGAGGAGAAGTTGTGAGGCGATAGGGGAGTTGATTGATGTTGGAGACCGCCGGATATTGTTATTTTTCCGGCGGTCCATGGCCGCTCTTGATGGGAGGGGAGAGAGAGATTGATGTGATTGGACGAAATGGGGAAGAGGCGTATGGGAAAGATGAAAATTTTGGGGAAACGGAAGTGTCCTCCTTCTGAAAAACAAAAGATAAGACGAAGGTTGGCTTTCTTTTCTTTCTCTATTGAGAAATATGGAAAAGGCTTGTTTAATTTTGGTCGTCCGATCATTTGATCGGACGGTTAAGATAAATGAGGAGTTAAAAATAAAAGTTTATATGTATATATATATATATATATATATATATATATATATATATATATATATATATATATATAAAATAATGGTAAAAGTTGAATTAACTAGGACCGTTAGATTGAATTATAGGGTCAACATTTATTCTGAAGAAGCACAATCCATGCGCTTGCCTACGTGGCATACATGGATTGGCCGGTTAAAAGAGACATGGATTGCCAAGATGACTTAAATTAAAATCATTTAAATTATAATATCTTCTTTATTAAATAGTAATAATTTATTAAATTAAACATGACTATTTTAGCCTTTTTTGATAGAATTAGTCACTCTTAAAAATTGAATTAATAGAAATTAGTAACTTATTAATTAATTAAGATTCCAAATTGTACGAAAAATATCTATTGTGTCAAAAGAAATTATATTTGAACAAAAAAATAGATCAGTTTTTTTAGAACATCATTTATTTTAAAAAAATGAGTAGTAATATATATAATATAATTATTTAGTTTTTATAAGAACGACATCTATAAAATGAATTTATCAGCTAAACATAGATGTTTAAAAATCTTTTCGTATTCGTATAAAATCTCGCAAAATATATTATTATTATTATTATTGTAATGCGGGGAGCCAAAATTGGGTGTCAACAACTTGTCCCTTTCTTTGTCCATGGAAGAGAGTAAAGAAGACATGGACAAAGAAATATTGACACAAACCAATTTTAGGCGATCCACAAAATTTACCTGAATAATAACTTGGCAAGAATGTTTATGGAGTTATGACCGAACTCTGGCTTTCGAGCTGCCTACATATCTCATGTTTAATGAGAAATTAGGTCATATGTAGTTCGAGAGTGCAGGAACATAGCAAATTTTGTTCAAACAAAATTTGCCCTAGTATCAAATTATGGTAATACTGAAATGTTTAGGTGGTGAGGTGTGTGCAGAGATTAGCACGAATAGAGAGACGAGATATAGTTCTTAAAGGACGTGAATGAGAAATGCTCTGTAGCAACTTCTCCTGAAGACTTATGGTAGGGGGATGAATTTTCTAAAATGCCCCAGTGTTGAGTCGTAATGAACTGAGACCTGAGAGAGCTATAAGTAAGTTGAAATTTGGACTTTTGAAAATCTAGACGAGTTGAGTTTTGAAAATGAATCCTTGACGTAGCTAGTGATGCTTGACATTGCACTAACTTGCCCTAGTTTGGTGCTGATAGAGAGTTCCTTGTTGTAATGTGTTATCCTGCATACGATGTAAAAAGGTTAAAAGTACCTATTGGGGTTTTAAAAAAATTATAAATTGAAATAGTAATGTAAAGAGTAGAGTGTAGATATTCAAACGATTTTTGGTGTGTTTTGTGTTGTAGGTAAAGTAACTTGTAATGTAGAGGCCTTCGGGTGGCGGGGCTATAGTAATGTAAAGGCCGCATCTGACTGCATAAAATAACTAGAAATGTAGAGGCACTCGACTGGCTGGGCTGTTGTAAAGTAAAGGCCGCATCTGACTGCATAAAATAACTTGAAATGTAGAGGCCCTCGACTGGCGGGGCTGTTGTAATGTAAAGTCCGCATCTGACTGCGTAAAATAACTTGAAATGTAGAGGCCCTCGACTGGCGGGGCTGTTGTAATGTAAAGTCTGCATCTGACTGCGTGAAATAACTTGAAATGTAGATGCCCTTGACTTGCGGGGCTATTGTAATGTAAAATCCGCATCTGACTGCGTAAAATAACCTGTAATATAACACTTGATTGTTAGTGTATAACAGCGTTGCTACGTTTGCATAACCCCGGTCGGTGGAACTTCGGTGACGTCGTTACGATGTTAGTAGTGTGAAGTTTATTATAAACATCCGCCGTTTGGTGGAGCTTTGGTGACGTTCCTATATACAGCCCCCGGTCGTTGGAGCTTGACGAAGTTTGCTATATACAACCTCCAATCGGTGGAGTTTGAGTGACATTTCCTATGTACAACCCCAGGCTTGTGTAGTTTGTCGTTGTTAGACGGTGGTCTCCGGTTCGTGGAGTTGTTGATGAGGTTAGTTTACAAGCTCCAATTGGTGGAGTTATTTCGACAAAAAGCTAACTATCCTATTTCGCTACGAGGGCCCTCTTTCTTCAGCATTCTGATTCGGATCTTGAGCGTACCTGCAAAAGTTTAAATCAAATACTCTTAGACATAAATTTTCAAATTTAAGTACTTCCGGAAAAAAATAGGGAAAGAGTATTTTGGCTCATGATTGTGAGAAGTCGAATGGCGCTTCTAGTCATGACCCAAGACTTCTAGTTATTTTCCTTGATTCCTCTATTCCTGCACTCAAAGAAAATTTTAGTTTGGGAAGGGTGTAGATTTGTATTGACTCGCGGATTGAAGCCTCGTCACTAGAATCCTTCAACACCTTGTCAGTCCCACACTTAGTTTCTTAACCTAGAGACTTGGTAGGACGATGGATTGAAAAATATTATTTTTAAAAAAAAAAGTTTTTTGCTTATTTTTCTAGGAAAATAAGTATAGTGCGTATATATTAGGTGTATGTATATATATAGTAATTATCCAGCATTTTAGATTATGACATGTTCCGAAGTCCATCGAGCTTTCTGTTTTGTTGACTATATCCAAAATAGTTTTGTTGTAGCTTTTACTCTTCTGATGAAGCTTCCCGAGCTCTTTTGGAGACACTGCGATGATCAAGATTCTTCAGATTCTAAGGTTACACTAACTATGAGGTAGTGTTTCCTAAGGGTAAGAAGAAATAAAAATTATGCAATGCATTGATCGAGCCTGACTCATGCTGCCTACGTATCCCCAAAAATAGGAATCAGATCATAATGTAGTTCGAATACAAATGGGAGAGATAGAATTATGTAATGCAATGACCGAGCTTGACTGAAGATGCGTACGTATCAAGATGGAATCAGGTCAGGACGTAGTTCGAGTACAACAGGGAAGACTGAGAAAAAAAAGGAATGCAATGACCGGGCCTAACTCAGGCTGCCTACGTATCCAAGTAGAATCAGGTCATGACGTAGTTCAGATAAAAAAGAAAGTGAAAAATATGCAATGCAACGGACCGAATCCGACAAGGATTGCCCATGTATCCCACCGAGGAAATTCAAGTCGAGCGTAGTTCTAAATACATGGAAATGATGATTTTGGGTTTTTTAAGGGAGACCGAATCCAATGTGGGTTGCCTACCTATCCCAACGTGGGAAGTCAGGTATAGATGTAGTTCTGTTACATCAAAATGCAAAAGTACAAAAATAAGCGCTAATCATGATCTCTTTAGATGTAGTATTTCTTGATGGCGTCTAAATTGATTGGCTTTGTGCTGATTCTGCCGTCCATTTCTGCTAAGATTACTGCTCCTCCAGAGAGTACCCTATGAACTATGTAGGGTCCTTGCCAATTTGGTGAAAATTTCCCTTTCGCTTCTTCTTGGTGAGGAAAGATCTTCTTCAATACTAATTGCCCCGGTGTGAACTGTAAAGGTTTGACTTTCTTGTTGAATATTTTGGTCATTCTGTTTTGATATAGTTGACCATGAAAATGAAAAACTGCATCCATCCTCTTTTCATCGATGAGCATCAGTTTTTCATGCCTGGTACGTATCCATTCTGCATCGTCCAGACAACCTCTTGGATAATCCTTAAAGATGGTATTTCTACCTCAGCAGGTATAACTGCTTCTGAACCATAAACAAACATATAAGGAGTTGCCCCAATTGATGTTCGGATTGTGGTGCGATAACTAAGTAAAGCATATGGTAGCTTTTCATGCCATTGCCTGTGACTATCCACTATTTTCCTTAGGATCTTCTTGATATTCTTATTTGCAGCCTCAACTGCTCCATTCATATGTGGTCGGTAAACTGTGGAATTGCAATGAGCAATCTTGAACCTTTCACAAGTTCCCTTCATAAGATTGATGTTGAGGTTGGCCACGTTGTATGTTATGATTGGTTCTGGAATTCCAAACCGACAAAGTATGTTATTGCAAATAAAATTTGCCCCTACCTTCTTAGTCACTGCCTTGTATGTCAAAGCTTCGACCCATTTTGTTAAATAATAGATAGGCACCAGGATGAAACGATGTCCATTTGATGCAGGAGGCTCTATAGGTCCGATAACATCCATGCCCCAAGCGGCAAACGTCCAAGGTGAACCCATTACGTTAAGCTCATTTGGAGGAACCCGTATAAAATATCCACGCACTTGACACTAATGACACTTTTGCACATACCAGATGCTATCTCTCTCCATGGTCATCCAAAAATATTTGTCTCTTACAATCTTCTTTGCCAAAGTAAACCCATTCATGTGTGGTCCACATGTTCTTGCATGTATGTCTTCCAAAAGCCTTGTTGCTTCTGCGGCATTGACACACCGCAACAATCCTAAATCTGAAGTTCTTCTATATAGGATTTCTCCATTAAGGAAGAAATGATTGGCCATCCTCCTTAAAGTCTGTTTCTGCTTACTTGTGGCATTTTCAGGATATTTTTATGTTCTTATCAACCTTTTGATGTCATACTACCAGGGTTTCCCATCCGGTTCCTCATATACATAAAAACAATATGCATGTTGATCATGTATGTCTACGTTGATAGGGTCGATATAAATCTTGTTTGGATGTTGAATCATCGAGGACATTGTTGCCAAATCATTGGAAAATTCATTTTGAGTTTGAGGGACATGCTTGAACTCGATCCTTTCAGACCTCCTACTTAACTCCTTTATGTAATGCAAATAAGGAAGGATGTTGACATTTTTAGTGGTCCATTCTCCTTGCACTTGGTGAACCAACACATCTGAATCTCCTATCACAAAGAGTTCTTTGATTTTCAAGTATATGGCCATCCTGAGTTCGACAATACAATCTTCATATTCCGCCATGTTGTTGGTACAATAGAACCTAATCTTTGCTGAGATTGGATAATACAGACCTTTTTGCGAAACCAAGACAACTCCTACTCCAACTCCAATAGAATTTGACGCTCCATCGAAGAACATCCTCCATCCATCATACGATTCTCATATGTCTTCCCCTACAAACAAAACCTCTTCATCGGGGAAGTAGGTCGTGAGCGGCTTGTAATCATGGTCCACCGGGTTTTCTGCGAGGTTATCAGCCAGGGCTTGTCCTTTGATGGCCTTCTGTGTCACGTACACAATATCGAACTCGCTCAACAAAATTTGCCAGTTTGCGAGCTTACCTGTAGGCATTCATTTATGAAAGATGTACTTTAATGGATCCATTCTTGAGATCAAGTACGTGGTTTATGTAGACTGGTAATGCCTAAACTTTTGCGCGATCCAAGTTAAAGCGCAACATGTTCATTACAACAAGGTGTATCTCGCCTCGTATGGTGTGAAGTTGTTGCTCATATAGCAAATGGCTTGCTCTCTTCTACATGTCTCATCATGCTGACCCAATACACATCCAAATGCGTAATCCATGACAGATAGATACAATAAGAAAGGCTTTCCAGGCTCTGGTGGGACCAATACTGGCGGGTTGGACAAGTACTCTTTGATTCTATCAAAAGCCCTTTGGCATTCTTCTGTCCATTTCGTGGCAGCATCCTTCTTCAGTAATTTGAATATGGGTTCACAAATCACTGTGGATTGAGCTATGAATCGACTTATGTGATTCAATCTTCCCAATAAACTCATCACGTCCTTCCTGGTCTTAGGTGGAGGTAGCTCTTGGATTGCCTTTATCATTGATGGATCAAACTCTATGCCCTTTCTGCTAAGGATGAATCCCAGTAGCTTTCCCGCGGGTAACCCAAATGCGCACTTTGCTTGATTTAACTTCATATTATACTACCGCAACCTTTCAAAAAACTTCCTTAAGTTACCCAAGTGGTCTGAACTTCTTTTTGATTTGATAACAACATCGTCCACATACACTTCAATTTCCTTGTGGATCATATCATGAAAAAGGGTAGTCATGGCCTCATGTAAGTTGCGCTGGCATTTTTCAGACCAAATGGCATTACTCTGTAGCAATACACTCCCCATGGAGTGATAAATGTTGTCTTCTCTGCATCATCTTCATCCATCAGGATTTGGTGATATCCTGCAAAGCAATGACAAATGATTGCAACTCATTTTTTGCACAGTTATCGATGAGTATATGAATATTTGGAAGGGGGAAATCATCCTTGGGACTGGCTCTATTAAGGTCTCGATAGTCCACACATATTCTGATTTTTCCATCCTTTTTGGCACAGGCACAATGTTGTCTAACCACGTGGGGTAATTTGTAACCCTCACAACGTTCGCCTCAATCTGTTTCGTGACCTCCTCCTAGATCCTTAAACTCATATCCGACATGAATTTTCTTGTCTTTTGCTAAACGGGTAGACAAGTGGGATCAATAGGTAATTTGTGCGACACAATATCAGTGCTTAATCTCGGCATGTCGTCATAAGACCAAGCAAATATGTCAACATACTGCTTAAGCAACTCTATTAGTTCTTGCTTTCTTTCAACCTCCAAATGTATGCTGACTCGTGTTTCCTTCACAATTTCCTCATTCCTAAGTTGACAATCTCTGTTTCATCCATATTGGGCTTCTTCTGACTTTCAACATACTCAATCTCATGTGGTAGATTTTCATGCATTATGCTTTCATCATACTCTCCGTGATCTTGTTCATCGTTTTCACCTTTCTTGGCGGATTCGTTACATGTCATAACCGTTGAATAAGGTTTTTTATTAATATAAGTGCTGAAAAGTGCAAAAAGTAAGTAAAAATAAAAAGATATTTAAATTAGCGTGAAATTTTAATGAAAACAAAACCTTTTTATTTTAAAGCATTCTAGCTTTTAGAAGAGGCAAGCAACAAAAGGTTAGGCATGATTCAAGCCTCAATTTGATCATGAAAGTTTTATAAATTAAAACTACTTCTCCACACTATCAGGCCTCTAGTTGAAACAAAGACGGGTTGATGGTCCAGTTCTACAAGACTTCTCCAGGTTTGGCATCACGAATGGTCAATTTGCTGAGATTTATTTCTTTCTCTTCTCCAGTCATGGCCACAAAAAGATTGCCTATTCCTTCAACGATGTCGTCAATGTTATATTGATCTGGAATCAAAGCTTGTTCTGATATGAAGATTGTATCGCTTTTCCCCTGGTGGTCTTTTCCCGAGGCAGGTTTGTTTCCGAGGCCGTTGGTGCCTCTGTGATGCTTCAGCTGGATTGGCTCAACTATGCCATTGGACTGGGGTCCAAGTCCACTCTTCGGCTGATAACCATACTTCAACATCTCCGACGCAACCATTTTTGCTGAACTTGACTATTTTGCATCGGTTGGATCTTCTTCCTCTATGACCCTTATGGCTTGCATAATCTCAAAGTATGGAAAGTGGCTCCTTCTAACTCATTAGTGATTGGGATAGAATTAACAGAATGAATGGGAGGACTGAGCTCTCCATGGATGGTAACTTCTGTGCGACCCCATTCAAACATCACACATTGATGGAGAGTGGAAGGAACCGCTCTTGCCATATGAACCCATGGTCTTCCCAACAACAAGTTGTAGTTGGATGATACATCCATCACTTGAAATAGAATGGGAAATTCGGCCGGCCGTACTTGCAATGTGAGATAGATTTCTCCAAATACACTTCTTTGCGCTCCATCAAAAGCTCTAACTTTTACACGACTTTCCTTTATTTCTCCCATACTAACACCTATATCTCTTAGAGTTGTGAAAGTACAGATGTTGCATCTAGAACCACCATCAATTAAGACTCGAGTCACAATCTTATCACAACATTTGACTGCAATATGAAGAGATTTGTTGTGACTAGCCCCTTCTACAGGCAACTCATCATCGTGGAAAGAGATCTTGTTAGTTTCCGCTATTCTTACAATCGATGCAGCTAAGGTTTCACTTGTAGTCTCTTTTGGAATGATTACTCCACTTAACACCTCCATCAAAGAATTCTTATGAGATTCAGAACACATAAGCAGAGACCAAATGAATATGTGGGCTGGCGTATTCTTCAACTGTTCTTTGACTGAATAGTCTTTCGACTGCATCTTCTTCCAAAACTCTGTGGGTTCAACATCAGTAACATTCTTTTTTGGATTTTGTTCATTTCCGAGAAATCTTTGATTTAGATACTCTGGGCATAACATCTCCCCGACCTAGTAATTCCTTGAGCCACGACACTCTCGATCATTTTGCCCTTGACGCCTATTTGATAGTCCCAAAGGACTTAGTTGGTTTCATACTCAGTCCTTCTTGCAATTAGATTAGTCAGTACAACTGTCGGGAGATATGTTTGGATAGTAAGGGGTTCCCTTAGTTTAACAGTGATAACAGGTTGCGCCGTAAATGTCATGGCGTTTGCTCCAACCACGTCTGGATAGTCAGGGCCCTGGTATTCATCCTCCAAAGTGACCATGTTGACTTCCCGATTCTCATGGTTTGGCAAGGGATTGTTGTTCACATTCGGAGGTGCTGGAGTGCATTTGATTACTCCTCTCCTGATCAAATACTCGACCTAGTTCTTCAAACCATAACAATCTTCTGTGTCGTGCCCTTGGACTCCTGAGTGGTAAGCGCATCGCTTGTTTCCATCAAAATTACAAGGGATTGGACCAGAAAGTTTCCCTTCAAGTGGTTGCAGCACTCCCACTCTCCTCAACCTTTCAAACAACTAGGCATAAGGTTCAGCAATGGGTTTGTAAGCGCGAGTATTTCTAGCTTCGGGATTTGCACGCGGTCTTAGTGCATATGCTGGTCTATTTTGGTATATTGGTGCTTGGACAGGCACATATGGTCTTGAAGAATTTTGGTATGCTGGTGCTCAGGGTGGACTATAGTGTGGTTGGGTATTATATATTGGGTGTGGGGTGTAGGAAGTATGTGCAACAATCTGGGGATTGTTAATGTATCTATGGGATGCTCCTCCTTGTTACTAGGTGATAGCTGAAACATCCTCCCTTTTCTTCTTAATGCCGCTAATGGTGCTTGATTGGATGACTCTACTTGCAGCCTATAATGCGACCATAGATTGAGTCTTCCCAGATTTAACACCCTCTTCTATAAAGTCCCCCATCTTTACCAGTTCTGCAAACTTCTGGCCAATCATTGACATCATCTTGTCAAAGTAGACACCTTCTTGGGCTCCAATAAAGTACTTTGAGATCTCACTCTCGTCTAGAGGTGATTGCACCCTCGCGGCCTCAATTCTCCAACATCGCGTATATTCTGAGAAATTCTCGGATGGCTTTTTCTTTATATTAGCCAATGAGAATCTGTCAGCAGTAATTTCAGTATTGAATCTGAAATGAGTCATGAAGTCCTCGTCCATTTCCTGCCAGTCACGCCACTTGCGATGGTCTTGGTGGGTATACCAAGTCAATGCTTCTCCAAACATACTCCGGATGAACAACTTCATCCTCAGCTTCTCATTTCTTCCCACACCAACTAACTTGTCACAGTATTCTCTTAAATGTGCGTGAGGGTCACCTTTTTCTTCAAACATGTCAACATTTGGTGGTTTGTACCCTACCGGCATGTCAATGTCTGGGTGGATGCACAAGTCATCATAATCCAGACTCTCCGTTCCTCTAGTAACTTGCAAGCTTTTCAATGCCTTTCTTAGACCCTGAAGCTTGGAATTTATTGACGCTTCTTCTTTTATCTGGGCATCTTTCTCCATTTTTGCATATTGATCGACCTCGTACGGGACATTAACAACTGCTAGAATTGTGAAGGTAGGAGCTCCAGCGGCATATACAGGTGGAACATGTGGCTTATAAGGAGCGGTGACATGTTCCCCAAGTATCTGCTGCATTGTAGGTTTGGTAGGGTCGTGATTAGAAAGGTCGGGAATGGTTTTGACCGTAGTTGGTAAAGCTGGCGGAATTCGACCATGAACAGGAGCATGTTGAGCTGGTTCAGGTTAATTTGGTAAGTCAGCAGAAGGCAAGTCAGACATTGGGAAGTATATAGGTATCTTGAAAGTAGGGAATGTGGTCGCCAATAGTTTGGCCAAGTCTCGCACTTGACGTAATTCTTCACTCAACATATCGAGTTCTTGTTCCATGTGAGCCATCTTTTTCTCCATTTTGGATGTCAGCTACACTTCAAAAAGTTTTGGGGTTCTCAATAGGTACTATTGTATTTGCGGCAGCGTTAATCTCGTCTTTGTCAGTCATTTTTCCTTTTGATCGAAGGTTGTATCGTGAGTCAGCCAGTTTGCAAGTCGACACAAATCAATGTTCTTTGGGGATAAATAAAGAAAACAAAACAAAAAGGAAACTATGTTAGTTTGGGAAATATTGAAAGATGTAACAAACAAGAAAATGTAACACATATATACGCCAAATGCGACATTCAAAACGTGTCCTAACGTAGAACCTCTTTTTGCCTGAGGTAGGCCTACGTTGCAATCAGTTTGATAATAAATTATCCGTTTAAACACATATTAGATTTTGGAGGAAACATAACTTCATTGATTAAGGTAGTCTTGGATGTTACATTGAGGTAGCAAATCAAAAACCTAAGAAATGAAAGTACGGGGGGCATAAGGAATACAAGAGAAATAGGTCACATGGAACTTTGAAGAGCTTATGAAAAAAAAGTTCAAAGAATAAAGATGAATCTTCGGCCATGTCGGAGCTTCATCATCGTCGTCATCCCCATTATAATATACACCTGGGTGGTATTCTGAAGACTAGTCAAGGCCGCGCTCGGATGATACGTCTATAACCTCTCCATCTATTTGGTCATAGATCTTAGAACTTGCCTCAGAAACCTCCATGTGATCTTCCCACACTTCGTCTTCCAGGTCATCGTCAGGTATCTCTTCTGGATCTTCTTTAGGGTCTTCTTGCAGGTTTTCCTCACGATCCTCTTATGGTTCCTCCTTAGGATCCTCTTCAGGATTCTCCTCCGAGTCCTCCTTTGGGTCCTCTTCAGGATCCTCTTCTTCTTGGATCAAGTAATTGATGGATCTCAAGACTATATGGTTGAACATGGTTGTAGTGAACGCCATGCGAGGAAGAATCGATTCTCTAATTTTATTAATTTGTTGTCTATATACAAACCCCCTATGCCCGTGTGCGCTTGGATGAGCCATGTGACTCAAAGGATTTCGTCAAGCGTAATACTCTGGCGTACACTAACTTTCTCTGCCTATTGCCAAATCAATTGTATATTCACACATGGCTTGTATATTTCTTATTCGATCCAGAGATACTGAAGTGAATGCATCTTCGCTAAACCCCATCATTGTCCATAGCGGAATGTCTTGGATAACTCCAAATTGCCGCATAACCCGGAGAGGTGATTATGGTTGAATACCCCTGAGACCAACCAACTCGATAAAGAAAAGGTGTCGAGTCCTTGCATGCGCCAATTCTGTTAACCAAGCGAATTTCCATTGGACGGCACCTCCTGTGGTTGTTTTAAGATGTGCGACATTCTTCCCTTCCTGCCGGTGCACCCTCCCAATTCTTGAGACGATCGCCGTGTCTCTCGATCTTGTTCGGAGCACCCATGTAGTAATCCATTTGTGGGTTACGTCAATAGAAATGTCCATTTGCGAAAATCTGCAACAATATACTGCATCCTCCAAAAAAATTATGTCCCCTGATGCAGGCTGTCATTGAACGAAGGACCTCGGGGAGTATCATAGGCACCAAAGTAAATCTTAGAGGATCGTTTAAGATGCTTATAATCATTGGCAATATGTTGATGTCGACAGAATTGGACTTTATCGAGAACACCATAACTCCCAAGAAATCCATAACGATAACTATTGGCCTCATATGCTCCCATGCTCCGCAAGTACAATCAAATTCACGTTGATACTTATAGTAACCTTCTGAACGCCCAAAACTCTGAAAGAGATAGTCTAACTCGACGTGTCCGTTGTCCACATATCTTAATGACCGAAATATGTGCAGATTCATGAGGCTCAGAAAATCACCTGTACAAATAGATGACGGGATCACCGGCAACCTCCCTCTAATCGGCAGTTTGGTAAGACTACTGAACTCTTCCAGTGTGGGGGTGATCTCAAAATCCAGGAATTTAAAAGTTACGGTACTCTGTTTCCAAAACCCCATCAGTTTACTGACAAAGACCTTATTACATTGTTTCTCCAAAAGTGACAATAATGATCGTAAGTGCCCTTGAATCTCAACGTCGTATATCCTTCGGATATCTTGCCACCAATCTTGTAAAATATTAGGTGCTGCAACGACCATTTGGATATCCAATATGTCTTGGTTGAGGTTCATTTGAAAATAGGGTAAAGGGTGCAATGAGTTTATTTGCTCCAAATCCGTTGAGAGTTTAAGTTTGAATAGTTTATATCAATTTCACAAAAAGTTTATGTCGGCGAGTTTTAAAGAAGAAACTCTTTGACATTTGGGTGGTTTCCTCAGCGCAACGACAATACCGTATACTGTCTTGCCTAAGGTTATGCAACATGACCCATTCTAAGAGTAAGATTATTTTCCTAAATGATTGAGAGTGGGACTGAGTAATTACGAGAAGGTGCAGTATCTTAATCGCAGGAACACCACTCGCGTGTACATTGTGTACGTATACGGCCAAGACTCGATAGAATGTGCAAATGAAAGTGTATAGAAAGCAGTAACAAGTAGTGTTTTAAAACAAATGAGAAACACAAGTTTGGATTTCACTTGCGACCTTTCAATCAAAGCAATCTATCAAATAACAAGATTAAATAAACACATAATCATAAAAGTTATTCCTAAAATGAGTTTTTCTAAGTTTAAAACCTAGATAAGGTCCCCAACAGAGTCGCCAAGATTTCGCACCCTATTTTCGAACCGGCTGAAAACAGTTCACAACATAATATGGCTGACACTCTGACTATTTTAAAAATTGTTTCGTCTTAGAGTCGCCACCTAAATTTTAAGGAAAATATTAGGAAAACTATTTTGTAATATGTAAAATGTAAACTGTGTTTTGATTTTCAAAACCAGTGAGATCTTGAGTAAGGGTTTTGCTTACGCTAGGAGAAGGTGTTAAGCACCCATCATAGCCTATCCGAATACAGTCCTTAAACTCAATTTAGGAAAATATAATTAAAAAAAAACTTGTTTAATTATTTTCTTTAAAATCAATGGTGAATAAATTTTATTAATTTTAAGAAAAAAGTAAAACACAAGGCACAACATATATATGTCAATAAAATTAATAGTAGTATATTTATTATATGGTAATAAATAAATAACTAATAAACGCTAAAATGTATGATAATTTGATATGTTGAAAAAGATAGAGTTGTCATATATAAATGTAAAAAATAAATGTAGAGTTTACAAGATATGAAAATTTGTCCTTTTATTTATTTTTAGAATTGAGATTTAAAGGAAAATAAAACAAGTAAAATAATTGTCGGGTGCGAATATATAGTAAAATATTGTGTATATTAGAGTGTAGAAATTTATAAATTAAAATATGTTTCATTTGTAAAAGTGATAGTATATATGAGAAAAAATAATATGAAAATAATAAGTTATGTATAGAGAAATCTAAAATATAGAATTTGCACCTTTTTTCGTAGGACACATATATGTATGTACCTTGTATTTTGAACCCGCTGACATATCTTAAATCCTTGAAAATAACATGTTAAGAAATTAAAATATTTTTTTACAATATGTGATTTATAAAATAGAAATAGTAAATATAATTTCTTTATAAATGAGTGATGTCAAAGAATATAAAGTAGGCATAATCATTGGAACTTATTCGAGAATTAAATTTATTTGGTAGATATAAAAGTCTACTTCCCTACTTACTTCCTTAAGAAAAAAAATCTAGAAAGTAATAACTTTAGCCTCATGTTTTTCTAAAGGGTGGTCATTTTAATCTTTAAATTAATTTCAATTCATTTGGAAGTTTTAAATGATAAATTAACCTTAACTCAAAGGCTTGAATGAGTGTTGATAAGTAAAACTTATTAAATATTTTGGTTCCTTCAAAATAATATTTATTCCCGCACTTAAAGTATAGTGCTCAGATAAAAACCTATATCCCAAAAAATTGATGTTTTAAATAACTATATTTTACACTAAACTGCTCAATAAGGTTGTTAAGAGGTGCAATGTTTTAACTTACAAAATCAACATTTTCAAGCAAGAAATCGACAACTTTGAACCTTCTAAAATCTGGAATTTTGATAAAGCGATTTTGTTCCAAAACTACACATTTTTTTGTACTAAAAATCTGCTCATAAGGCTGTTGAAATCTGCAATTTTTTGCACAAAAATCTGCCCGTAAGACTGCTGAAATCTGCAATTTTGACCTCCTAAAATCCACAATTTTTCGACTTAAAATCCGCACCTTTATACAATTAAAAACAGATTTGTTGAACATGTTAAATCTGCATTTTCGCACTAAAGGGTCTACTATTTTTAAGGTAAAAATCTACACTTTCTAACATGAAAATCTTCGTTTTTAAGTTTTAAAGAAAAACTGCTTAATAAAGCATGCTGAAACTGCTTTTTCGCGCTTAAGTCTGCAATTCTAAAACCAAAAATCTGCACTTTTTAACCCCAAAAATATGCATTCTTAAGTTCAAATTGCTGCCCCTCAAAGTTCTCAAAGTCTTCCCTTCCTTAAACTAGGAATACAACATTTTGAACTCAAACTAGCTGACAATAAAAACTTTCATAACACAACACTTTTGTTCTAAAAAATGCACATTAAAACCTGCACTTGAGTTGTTGTAAAGCTGCATTTCTGAAAATCATCTGGCTAGACCCATCTTAAGCTCACATAAGCCAGAAATATCTAAAAGAAGGCGAGTGATCAAATTTGTTGTTACTAGTTGGTTTCTACGAACACGCACATAGAGCAATAATCCAAGATAAGTATATGATGAATACCTAAATAAGTTAGTCAAGAAAAGAAGAAGAACCAATATCAATATATGTATATATAGACAAGTCGATGTACTTAAAGTAAAAGGAAGATGAGGAATTGAAGATCTTATAATCCTATTGCTTATGGGCCGATTGCAAACCCGGCTCTATGACGGAACCAATGACGAAATGTGGATGCTAATCTCGAGCGAAAATACAACTACTAATGCTTTTATGAATTGAGCCAGGCCAGAATCGTGTTGCAACTCCAGACGCGCTCCCAAGTGTACATGTGCAAAAATATAAGATAAGAATTAACAAATGGGCTTCGAAACTTGAGGAGAAACACATCAGAAATAGATTCTGTCTAGCCATCTGTAAAGCAAAATTCAGGCTTACTTTTTCCAGCGATCAAATTCTTGGAAAACCCAATTTTTACATAATAATATCCCTCCATATTTATGTACTGTAATTTTGGAGCTCAATGTTTAGGCATATATATTTTATGCCACCAAGCGAGTTTAATCATGTCTAGAACTAACTACGGAAGCATGAGACTATATATTTATTCCTTGAGTCCAACAAAGGAAACAAACAATATAACACGTTAGTTATGGAACAAAACATAATTAATATTTATACCTAGTCTATAAGGGATAAAGAGTGGTTGCTATAAATACTTATGTCGGTTATTAAGTAGATTTAAAGTAGACTTAATCCATCTTATTCACAAGGTAAAGCAGCAGCTATGTACAAATTGAAATGTGCAAAATTTTAGTAAATTTTAATGGTACATCTTTAACCCGAAAATAGAGGAAAAGGCAATCACATCCATGAGTTTGTTCATGTTTTAGTCTATATTCAAGATATCCTAACAGTTCGTAACTCGCTTAATTTAGACATGCCCATGTTTAATGTCATCGAGAAAGCGTCACTAGATAACGGAGAAAAGTAAATACTACTGAAAATGCACCAGAGAGGCTGATAAAAATCACTAGCAATGAGCTATTTCACATGTGTTGAGCAAATTAACATTCTTTTCTTTATCCTCAACATTAGAACCAGAAATCCCAGAACAAAACAACAACAGAGAGTCGAGCAACCAACTTAGTTATTTAGGAACTACTTCTTATTAAGATCAATATGATAGATTCAGAGCAAAACGATAGTATAAGTAACATGCTGTCATTTTAAAACTAAAACAAAGGCAATATTTACCCATCTCAAAACTTAGTTTGTTCTGTGAGAAAGCTTTTAACATTTAAATATTCATCACGCCATCACAAAAATGCTTAACAGACATCTGGGCAGCGAACACATTCCCCACTGTTTTGACTTAATGTTTTTAGGTAAAAGGTGAACCAATTGACGAAAGCTTAAAATTCACGTAACAAGACAAATTAGGAAGACTCTAATGGTCTTAACTGTATGTGTTTGGACAAATATAATTTAGACAAGGCATGTTCATGTTCATGTCATAATACTACCTGGCAGCAAACAACAAAACAATACCGACAATTCAGTAAATACTACATAACCGAACAAAATCTTGACAACCTCTAACAACAAAAGGGAAAATCAAAGGAATATAAATGAAAGATCATTCATTCTGCAAGATGATTACAATAAATTAAACTATACTAATCCAGGCAGCAACTATTCGTTTGTACTCAAAAAATAAATAAGCGCAAGGATAATAGGACAAAGATTTGTCTAACATAATGAGGTTCTAATGAACATTCAAACTATTTCGAATAAAACAAAACAATTATTCAGTTAATTTTCAGAATAAGATAAGTCTTGGCGAAAATAAGACATTGATTCCAATTAACAATTCACTTTTTCACATACAACAACTCAAATCATTTTTTGATTTGTAATAAACAAGATAACGAAGAAAGAGTAACAAAACGTACCTCTTTTGGGGCAGCAAACTAAAGCTTTGACGTCAAGATTCCAACTTCAAACTCGATGTGAAGAAGAAGAACGAAAACAAAGTAAAAAAAGAGAATAAGTTGTTCACAAACTTTTAGTCGATTCTTGGATTGTCTTACTTGTTTTTCTCCCTGGATTAATATGTTTGGAAGTTAGGATCTTTGTCTGGATTTCCTCTCTCATTCTTTTTTTTTTCGTTCTTCGCTTCTCCTTTTCTTGGATGGTAAAAGGCCATACTTTATAGGTGAAACATAGAGTCCAAAATTCAAATTTGAAAATTCAAATAATGCAGAAAAACAAAGAGTTGCAACTTGATATCAAAATCACATTTCAGATTTTTGTCAGGTAGACCCTTTTTAGACCACAAATTTGAAAACATGTTAAACAAAATTCGGCCAAAGCAGACCTGTAGCAGTGTAGGGGTCTTTTTCTCATCAGAAAAAGGTGATAGGGAAAACAAGAGACCGCCGGATATTGTTGTTTTCCGGCGGTTCACAGCCGTTCTTTGATGGGACGAAAGAGTGATGGGTATGGGGAAGGAGGAACGCCTCGGCAAGGAGGAGAAGTTGTGAGGCGATAGGGGAGTTGATTGATGTTGGATACCGCCCGATATTGTTATTTTTCGGCGGTCTATGGCCGCCATTGATGGGACGGGAGAGAGAGATTGATGGGATTGGACGAAATGGGGAAGAGGAGTATGGGGAAGAGGCGTATGGGGAAGATGAGAATTTTGGGGAAACGAAAGTGTCCTTCTTCTGGAAAAAAAAAGAGAAGACAAACGTTGGCTTTCTTTTCTTTCACTATTGGGAAAGATCGAAAAGTCTTGATTAATTTGGGTCGTTCGATCATTTGATCGGACGGTTAAGATAAATGAAGTGTTAAGAATAGAAGTTTATATATATATATATATATATATATATATATATATATATATATATATATATATATATATTAAATAATGGTAAAAGTTGAATTAACTAGGACCGTTAGATTGAATCATAGGGTCGAGATTTAATCTAAAGAAGCACAACCTATGTGCTCGCCTACGTGGCATAAATGGATTGGCCGGTTAAAAGAGACATGGATTGCCAAGATGACTTAAATTAAAATAATTTAAATTATAACATCTTCTTTATTGAATAGTCATAATTTATTAAATTAAACATGACTATTTTAGCCTGTTTTGATAAAATTAGTCACTCTTAAAAATTAAATTAATAGAAATTAGTAACTCATTAATTAATTAAGATTTCAAATTGTACGAAAATATATCTATTGCGACAAAAGAAATTATATTTGAACAAAAAAATAGTTCTGTTTTTTAAGAACATCATTTATTTTAAAAAAATGAGAATAATATATATAATATAATTATTTATTTTTTATAAGAAACGACATCTATAAAATGAATTTATCAGCTAAAAATAGATAATTAAAAATCTTTTCGTATTCGTATAAAATCTCACAACATATATTATTATTATTATTATTATTATTATTGTTATTATTAGTCGCGGAGCAAAAATTAATATAAATTTCCTTTTTCATGTAATAATGACCTTTCATAATATTCATAACATAGTGTCATAAAAGACATGCATGACATATGTAGAACATGAAACTCATCCTTTTATGAAAGACTCCTAACATGAACAACCTACTTAGAAACTCTTTGGTTTCAAGCTTGAGTAAGAATAGAAGGAAAAGATAGGGACATCTAAAACCTTACTACTCAAATCATCCTCCCCCACTTAGGGTAAACCCACTTAAGATAAACTCATCTCAACTCTAGAAGAATCTTAGCTTACCAACCTTATTATCAAAGAACATGATCCCTCTTTTGGGATCTAAGCGTATGAACATCCTTCTCACCAACACTTTAAGGTGATTTTCAACCTAGATAAGTTCAAGGGAGCTCAACATAGGGGAATCACGGGAACATAAAACCTTATCATCTACGCATATTATCCCCCACTTGGGGTAAGCCTAATCACAACATGCCCTTATACACAAAGGTCGAGGCAAGTCAAGACAAACCTACAAGGGTCATCATTTATTGTGGAACTTTCCAACCAACCATGCCTAGGTACAATCTAAGCAGTTCCTCAGTTGACCATATTTAAATTCAAGCTTAAAAGACAACTAACCAATTCAAAGTAGGTCAACCTCAATTCTCTCCTTCTCTTAAAGAGCTAAGGGGTACATACCATACATCCCCCTAAGTCACCTTAGGGTAATCATACTTTCCACTTATGGAATAAAATTACATTTTCCCCATTTTTACCACTTTTAGAATAGGTTCATAGAGGGGATCATTAACTGGTCATAAAGTTTCTCCCATTAACTAGCATACTTCACAATCACCTTACAAGGCTCAACACACTATATCCCCTCCTTAGGAGCAAGCATATACAAAAGGTTCAAATCCACACAAGGACAACTATGAAGAATTCCACATATAAAATTGTAACATTCATCTTTATCACTATTTACCACATTCAACAAGACTTTTCAAGCCTATATCATAACATCATACTACCAATGCACATAATCATAAGGCAATCTATCATTCCAAGGGGAACTCCATTCAACCATAACAACTAATAACAATCTATAACCATATCATACTATAACTTCTCAACATAGCATCTCCTTCCACATAAACCACTTAGAGCCATAAATGGCACCACATCCACATACACTAAATTCACATTCACATATACTCACCAAACCATTAAACAAAGGTAAGTATTAATAATCCCTTCAAAGCAATAAAATCAAAAAGATAACTGGACAAGGAAACATAAGAGACAGATCTTATAGAGGTAAGTTCTATGCCACGACATGAGAATAGTGAAGAAGGGAAACCTTATCGGCCTATAGCCTCCCTTATCATTTGATGTGTCGCGACTCACCACCAATAATAAGAGACTCTACTAGACGTGTCAACATTAGAATTTGAAACCTAAGGAAAAAACACAAAACCTTATGCTCTGATACCAAGTTTGTTACGACCCGATGGGATATCTTAGAAGCTATGGTATTCTTGAATCTTAACACGGTGTCGTCGACCTCTCGAAGGTATAAGACAAGCCCTTAGACATCTTTCATTGCATAATTGTAAAAATAACGGAAAATTTAAAAACTTTTCATAGCATATCATATGCTAGAATATTACTTCATATATATATGATAGTCATAATACACATTTAGACTCTAATGTCTCTTTGCCATCTTAAAACAGAACTCAATAGAATATAATAGGAACACGTCCATCAATAACTTAAATATAGGTCTAAGATATTACATTAACTTTAAGAACATCTTGACATAGGCAACCCTTGAATCATAAGGGTCCCTTTACTTAAACTTGGGAGATCTAACCAATCTCTTCACTTTAGAAACATCCTCTAGCCATCACCACCTACACTTTGTGTAAAAGGATGAATAAGAATGTTATTAGTACAAGAATGCACTTAGTATGATAACCATGCGAAAACATGCATTTAAAGAGGAGATTCTTTTGAAATTATGCAACATGTCTTTTTAGTAAACTTCATGAACATAATCACATATAAGCTCAATATAGTTCAGTACATCATATAGACATGGATAATACTCATAATAGCACCTAAAACCGTTTATCATACTTATAAGCATATTCAATACATATCATACATTACCTCTCTTTTATTTTACTTCTTTTCTTAAGTAACCCTCAAGTGTACCTAGTGCAATGTATCACCTTGATGTCACCTTTCAATAGTCTTTCATAATATGATTCATATATAAACCACATATATTCAAAAGTCATAAGAACATCAAAGACATGAACTTCACATAAGGACTATCACCTAAGACAACTACTAAGTCACACTAGTTCAATTTGTAGGTAACATCCAATAATGCTACTTCCACCAAGTGTACCTAAGAAGTCACCCTAGACTAGGCATAACATACTCAAAAAGTCATAACATATCCAACAAGTCATAACATATTCAACAAGTCATAACATATTCATTTACAACTAGCAATAAGCCTACATACTTCATATCATCATATAAGGACTCTTTCCTTTACTACAATCTTAGTCATAAATCATTTAGTTCACATTATAGGCAAACTACCCTCATAACCACTTCACAATCTTACTTGTGCAATGTACACATTGAGTCCCATACCCCCACATATACTAAGTAAACTCATTTAGAAGCCATAAGTGTAACTCATATGCATAGTCATAATTCATATCTTAGCATAACAAGGTCACCTAACATGCATTCATAATAGTCATACAGAACATAAGTCTTTACTTCATAATGGGTCTCCAATCCTATCCTTTATTGAAGTCATCTAGTGTAGTGTATACGTAGGATCCATACTCCTCCCACACCATGTACACTTCTCAAGGAATTTATATTAGAGTTCGTATTCTTATCATGGTTAATTATTAACCTTCGCTTGACATAACCATAACAGACATACACCATCTGATCAACATGGAATCCAGTATTATACTCCCACACCAAAAAGAGAGGGTTAACACTTGCCGAAGGTGCAACCATTCGTACATAGCTATTCTAGGTTGATCCACTAAGATAAAGTCCTATGTGGGCACATAGTTAAAGAACAAAGAGATTGCTTCTAGAAACCTTGAGTACTAAGCGTGAAAGTTTCAATCTCATGAGATAACATCTAGGTTGGGAACCCGGACTTTCTAACGTGAAGGTTGTCTTGTGGAAATCCGAACTTACGTGATGTCAAGCTCACACTCTAATTTGTCATGTTCACTCGGTGCTAAGAAATAACTCTCTTTTTGAACATCATTAACCCTTTAGATAACATTAGTTCATAAAGAATAGGCCTTAGGGACTTAATCCCTCATATATAATTGTTAAGACCCGAGGGTATACCCTAAAAGTTACGGTATTCTCGAATCTTAGCACGGCGTCGTCGACCTCTCGGAGGTCTAAGACAAGCCTCTTCGCGTACCTACATTGCATACTCATAAAAATAGCGGAAAATTTACAACTTTTCATAGCACATCATATGCTAGAACAATACTTCATATATATATAAAAATACTTCATAATACATAGTTAGACTCTAATGTGTCTTTGCCATCTTAAGACACAACTCAATAGAATAGAATAGGGACACGGCCCTTAAAAATATAAAATAATATCTAAGCTATTACATAAATGAATAGGAACTTGATATAGGGAAATCCTTGAATCATAAGGATCCCTCTTCTTGAACATGGGAGATCTATCCAAGCTCTTCACTTAGTAGAAATCCTCTAGCCATAAACCACCTACACTTTGTGTAAAAATAAGAAGAAGAATGGTATTAGTACAAGAATGCACTAAGTATGGCAAACATGCAAAAACATGCATTTAAAGAGGACATTTCGTTAGAAATCATGCAACATGTCTTTTTAGTGAACTTCATGAACATAGGCACATATACGCTCAATATAGTTCACGTACATAATATTGACATGGATAATACTCATAATAGAACATAAAATTTATCATACTTATAAGCATATTCAATACACATCATATATTACCTCTCTTTTATTTTACTTTTTTTCTTGAGTAACCCTCAAGTGTACCTAGTGCAATGCATCACCTTGAGGTCACCTTACAATAGTCTTTCTTGATATGGTTCATAAACAAAACCACATATATTCATAAGTCATAATCACATCAAAGACATCAACTTCACATAAGGACCATCACCTAAGACAAATCCTAAGTCACACTAGTGTAATTTGTAGGTAATATCCCATAATGCTACTTCCACCAAGTGTACCTAAGAAGTCACCCTAGACTAGGCATAACATACTCAAAAAGTCATAACATATCCAACAAGTCATAACATATTCAACAAGTCATAACATATTCATTTACAACTAGAAATTAGGCTACATACTTCATATCATCATATAAGGACTCATCATACTTCATATAACATCATAGGAAGACTCATCATACTTCATACACTTTCGTCATAGACTTACTTAGTTCATATAATAAGTAAACTACCCTCACAAACCCTTCATAAGCTTACTTGTGCAATGTACACATGGAGTCCCATACACCCACATATACTACGTAAACTCATTTAGAAGCCGCAAGTATAATTCACATGCATATTAATAATTCATATCTTAACATCACAAGGTCACTAAACATGCAATCATACAAGTCATACATAACATAAGTAATTACTTCATAAGGGTCTCCAATCCTATCCTTTCATGATGTCATCTAGTGTAATGTATAGGTAGGGTCCATAGTCCTCCCATACCAAGTACACTCCTCAAGGAAGTTAGATTAGAGTTCATATTCTTATCTTAGTTAATTATTATCGGGAGAAATAGCCATAACCAACATAGACCATGTGAAATACATGGAATACGTTGTTCGACTACCACACCAAAAACTGAGGGTTAACACTTGCCTATGTTGCAACCATTCGTACATAGCTTATTTAGGTGGATCCACTAAGCTAGAGTCCTATGTAAGTACATAGTTAAGGGACAAGGATATTTCTTCTAGAAACCTTGACTTACTAACGTGAGGGTTTCCATCTCACGAGACAACATATACCTTGGGAATCCACACTACTAGTCGTGAAGAAACCCATGTGGGAAGCCGGACTTACTAACGTGAGACATTCATCTCATTTACATTCCCTTTCGGTGCTAAGCAATAACTATCTTCTTAAACATGATTAAGCCTTTAGATAACATTAGTTCATAAATAATAGGCCTTAGGGACTTACTCCCTCATATATCATATAGATCAAAGATATCTAGGATGAGAATTCTACATTCATCATAGAACCTACATTATGTGAGAATGTCCTTTCACATAATCATATCATATTCATACATATATGTGAGATCTACCTTCACATAAATACCTTTAGGAACACATGTTCATAACTTCATAAATCATATACTTTACATACATAGAAATAGGTAATTATGCATAAGAGAACTATCCTTTCCTTAGTAATCATGAATCTATCCTACTCATATATATGTGTGTACATCGGTGAAGATGATCACATAATGACTATCACATAGTATTAAGGAAGACACCTTCTAAACACCACAACAGATGTACAACATTCTTCAAGTCTCACGTCATACACTCATATAGAGTATTAAGGATTACAGACTACACACACTCACATTACATCATAGGATACAATACATATTCAACAATAGAATATAAGACTCCTAGCATATTTTGATGACGCATTCCTATAGGGTTCATATGTGTAGGGGTCATGCTACAAAGATATTCATTTTCATTATCCATATAAACCACACCTAACCCTAACATGATCATCACACATATACATATAACATCATCCCCACACCTAGATTAAGCAAGTAGTGTAGAAGACTATACACATAACTTCACATATCATCAATTCACTTAGACATGATATTAGAATAAAGGCTAAATCCTTCAACTTCCTAACATAGAAATCATCATATCAATTCATATTGCATCTAATTCCTTCAAGGCCATGATCATATAACATAAATATGTACAAGAATGTAAACACCGCCACCATATGTGGGCCACACCAATCAACACAATTCATATACATTCTAGGATAATTAGAAGAAATAAGTCAACTTAACAAATCTCCAAGCTAATGATCATACTTGATCATTCCTCCACAATAAATATTCAATTGATATAGAAAGTAATATCAATAAGCAATTCAATACAATCTAATCATAATTCTATAAACATCAAGTCAAGATCACAAGACCCACATTATAGGCTAATTTGAGAAACTAGGAGGATCATGGGTTCTTCATAAAATTGGATATAAATTCATCATAAAATCAGTAGATAAACATATATTCATCATTATAATGCTTTTGAAATCAATTTGAGAATGAACCCATGACTACATTGAAAGATATGATTTTTGACTTAGAATTCATGTTTTGAAAACCTTTAAAAGGACTCCATAGATGAAGGATCACCATACCTTATACGTTAAAAATCCCATGAAAATATGAGACGAAATCTTTAAGAGTCCAACTACATAGCTTGTTCTTGAGCTTGGTCTTCAATGGAGATTTTGGGGGTTTTGGAAGAGAAGAGAACTTTGGGAATTAGATTTCTTAATGGATGTTGGGGTTTTGGTTTAGTGAAGGGTTTAAAAAGGTCCTAAAAACAGTTAATAAAACGTCCCCTAAGTTGCCAAAACACCCCCACAAGAATTGGGGCTCTTAGACTTGTCAAAATTTACTTAAAAACGACGCAATCAGATGTGGGAGTGGTCTGTGGTCGCGGGGAAGCCTCCCAATTCTACCCCAAATAATTTTTTTGGGATAGTGAGGTGTGTGCTAGGCGCGGGTCGCGAGGTCAAGCTCTCATTCTTTCTCCTGCACGCTGCCTTGGGCAGCCTCTTGTCCAAGGTTTTGGTCCTCCTTGGGTGCCCTTCGGGTGGGCTCCGGGGAGTCGTACCCGGACATTTTCACCCTTAAAATGTATATTAAGGTACCAGGGTCAACTACACTGCTTCTCAACTCCAAAAAACACATAAAATCAAGCCAAACATACAAGGACTCACTAGTACGTCTAAAGACTAACTTACGGACGTCATGGACGATATTGGACGTTTTACCTCCAAATGACTTCAAATCAAGTATGCACACTATAAAACACTTAATTTACCTATTATTAAACTTTTTAGGTGAATGTGAGGCTCTATCTACCTTATTTCATTTATAGGGCCTGTCAAGGACGTTGCCAAGTTCCACTCTAGCTATGGTGTTGTTTACGTTTAGAAACGTTATTCTTTCTCTTATCCTTGAGATAATTATTGTAAGCCTATAATGGCATATTTTTTTGTAATTGATATGTCCAAACGTTTGTACTCTATAGATTGTACAATGTGAGATAAAGTATTAGACTAAATTCCTATATGTTGGTTATGTTGTCTATGCGAGAAGCCTAAGTAAGCTTCATATGTGAGGAGTCTGCGAAAACTCCTTGTGCATATATATTATGTGTAAGCGAGAGGTCTATGTAAACTTCATGATGTAGATGTAGACGAAAAGTAATAAATTTTTCTGCATTTTTGACCTATTGTGTGCTATGATGTACGCTAAGGGCTTGTCTTAGTCCTCTCCGAGGACGACGATGCCGGTAACGACTGAGGAGTACTTTGGATTTTTAAAAGTATTGTGAACATGCAAGAAAACCATGCAAAAAGGGACATTTACTTAAAGATATGATTTTATGCTATTTTGATAAAAACCTTAACCATAAGAGTTTAAGAGTAATGATACAAGTCAACAATCATATATAAGACATATTCCATATTCAAGAAGTCAGACTTTTTAATCACTTTAGACCCTCTACCTAAGGTTACTCTAAGAATCACTTAAGAAAGACATGAATAGACCGCCCAACACCCTCTTCAAGCACACCTAAGTGATCTTCAAAGCTACCCTAGATAAGAAACCTTCTATTAAACATACTTTTACTAAGTGAACATAATTCATTAAAGCCATTTTAAAAGACGACTAATCAATTATGGGACTTCACATAGTGTTCTTGGGAGACCTAGGGAACACATTCTAGCATCTTCAGAGCCTTCTCGTGCCATGTGTAGATAGCGTCTCATTCCACTACCTACATGTTGTAAAACAGATTCAATACTAGAATGCACATCCAACATGATTGGAATAGACTTTAACCGACATAGACCACACTAACTAGGTATGGAATCCGGTGTAATCAAAACCGCACATAGTGGAGGTATTCTACATTCCAGAGGTAGAAATAGGACACATCCCATGTAGGCACATGGTTTGGGGGATATCGAAAGGTTTCTTTGTACTATTGCCTCATACTCAACTAGAGCTACTCCCTTAAGATTATCCACTCGGTGCTTTGACTTAGTTTTCATAGAGTAGTTCATTCATATAAGTGTATAAGAGAAGGTACAATCACTAAGTCCTATAAACTCATAATACAATTTTCGAGGATTGGTCCAGTAGGGCTGCCAACGAATGTCCATTTGGATAGCTCTTTTGATGTCCTTAAAGATGGTTTCATGTCGTTCCGACCATCCTACCTCTAAGTCCATCATTCCACTCAAAAAGGAGGCACCATTTAGGTCTACCCCTTCAAGGCTTCTTCATTAACCTTCTTTTCATATTAAAGGTTGAACATTAGTATTTAATAGAAGGGTATCTACTTATGTCTACCGATCCTAGATTTTCGTTCATACACTCATTCAATTTCATTCAAATATCATGTTGGTACAACTAAGTCTACCAGCACAAGATACAACATCATTCTATAAATACTCACTTTAGTCCTTCATTATTGTCACGACCGGAGTCTAGAACCCAGATGAGACTGGCGTCGTTGACCTCTCAGAGGTCGCAGCAAGCCTACATACGTCATCGTTACTTCATCTAGGTTAATTTTTAGCGGAAAATTTGAACTTTTTGTTTTCTTATTTCATGTGAAACATATTATACTTAACATCATAAGCGTTCAAAAATCAACCATCTAATATAAGAATAATCAAATGAAAGAAGCAGTTAATAATTGCATTAAACGTATTCTTGCCAAAATGACACCAATACAAGTATGAAATGAAAGGGGAAATAAAACACTAGTGGAACATGCTACACTACCTAAAGCCTACATCTAAGCTACATAATAACAGTAGACATCCTCGAAAGCATGAGGGCCTACCAAATCTGGATGAAAGCTCCACGTCCGGATAGCTGCAACGTCGTACTGTAAGCTCTAACGTCCACATGTGCCTGCACCTAAAAGTAGATATTTGTATGGGATTAGTACACACTTGTACTAAGTATGGGTATATGCAAGCACACACCAAGGACATGCATGAGTAAGAATAGCTCTTTCCTAACAATATGATTTATGGAAAGTCAAGTTAGTGGACTTGCCCAATTTGGATTAGAAAAGTCAGTGGACTTGCCCAATTTGGATTAGGAAAGTCAGTGGACTTGCCAAATTTGGATTAGGAAAGTCATGCCATGAGAGTAATATGCATCATCATAGTTATCATTTTGCAAGCAGCACATAACGTATTGCACATATCATATCACGTAGTTCACATCATTCTTTCATATTCCATGAGACCTTGGAATCATGGCCTTGACATTAGGACTTCCCAATATGAGGGCTCAACATATGGGACCTCAACTAGGAAGCCTTCTTTAGCAAACACAGAGTCTGCTTCATTCATTCATACGTACTTTGTTTTCATTCATTCATATACTAGTGCAATCACTAGTCATACCTAGGATGTAGTCTAAGACTCTCATCGAGTTTGCTGTGCAATGACCAAGAATAACCTAGTGTCATTACTTGAGTCTAGATCACTCTTGATTATCCTATCCTAACACCTTTGGTATCGTTCATTTCATTATATGCATTCATTGAGGCTGGCCTCATTCTTTCTTTGAGAACTTTAACCTTAACCGACATAGATCATGTGAGCATCATGAAATCCAGTGTGTAATCCCCACACCGAAAAAAGGTGGAATCACCGGCCAAAGTGAACCAAAACATGCTAGTGTATATAGGGAATCGACCCCTGCTAGATCCCTATATTGGCAGTATAGGTTCAAAGACTAGGATATATAAGGAGACCCATACCCGGCATGCCGTACAGTTCATCTCATGAAGTTACGTGAACCTCCGCCCTTCCCGAAGGAAGGCATCACCGCTCATAGCTAGCCTATCGGTGCTAAGTATAAAGTTCCATTACATTCTACTCATACATCATGGAAGCTGGCTTCTAGCATGAGGAAATCATAGCTCATTAGATGATTTCTCATCTCATCATTAGTATGAACTATGCATTAAATTCAATACTTTCATTAGAGTGTTCATAGAGACTGGTCTCTTCATTAGCTTTACACTCTCATAGGTGAGTACGTTTTGGTAACATTTACTTAGGCTCATTTGACATTGCTCTCATCTTTCACATTAGCCTCTTATCATATTGTCACCTCATTCATTAACTTTACCACATTTGCTTTTCATAATTACTCATCCCTTCACGTGAATGTTCATTTCATCATATGCCAATGCACTTGGACATTTAGTGTGTTTCACACTCATACTTAACCCTTCTAGGGTTACATCATTTTATCACATACATCTTCGGCTCACCTACTTTTCAACGTATGCTAGACTTATGAGTCCAAACATACAAGCCATGAGGCTTCATTCATAGTTTGTCTAAGTCATTTATGTTTACCCAAGATTATGTGGTACAAGACTTATGCATCTTGTAGATATGCCAAGATATTGATTTCGATCTTTAGAGGGAGCATTCATTAAATATTGACTTACGTATGACTTATGTGTCAATACGGAATTGGGCAAGGGAGCCCGATTTTGAATCCTTGGGACAACACTTAATCTTATTTTAAACTTGATAATTGCATTTTTCAAATTTGGGTCACCCTAGTTCGATCCCCATCAACCCCATAATATTTCCTTTCTTTTTCTCCTCTCCTTTTTCGTTTAAGTCAAGGAGGTTGTGGGTTCAATCCCCCACAAGCTCATTATTTTTCTTTTAATTTATCTCTTAACTTTCTCACATATCCAAGAGGTTGTGGGTTCAATCCCCACTCTCCACATTTATTTTCTCTTTTATTTTTCTCCTAACTCTCTCATCCAATCAAGAGGTTGTGGGTTCAATCCCCACTCACCACATCTATTTTTCCTTGCATTTTTCTCACGAAATTTTTATGAAATTTTTATTTAGTGAGGTCATGGGTCAATCCCCAATGACCTCATATTTAAAAAAAAAATTAAACGAAGCTCATTTTTTAAAAAGTTGGCCGAGACTACAATTTCCAGCAGGCTGGAAATTTAGTCTCTTCCAATCCATTTTTGTCTTAATCTTTTGTTGATTTTTTTGGTAGCTTTCATGTAATGATGTCTTGGGTTCAATCCTTAGTGATTTCACTTATTTTATATTCATTTTTCATTGCATTTTGTACCACTTTGTTTGGCCGAACCCAACTTACCAAATGCTGGAAATTTGTTCACTATTTTCAGCTTCCTTTTATCATCATCCATGCATTTCTTAAGGCATTTCGTGGATCATTTGGTGCATCTTTAAGTTTAATCTTTTTATAATTATATTCAGCCAAGGATTACCATTACATCCAGCAACATTACACCACTTTTACACCTCATGAGTTACACAAACATTGACACATAAAATTCAACCATAAAAACATATCATTTTTCACATACTTTCGATTGACATAACTTAACATGCTTACAATTCCAAACACATAATCATGAACACATTATCACGAAAATCACACTTCATACTTAAAATACCAGCAAACATACCAACAACATGATCTCTAACCTATTTCACATTGATATCAAAGGGATACTAGGGACAAGGAGTTCGACAACAACGGGAACAACCCTAGTTACATGATTCGTTGAATTCATGGGAAAGAAAATTCTCTTGGAGAAAGAAGTCCAGGAGAGAAACCCATACCTGATTTTAACGTTGTTCCACACTTGTTTAAATGCTGCCTATTCCCACGACACCACTGCCTCACCACCAAAATCCCAAACACAACCCGTCGAGAAGAATGTTATTGATTTTCATTTTTAGCTTAGCTTTTCGTTTGAGTTTTTGTGTGTAAGTTCTTCAAGAGTGAAGAACTATTATTTTCAGTTCTTATACTAATAAAAAACGTGAGAATGAGAGTGAGAGACGTGAGAATGAGAGGATTAGGATTAGGAGAGTTAGGTGGAGACTTAGTCAAACTAGGACTCCTCATTATTTATAAATTTTAGTATTATTATTTTTTAATAAAAAATCTGATTTTACTTTACTTAAATCAGCAAATTAAATATTAATTAATTTAACTAATTCACCAAATACAATTAAATCAATTAAATCATTGCTTTCACCAAGGCTCGAACCCGGGTAAAGCTTAAATTTGCATAAGGGTCAAATTCGGTCAACCCCTACCCGAATTGCTCGTTAATCATATTAATTAATTAATTAATTAATACTTAGGATAATTACAATACTACCCTTAGCCTGGAAAAGACCATTTTACCCCTAGACCCTCCAAACCTAAGATTACCCCTTTTAAGTCCGGTAAGACTCATCCGGGTGAATCACTCCAATTTGGTTGCCCTACATGGTGGTTCTCACCTTGCCTATCTCAAATAACTCACCAAGTTGGTTGGCTAGGATAGTGCATAGGTTCTGAGGTCTGGTTCTACGCGCAACAAGTCGTGTGAACCCGGTCTAATCCATGCATTCTAGGTAAGTTTAAGCATTACTTAGCATAGTTATTTCGGGTTGTTACATTATCCCCCCATTAGGAACATTCGTCCCCGACTGACACTACTCTTTACTAGCAAGAAGTAAGTCTTCTGTAGAACCTCATTGGTGAATATCTGATTCACATATTAACATGATGGTGCACATCCTTGAAACCTACTAGCAGCTTCACATTAATAGACTAAGTAAATCTTTCATACACTAGTCTCATCAAAGTATAAAACATAAGTAAACATATAAGTCACACAAATCAGCAACCAACATGATGACTCAAACATATTAACCTCATACTAGTGCATAAACACCATACACACCCAAATACATGAAAGAATAATTATGGCTACGCACCCAATACTTCACCAGAAGTGCCTTCCCCTGCACCCATAGACTTAAGGGCAAAGAATAGTTGCCTCCTTGGAGCCTCTTCACTTGGACCATTAGGCTGAACTCTCTCCTTCACTTGTTCTTGACTTTCCTATTCAGACAATCCGTCACCATGTGACCCGGTTTGCCACAACTGTAACAAACATTAAAACCCATCATACACTCTTCTCCATGCAGTTTGCCAAACTTCCTACAAGGTGGCCTCTCCTGAGGTGTATCTACTTCATTGTTTCTCTTAACTCTGGACTCAGAATCCCAATCATAGCGACCCTTGGATGAACTTGACTCCCCTTGGTGGGAGAGTCCCTTATTAAACCTGGGCTTATCCCTGATTTCAGTACTACTCTTCCTTGAATAATTCTCCTCAACTTGCCTTGACCTGTTCCCTTCCCTAGTGTGCTTCGTCTTCCTGATTTCCTCCACTTGCTGGATATGGACCATAAGCCTAGAAAGGTCCATGCTGTCATGCAGCATAGCTGCCCTACACTCCTCCTCGAGATCCTCAGCAATCCCTGTCAAGAATCTACTTATCTCGTCTCTGCTGTTAGACACAAGAGAAGTGGCATACCTTTAAAGTTTTACGAACTTCAGGGAGTAAACCCTAACTTACATCGAGCCCTGCTTAAGGTTGATGAATTCCTCAACCTTAGCCTCCTTCATTTCTCTGGGAAAGAACCACTCCAGAAAAGCCGTCTTGAAAAGATCCCAAGTCATAGGACCTCCTCCTAAGGAACTGCTATCCTGCCACATCTTATACCAGGATTGAGCTACATCCTTTAGCTGGTAGGATTCCAGCTCAACCTTCTCAACCTCACTCAAACCCAGTTTACACAGTATCTTGTGGATCTCATCAACAAACTCCTGGGGATCCTCCGCAGTCTTAGATCCAGTGTAAACGGGAGGATTCATCCTCGTGAAGTCCCTTAACCTGATAGCCCTGGTGCTGGTAGGTGGGTTCTCTCTGGGAACACCTCGTTGCTCTGCCTGGGCTGTCATAGCCTCAGCTTGTAAAGTGATGGCTTGGTCCATCTGTGCCAGGGCTGTCCTCACTTCTCCATCTGTCAATCTAGCTGGGTTAACAGGCATCTCCATTCCAGCAGCTGGGGCCTGGGGTGGAACTTGGTTTCCCCCAGCAGCTGCTTCTCCTTGTGTTCATTTTCTGAAAAATAAGAATTGATGTTAGATACGCTCATAACACCAGAAATTATACATTAAAGAAAGCACGATAAGATCAGAAGAAGGGAAATTTTCCTACGCATCATGCAGTCTCTAATTCATGATAATGGTGCACTTCACTACCATAAGTTAGAAACTACTCGATGTGGTTGGTGTGAACTTATTATCCTTGGAATTTAACCTAATGCTCTGATAACAACTTTGTCACGACCGGAGTCTAGACCCTAGAAGACACCGGCGTCGTTGACCTCTCAGAGGTCGCAGACAATCCTACATACGTCATTGTTACTTCATCTAGGTTAATTTTTAGCGGAAAATTTGAACTTTTTGTTTTCTTATTTCATGTGAAACATATTATACTTAACATCATATGCGTTCACAAACCAACCATCTTATCTAGAAATAATCAAATGAAAGAAGCAGTTAATAATTGCATTAAACGTATTCTTGCCAAAACGGCACCAATACAAGTATGAAATGAAAGGGGAAATGAAACACTAGTGGAACATGCTCCACTACCTAAAGCCTACATCTAAGCTAGATAATAACAGTAGACATCCTCGAAAGAATGAGGGCCTACCAAATCCGGATGAAAGCTCCACGTTCGGATAGTTGCAACGTCGTACTGTAAGCTCTAATGTCCACCTGTGCCTGCACCTAAAAGTAGATATTTGTATGGGATTAGTACACACTTGTATTAAGTATGGGTATATGCAAGCACACACCAAGGACATGCATGAGTAAGAAAAGATTTTTCCTAACAACATGATTTATGGAAAGTCAAGCTAGTGTACTTGCCAAATTTGATTAGGAAAGTCAGTGGACTTGCCCAATTTGGATTAGGAAAGTCAGTGGACTTGCCAAATTTGGATTAGGAAAGTCATGCCATGAGAGTAACATGCATCATCATACTTATCATTTTGCAAGCAACACATAACGTATTGCACATATCATATCACGTAGTTCACATCATTCTTTCATATGACATGAGACCTTGGAGTCATGGAATTGGCATTAGCACTTCCCAAAATGAGGGCTCAACATATGGGAGCTCAACCAGGGAGCCTTCTTTAGCAAACACAGAGTCTGCTTCATTCATTCATACGTACTTCATTTTCATTCATTCATATACTAGTGCAATCACTAGTCATACCTAGGATGTAGTTTAAGACTCTCATCGGGTTTGCTGTGCAATGACAAAGAATAACATAGTGTCTTTACTTGAGTCTAGATCACCTCTTGATTATCCTATCCTAAGACCTTTGGTATCGTTCATTTCATTATATGCATTCGTTGAGGCTGGCCTCATTCTTTCTTTGGGAACTTTAACCTTAACCGACATAGACCATGTGAGCATCATGAAATCCAGTGTGTAATCCCCACACAGAAAATGGGTGGAATCACCGGCCAAAGTGAACCAAAACATGCTAGCGTATATAGGGAATCGAACCCTGCTAGATCCCTATATTGGCAGTATAGGTTCAAAGACTAGGAGATATAAGGAGACCCATACCCGGATGGCGGACAATCTCATCTCATGAGAGTTACGTGAACCTCCGCCCTTCCCGAAGGAAGGCATCACCGCTCATAGCTAGCCTATCGGTGCTCAGTATAAAGTTCCATTACATTTAACTCATATATTATGGAAGCTGACTTCTAGCATGAGGACATCATAGCTCGTTAGATGATTTCTCATCTCATCATTAGTATTAAGTATGCATTAACTTCAACACTTTCATTAGAGTGTTCATAGAGACTGGTCTCTTCATTAGCTTTACACTCTCATAGGTGAGTACGTTTTGGTAACATTTACTTAGGCTCATTTGAGATTGCTCTCATCTTTCACATTAGCCTCTTATCATATTGTCACCTCATTCATTAACCTTAACACATTTGCTTTTCATAATTACTCACCCCTTCACGTGAATGTTCATTTCATCATATGCCAATGCACTTGGCCATTTAGTGTGTTTCACACTCTTACTTAACCCTTCTAGGGTTACATCATTTTATCACATACATCTTAGGCTCACCTACTTTTAAGCGTATGCTAGACTTATGAGTCCACACATACAAGCCGTGAGTCTTCATTCATAGTTTGTCTAAGTGATTCATGTTTACCCAACATTATGTGGTACAAGACTTATGCATCTTGTAGATATGCCAAGATATTGATTTCGATCTTTAGAGGCAGCATTCATTAAATATTTACTTACGTATGAATTATGTGTCAATACGGAATTGGAAAAGGGAACCCGATTTCGAATCCCTTCGACAACACTTAATCTTATTTTAAACTTGATAATTGCATTTTTCAGATTTTGCGACCCTAGTTCGATCCCCATCAACCCTATAATATTTCCTTTCTTTTTCTCCTCTCCTTTTTCGTTTAAGTCAAGGAGGTTGTGGGTTCAATCCCCCACAAGCTCATTATTTTTCTTTTAATTTATGTCTTAACTTTCTCACCTATCCATGAGGTTGTGGGTTCAATCCCCACTCTCCACATTTATTTTCTCCTTTATTTTTCTCCTAACTCTCTCATCCATTCAAGAGGTTGTGGGTTCAATCCTCACACACCACATCTATTTTTCCTTGCATTTTTCTCACGAAATTTTTATGAAATTTTCATTTAGTGAGGTCATGGGTTCAATCCCCAATGACCTCACCTTTAAAAAAAAAATTAAACGAAGCTCATTTTTTTAAAAGTTGGCCGAGACTACAATTTCCAGCAGGCTGGAAATTTAGTCTCTTCCTATCCATTTTTGTCTTAATCTTTTGTTGATTTTTTTTTGTAGCTTTCATGTAATGATGTATTGGGTTCAATCCTTAGTGATTTCACTTATTTTACATTCATTTTTCATTGCATTTTGTACTACTTTGTTTGGCCGAACCTAACCTACCAAATGCTGGAAATTTGTTCACTATTTTCAGCTTCCTTTTATCATCATTCATGCGTTTATTCTTAAGGCATTTCGTGGATCATTTTGTGCATCTTTAAATGTAATCTTTTATGATTATATTCAGCCAAGAATTACCATTACATCCAGCAACATTACACCACTTTTACACCTCATGATTTACACAAACATTCGCACATAAAATTCAACCATAAAAACATATCATTTTTCACATACTTTCGGTTGACATAACTTAACATGCTTACAATTCCAAACACATAATCATGAACACATTATCACGAAAATCACACTTCATACTTAAACTACCAGCAAACATACCGACAACATGATCTCTAACCTATTTCACATTGAGATAAAAGGGATACTAGGGACAAGGAGTTCGACAAGAACGATAACAACCCTAGTTACAAGATTCGTTGAATTCATGGGAAAGAAAATTCTCTTGGATAAAGGAGTCCAGGAGAGAAGCCCATACCTGATTTCAACGTTGTTCCACACTTGTTTCAATGCTTCCTATTCCCACGACACCACTGCCTCACCACCAAAATCCCAAACACAATCCATCGAGAAGAATGTTATTGATTTTTATTTTTAGCTTAGCTTTTCGTTTGAGTTTTTGTGTGTAAGTTCTTCAAGAGTGAAGAACTATTATTTTCAAATCTTTTAATGATAAAAAAACGTGAGAATGAGAGTGAGAGACTTGAGATTGAGAGGATTAGGATTAGGAGAGTTAAGTGGAGACTTAGTCAAACTAGGACTCCTCATTATTTATAAATATTATTATTATTATTTTTTAATTAAAAATCTGATTTTTCCTTTACTTAAATCAGCAAATTAAATATTAATTAATTTAACTAATTCACTAAATACAATTAATTATTAAATCATTGCTTCCACCAAGGCTCGAACCCGGGTAAAGCTTAAATTTGCATAAGGGTCAAATTCGGTCAACCCCTACCCGAATTGCCCCTTAATCATATTAATTGATTAATTAATTAATACTTAGGGTAATTACAATACTACCCTTGGCCTGGAAAAGACCATTTTACCCCTAGACCATCCAAACCTAAGATTACCCCTTTTATGTACGGTAAGACTCATCCGGGTGAATATCTCAAATTTGGTTGCCCTACATGGTTGGTTCTCACCTTGCCTAGCTCAACTAACTCACCAAGTTGGTTTGCTAGGCTAGTTCATAGGTTCTGAGGTCTGGTTTTACGCGCAACAAGTCGTGTGAACCCGGTCTTATCCATGCATTCTAGGTACGTTTAAGCATTACTTAGCATAGTTATTTTTGGGTTGTTACAATTATCATATATCAAAAACAAGAGAGGAAGTACATTGAATCATATCACTATAGAAACCATACAATATCATATAGACATCACATGAGCAGCTTCATATTATACATTCACATGTACCATAACATGACAATACCAAAATTCACGCAACAATGCCGACAAGGACATGGTCATAACATTTATAACAATTAATCATTGTCACCATAAGTGGAGTATACCAATCAATAACAATTCGATATCAATTCGGCATTAAATAAAGGAATTAGGTCAACTCCCCACCTTCCATAGCCACAATCACCATTCCTTATCCTTTCCAACAAATTTACACAACAAAAGATCTTACCAATGACATTGTCCATAAGACTAGGAAAATAATTCATCTGTTTCAATAATCCAACAAAACCCATATATATATATATATATTCATCAATACTATAAGGCAAACTATGAACAATTTCAACAATAATCAACATATAATTCAATAGCCCATAAAACATGAATTCAACACAATTAGATCATGATCAATACTTTCACTTTAGAGACAAAATTAGGAATTCAAGTAAATACATGGGTTCATGGAGTTTTTTTATCTTAAAAGCATCAATAAATATTGAATAATTCAAAAATCATTAATTTAAACCTTTCTATGTAAGAACCCATGCTTAGAATTAAAAATAGAGTTTCAAGGTTTTTGGTGCTCTTTGTATAGCCTTGGGAATTGGCTCCTTGAATGAAAGTAGAGTCAAGGATGAAATAATCATACCTTACTAGTAGAAATCCCACTAAATTGATGGAGGAATAACTGAAATTCTTCAATACTAGCTTCAACTTTGCTTCAAGCTCTCATGGAGTCTTGAGAGAACTTTATTTGGAAGAGGGATTTTGATTTGCAAAAGTGAAGTCTAATTATAGGTAAATATGTTTAAACTAACTTAATATACATTAAAACACCTAAAATAACTGTCTAACAGCTAATTAGGTCGTAAAGTCACCTCTAACTTGCCGAGACCCTGCAGAAAAGTTCTAGGTTCCAATCGACGACCCTTGTTGATGGGGTGTCGACTGAACGATGAGCCGTCCTGGTGCCCCGTAATTTTTGTCGGAGACCCCTCATTTGGGGGACAATATCCCACCACTAAGTGTGGAGTCTCTCCCCTTTTTAATGGGACGTCGTTTGGTTGACGGGACATCATTTGCATCCGTGAATGAGGTTGTCTGGACATCTTCTTTTCAATTGTTTAGGTCCTTCTTAAGTATCCTTAGGGTTGTCCTTCGGGATTCGTACTATGAAATTTCGACCCTAAACATGATCATCTAAATTCTAGGGCCCCTCCTATCATTTTAGACACCAAACAACACATAAAGAACGGAAAGGCACATAAAGAACGTCTTGGTCGTTCTTTGCCGTTTGACTTCCAAACTTCTTAAAACTAACTTCTAATTCTAATATTCATTATTTTAACCGGTTATTAACTCATAAAACACATGTGATCCCTAGTTTATACTAGTTCATTTTGATGTGTGTAATATTCTCCCCCTCTTGGAACACACTCGTCCTCGAATGAAACTAAAATAAATTAAACATTTTCAACTTTTACAGACTCAAGACTAGAAGATAACGATAAAAACATATCATACTCAATACACATAGCTAGGAGGAAGATCAACTCTACATAATAAAGAGACTCAAAACACAGCAAGAGAGTAGCAATAACGTCTACAACTTATCATGTAATAAGACTCTACATTTCGCATTCACATAGGAGGAACTTCCATATCAACATATCATCATGCTCACTACAATATTTCCAATAACATTTTGCCTATTTCTCATAAAACACAATTATGCAACATTTCCCAAAAGTTCATTGTTAAACATGCTTACAAGTTTACTCATGCAACATTTAGGCAATTCATTATAGAGACATAACAATATGAAATATCAAGTCAATAGAGCTCATTTTTACCATACATACCAAAATTGTAAAGGAACCATCAAACTCATTTTGTCACAAAAAAATCCACAATTAATGCACAATCTAATAGAAAGTTCTAACTCTCAACCTTTAATAGAATAGGAAAGAATAAATAAGATTCTTCAACCCAACTATGCACCATATTCCCCCACTTGTGAAAAAACCATCTACTCTATCATGAACAACACAATTGTTAGACCCCTAATATGAGTTAAGGTGTCTAGAGACTAATGTATGTGTATTGATGTTTTGAAATCCTAAAATGGGTTCTCCAGTTGTAATGAGGTAGTTTCTAAAGATTTAGAAGAATTGGAAGTCAAACGTCAAGGGACGACTAAGACGTTAGACGACTTGTCACCTATGTGCCTCATATGTCTATACGTACTTATATGTATATGTAATGAGCTTATGAAGTTCTTATATGAGTAATAATGATTTTTATAGGCAGTATGTTAAGGTTTATGAAGTTTTGAGGTCAAACGTCCAAGACGTTCGAAAGTTAGCCCTTGAGACGTTCATGTGTGTCTTGAGTGTGCCTATCATGTTTGAAGGTGTTTCGAGTGTTTTTTTTTAGGTGAAACTGATGTGGAAGGTCCTTGACACATTAAGGTGTGCATTTACATTGTAAACCTCCGGGTACGACTCCCCATGGTCCCTGAAAGAAGCCCTCAAGGAGGACCCAAAGGCTATTGAGACACTACCTTGGCAGTGTCAATCGACGGAGCCAAAGAACGGTCAGTAGTCTCATCTACGCCCTGTCGATAGTGAGGCATCATCCAAGAATTATCCATGTGAGTGCTCAAGTAAATGGACAAGCCTCAGTACATAAATGACGGCCTACAGTACGGCCCGTCGATGGACCTACTGGGCGTCGTTTGAGACCGTCCATGCAGGCTGTGTAAAACTGCCATGCACACTGTCTCATTATGGGGTGAATGGGAAATTCACCCCACGTGCTAACCTGACCGTAGTCAGTTTATTTGGTTATTTTTGGGTGTATTTAAGTGAATAAAAACGTGAATACCCCATACCCAATTCATTTTTCAAAAATTAGACTTCCCTCTCCCATAATATTCTCTCTATAAACCTCCATTGGAGGTGAAGCTCAAGAATAACTTGGATCTTGGATTCCCATGGATTCTTCATGAAGATTTAGTGGTTTCTTCATCTAACAAAGTTATGGTGATCCTTCATCTCTAGTTAATCTTCCATCTAGAGAGTTCCTTTCAATATTTTCAATGCAAGTTCATGATCAAACTTCTTCTTCTTCAATCTAGCCATGAGTTCTTTCTCAAAACGTTTTCAAAGGCTTAATCATGATAAATTGAAGATAATGTACTGAATCTAAAGTGGATTTCAATTCAATTGCATGAAGAACCCATGCTCCCTTCCAATTCTCGTTTTAAGCCATGTATTGGTTATCATGATCTTGATGTTATAAGGATTATAACGTGATTCAAGTATGTTAAGTTAATTGTTAGCTACTTCCCTATAATGTATTGTGATGATGAATTATGTGTGGTTGTCGCAATCTGGATTGATGCTTGAAGACTTGATATAATGTTGTGTATTCCCTGTAATCTCGACTCTATAGCATATAAATGTAGGATTTCGTTTATGAAAAGGTACTTGTAGCTACTGATCTATATTGTATTTTGATTAATTAAGGAGGTTTATCATTTATGATCAACGTAAGGAAGAATTGGTAAGTGATCAACTTTCCTTCACATTCTATAGATTGATGATGTAGTGTACTTGATATGATCTTGATCTTGTTATGATTAATGCTTGATTTTCGATTATGTTAGTATACCTTTAGCTACTTCCCTAGATATGAATTGTTGATGAAATATGGTTATTGGTCAATTATGATCAAAGGTTGAGAAATTGGTAAGATTGCCTACTTCTTCTACTTTTCTATAGAATTGGTAGTTGATGAAGCCTTGTATGGAATTGTGGTATGGTCCACTTATGTTGGTTGTGTTTACTTATTGCCAATATATATGTGATGTGATCATGTACTTGAAGGCAATTATACTATGAACGTGTGTTGTTGATGATCACCCTATGTGAAGCACTTGCCTAGTCATCTATTCTAGTTATGATCTAGGTTATGTTGCTAGTGTTATGAGCATATGAATGAATATGTTGGGTTTTGATTTAGGTGCTGCCTTAGATGACTATAAATGGTTAATGATCCATTACCTATGTACCCCTATGTGAAAGTGTGAATAGCTAAGGTTAGGAGTCTTAAGTGTAATATGAAGACTGTCTTGTCTCATATGCTAAGTTGTGTTGTCTAGTCTATGCTTTAAGGTGCATTGTGGTCCGAAGAGGGTGGCTGCCTCAATATGTTTTTGATAGCCATTATGTGATCATGTTGACAAATGTACACACACTCACACATTATGCATGCTTATAATGTAGTATAGGATCATGGTGTCTAATGAAAGGTATTCTCATATGCACTAATAAATACTACTATGCATGTAAAGCTTATGTCTATAAAAGTATGTGATGTAAGATTAACTAGGATGAATTGATAGGTGTACTAGCAAGGTGTTACGACTTCTAGAGGGTACTTTGGGTCGTAACACCATACTAGTACACCTATCAATTCATCCTAGTTAATGATATGTCACATACCTTCATAGACATAAGCTTTACATGCATAGTAGTAGACATTAGCGCATATGAGAATACCTTTCATTAGACACCATGATCCTGTACTACATTATAAGCATGCATAATGTGTGAGTGTGTGTACATTTGTCAACATGATCACATAATGGCTTAACACTTAACATTGATGAAGTCACCCTTTAAAGATCACAACACATGTACAACCTTTCCTCAAGTCTCAAGTCATACACACATATAGAGTATGAAGGACTATAGACTACACACACTCACATTATATCATAGAAGACACTAACACATTCTACTTTAGAATAGAAGATTCCTAGCATACTTTGTTCACACATTCATATAGGGTTCATATAGGTAGGGGTCATGCTACAAATATATTCTGCACCACTATCCATATACACCACCTAACCCTAACATGATCATCATACATATACATATAACATCATCCCCATACCTATCTATACAACTAGTGTGGAAGTCTATACATATAACTTCACATTACATGAATTGAATCATCATATTAGAATCAATGCTAAATCCTTCATCTTCTTAAACATGGAATCATCACATAAATTCATCTTTCATCGAATGCCTTAAAGACAGTGATCACAACATCTAAACATGTACAATAATATAAATATCACCACCATAAGTGGACCATACCAATCAACACAATTCAATATACATAATAAGCTAATTAGAGGAAATAGGTCAACTTACCAAATCTCCAAGCTAATGATAATCTTGATCAATTCCCAACAATTCATGATCAATTGATATAGATAAGACTAGGATTAATCATTATACTACAATCTAATAACAATTGATAGACAATCTAGTCTAGATCACAAGACTCATAACATAACATAATTTGAGAGTGTAAGGAGATCATGGGTTCTTCATGATTTTGAAATCACTTTGACAATGAACCCATGGCTAGATTGAAAGATATTATTTTTGACTTAGAATCATGTTTTGAAAACCTTTGAAAGGACTCCTTAGATGAAAGGTTATCTAGGGATCAAGGATAACGATACCTTATAAATTAGAAAACACATGAAAATTTGAGAAGAAAGATCCAAGAATCCATCTCCACAGTTTGTTCTTGAGTTTGGTCTTCGATGGATGTTTTGGTGGTTGTTTTGGAAGAGAAGAAAGTTTTGGGAATTTGATTTCTTAATGGGTGTTAGGATTTTGACTTGGAAAAGGGTTTTAAAAAGTCCTAAAATTAGTTAATAAACGTCCCCCTAATTTAATAAAACACCCCAATACGAATTGGGATTTTTAGACATGTCAAAATTTACTTAAAAACAACGCAAACGGATATGGGGAGTGGCTGCTTGTCGTGAGGAAGCCTACCAATTCTGACTCAAATAATTTTTGAGGCAGTGAGGTGCATGATAGGCGTGCGTCGCGAGGCTGGACCCTCAATCTAGCTGTTGAACGCTGCCTTGGGCAGCCTCTTGTCCAATATTTGGGTCCTCCTTGGGGGCCCTTAGGGTGGTCCCCGGGGAGTCTTACCCTGACGTTTTAACCCTTAACATGTCTATTAAGATACTAGGGTCAACTACACTGTTTTTGGACTTCATACAACACATAAAAACAAGGCAAACCTACAAGGACTCACTAGCACGTCTAAAGACCAACTTTCGAATGTCTTGGACGTTCTTGGACGTTTGACGTCCAAACCTCTTCAAATCAAATATACAAGCTGTAAAACACTTAATTTACATGTTATTAACCTTTTTAGGTTCATGTGTGTCTCTAGATCCCTTAGTTCATTTTGAGGGTGTGTGATATGGGCAAGGGTATGAGACCTTCTCTATGCATTGCACATGTGTACCTTGATAGGATTTTTCCTAGGTTGGTCTTCGAAGTACATGAATAAGAATGTATGAACATGTTATGAATATGAATTATATGCTATGTTGTTAAGTATATGATATGATGAAATATGAATGTGCATAGTGTCTTAAAGTGTTTATATGAAAGGATTGCTCATATAGTGTCACACCCGGGGAGTAACCCCTAGAAGTAACATCGCCTACTTTATCTCTTGGAGGTCTTATACAAGCCCATAGTCATCATTCATCGCATTTTTATAGGTAAATTTAGCGGAAAATTTAAAACTTTCTTAGCACATCATATGCTAGAACATCAATTTCAATATAAAGATAAAATATCATATTTACATAGTTAGACTCTAAGTCTCGTTTCCATCTTAGACTCAACATCATTAGAGTACAATAGGGACACGGCCCTTATGATATAATACTTAAGTACAATATTAAAAGAATTTATAGTAAGGTAGACATTAGGAAATCCTTGGACTTAAGGATTCCTTTCCTTGAGATTGGGAATCACATAACAAGCTCCTCATCATTTAAAGACTCATTTAAGCATCCATAACCTACACTTTATGTAAAAAGGTAGAGAAGAATGGAGTTAGTACAAGAATGCACTAAGTATGGCAACAATGCAAAAACATGCATTTAAAAGGGACATTTTACTTGAAATCATGCATCATGCCTTTTTGTGAAATCTTCATAAAACCTTGATACAATAGCATTTATACAATTCACATACTTAATATAGGCATAATCAATGATCATCATTATATAAAATCGCATATAGTATTTAAGGCATTTTGAAGGCACATTACAGTAAGCATACTAACTTTACAGTGAACTCCTATCCCTTACAGTGAACTTCTTTTCTTTATTTCATTAACCTCCCAAGTAAACCTCTAATGATACTTGGTGCAATTCATCACCTTAAGGCCACATGGAATCATACATACATCCTAGATAATCCAACACATACCATCATAGTAGTATAGCACACCATAAGACACAATCAAGTCAAGACCATAAAGCATTACAGTGAACTCTATTCACTTTGCACATATGCTAATTTCACTTCACATGAATCAATATAAAACCTTACTAACAATCCCAATCAATGTCTACTAGTGCAATGTACATGTGAAGCCCCAGAACCTCACACATATTTAGTAAACCTATCATGAGACCACAAGCCTTAACATGTACTTCATATACCAAACACAATACTATAGTCAACTACATATACTTCAAGTAGGACCTTAGTCTCATAGCCATATTAGAACTTCATATCATGCATATCATCACCTCATGTGGACACTAACAGAATTTCATGTAAGAGAACCATAGACATATGCACATACATTAGACCACCTCCTAAGACTCCCTTAGATAGCTACTTGTGCAATGTCTAGGTGGGTTCATTACTTCCACCTATCCTAAGTACCTTCCCTAAGGTTATCCTAGTTAGGGTCCCTTTACTTTACTTTACTTACATTGTGCATTTTACTTTAGGGAAACTATAGCTTTAACCGACACTACGACCATGGGTACTAAACATGAAATTTGGTGTTGTAGAGCCTTACACCAATGGAAGGTGTTATTAACTAGCCAAGGTAAAATATTAACACATGACCGAATACTAAGTGAATTCACTTGATAGATCCTATGTGGCAAGCATAGTTTATGAAACTAAGAGATATACATAACCCTCTACATGCTCATTAGAATTGGAGCCTCATCTCATGAGAGACCAAGGGTGAATCTTCCTCAAAGTAAGGTCAACACCTCATGTGGAGCCATAAGTGAATTTTCCTCCAAGGAAAGTCAACACCCTATGAGAATCCAATGGTGATTCTTCCTCCAAGGGAAGCCAACACCTCTCATTGTCAAGTTCACTCGGTGCTAAGCTAAGTTCCCTTTATTGAAAAGCCTTTATTACATTATTTAATAAAACATAGGATTAGGATATTGACTCCTCATATTCTTAGCACATAGCATATTCAAGCACCTATCTAGTTAAAGGTATACATGAGAACACCACTCAAATGCCCCTCCATTAACTAGATCATCGTTCATGTGTGTTTATATATACATGTGAGCAAACCTTTCACATAACACCTTTAGACCACACATGTTCATAATTTATTTCATTCATCATAAGTGTTCAAGTGTAAGTGTATGAGCAATCCTTTCATATAAACACATTTAGACACTAGGTATAATCATACTTCATCATACCATATACTTCACATTATAGCATATAAGACATGTTCATAAGATATTCATGCATTCATATCCATGTACATAGGAAATGAAATCTAGGAACTATTTTATCAAGGTACACATGTGCAATTCATAGACAAGTTTCCATACCCTTGACCATTCTAGTACACCTATACAGTCATACAAGTTAAGGTATACATAACATACTTCACATACATATCTTTACATGCATAGTAGTAGACATTAGTGCATATGATAATTACCTTTCATTTAGACACCATGAAGCGTTACTACTTTTAAGCATGCATGAAGTGTGAGAGTGTGTGGACATTGGTCAAAATGATCACATAATGGCTATCAACAACACATTGAGGCAGTGTAACACACCGGAAAGGCCATGACTTAGACTAGAGCTTAACCTATTGAATAATAGTTAAATGATGTTTCCATAGCTATATTAATGTAAGAAGTTCATTTATTAAAGGTTAGAGCCAAAAGGACAAAGGAAGAATTTGACGTCCGGAAAATAGATAAATTGAACAAGTTGAGGTCCCTATATTTGGTCAAGGTTTTCATTTGTCAAATGAAGTCTAAAGCTAGTAAAAAGATTTTGGATAGGTAGTATGTAGTACAAAGAGTGCAAACGTATGGTAACGACACCTGAAGGACTACCCAAAGTGTCCTTGGGGAGAAACCTAACATGGGTAGGCAGGATGCCAAAGCAGCCTGCGCGAGCAAGAACCAAGGAACTGCTGCGCGACTTGCAGCCCACACGAGGCTCACTGCCTCAATAAATGGGAGGCAGCCACGAAACACGAGGATGAAACAAGTCTCAATACCTTGACCCAAAAATTCAAAAAAAAAAGAAAAATGGGAATAGGGCCCGCGATGCGCAGCCACTTCCCAGATTCGTTAAAGTCGTATTTTGGGTAATTTAACTTCATAAAAAGACTCATTTAAGTGAAGTGTCTTTTGGGTATTTTGTGGGACGACTATATATTTATTTTAGATCGGTTTTAGACCACTTTTACACACTCCAAATCAGATCAAACGAATTTCTCTCATCTCTCTCAAGAACGCTCTCTTTTCTAAACTCCATTGAAGAACAAGAAGAGCTTAAGGAAGAAGACAAAGACTTCAAGATTTTCTTCCCAAATTCGTGGATTATTTGTCAATAAGTTATGGGTTTTTCACTCTTGGGATTCCTTTCCCCAAGAGGTCCTTTCAAAGATAGTTTTCAAGAAATTCAACTTCTAGGGTTTTTACTCTACAAAACGGGTTTTCTTCCTAACTATAATTTATGACTATCGATGAAAAATAATGGTTTTCTATGGTTGATTAAGTATATATTGACAAATTATTGGCTTGTAATTGTTAGATTTTCGTGTGAAACATGTCTGTATCAAATTGATGGTTTTGATTGGGTTATATCAACTACTTGATAGCATGAAATTGTTGGGTTGGGACTATGACTTGAATGAACTCTAAATGACCCTCTTTCCTTATCCTACATTTTGAATTGATCTTTTATATGACTTGAAGTGTTGGTATTGATTATGCTATTGATTATTTCACTATGTTTTTGTTATGATTGTTGTAAGTTTAACGTAAGTTCTTGAATAAGGTACTTGGAAGCAAGAGGTAAGTCTTCTAAAGTCATGATTACTCTATTAAGTTTATGGTCGCCTATAAATGATGTTACAACTCAAATGGAGTATGTATGATGATTTTATGCATGTATGTTGGGCTATGAATAAGTTCATTCGTGAGATAATTGTCACACCCGGGTCCTAGACCCTAGATGAAACCGGCGTCGTTAACCACTCAGAGGTCACAAACAAGCCTCTTCTTAGCTTTCATCATAATCATACAGTTAAATTTAGCGGAAAATTTTAAACTTTTTAAATTTACTGAAGTGTGCTTAGACTTCAAATAATTCTTGCATAAGAGTGATATACCAACAGTTCAAAATAAACAACCATCGATTTACAGATTGAACAATTGAAATGAAGAATTCATGATATCATTATTAGTTGCCAAATAGGCCTTAATACGAAAGCTTGGTCAAATGGTTGAAAGGAAACACTAGGGACAACATCCACTAGCTATGTCTAATCTACTAAAGCTATAATGTAAAGCGTAGGCATCCTCGAACTCAAGAAGACCTACCAAAGTCTGGAGGTACTAGTCCAAACAGCTTCAACTGATTTTCAATCTTCTTCAAGGACCTGCACCTATAAAAATAGTAATTGTATATGGGTTAGTACACACTTTTACTAACTATGGGTGTATGCACATAAACACATAAGGACTATGCATGATCAAGGAAAGCTCTTCCTATAGCAACATGCCATTTTTGGAAAGTGAAGTCACATCACTTTCCTAATTCGTTATTTATGAATCATGCTATGAATATGACATATATTCATGCATTTAAAGCACACAACTCATTTTCTATATGAACATAAGACCTTGGAATCATGAACATAATTTTAGAACAACTCAAGCAAAATTTAATATTTTTGCTCCCCTTAGGCCGAGAGATCCCTCTCCCAGACTTAGTTTATTTTGAAGTCTTTTCTTCTTTTTGTTGTGTAGTTCGTTGATCTCCTTTGATACTACGTTTTACTCACAAGTGAAATGATTCATTGTAGTCCCATTGCTACAATGAATCAAGTAAGTAATCCAAAAGACTAAGGAAATGATTTGACTACCCTACTCACAAGTTGTTCTTTCCATTCATGTTAAATTGGGCATGAAGTCTTTATAAGCCAATCTTTATTGACTATGCCCATTAATTGATCATTTGCATATTATAAAGATGCTGGGGCATATATTCATACTCCAATGGATGAGTCATTATGTTTTGCTCCCTTTATTGGCAAACCAATAACTGTTAAAACTTCATTCTTATCAAACACTGATGATTTGATATTCTTATGCTTCTGCTTACTTAGTTCAATTTGAACTTACATTTATTCTTCTTTGATCTCATGTTCACTTTGGACATGCTAGGTTGACTTAGGATATTCTTTTAAGACTTCCATTGGGATCTTTCTATGCAATTACTAAGAATGAATTACATCATTACTTAGTCTAACCTCACCATTTGGTCATCCTATCCGAACACCCATCATCTTCCTAGTTATTTCTTTCTTTCTTTCTTACTTTCTTAAAGAAATCTTTAGCATTTAACCGACATAGATCAGGTGAGCTAACATGAAATCCAGTGTCTTCCCCACAATGAAAAGAGGTGGTTCACCGGCCAAAGTGAAACTGAATACTTCCTAGCTTTCTTAGGTGGATCCACTAGCTAGTAACCTATACTAGCGACATAGTTCAAAGACTAGGAGAATTTGGAGACCCTTATCCACCTTGGTGTTTGTCTCATCTCATGAGTCTTACATGTGCTTGCACAAGCTCATTACTAGTATATCGGTGTTTAGCTCAATTTATTATACTTCACAACTTTTAGAGTTGACTCATACACTATGGAAGCTTACTTCTAGTATGAGGTATGCTTAGCTAAATGGATGACTTGTCATCCCTTTCTATACTTGATGAATGTGAGCTTAAATCTTACATTATCATCATGGTGTGAATGAGACTTGTCTCATGATTTATAACACCCTCTTATGTGAGTATTTTTAACATTATTGTTTTGGTGCAGGTGAGACTTTCTCACTTCTTATAACACCCTATTCTAGGTCAATTTCATAACTCATAAGCTTTTAGTTATTTCACTACTCAGCTTATCTTGTTCAATGTTATTTGGTAGTCTTGTACCATTCTTTATGAAAGTTATAAGAACTTATTCAATGTGCTACTATGTTCACAAGTTCATTTAGATAGGGTATGTTGGGACTTGTCCCAATCATTGGCATACCCTAGGTTATGAGTTCATTGAGTTACATCTTGTCAAGTCAATCTTTAACATGTATTTGGCTTACAAGAAACATCAAAATTTACATTGGCCATATAAGATTGGTATGACTTAGTCATTGGCCAATTCTATTATATATTTTGGAAATAATATTGCTGGCCAATTTATTGGCATAAACCAAACTTTCACTAAACACTTGTCATGATATTATCACTAGCCAAGTCAATTAACTTCATTTATATACTATAGTAATCTCATCATTTTAAGCAAGTCAACTTTTAACCTTTGATTAGCTTATAAGAATAATTCAGTGCTTAGTTTGGCCAAGCTATAATGTTGATTTGGCATTGAAGATTCATTAACTAGCTTCGATTCTCATTCTTATTTCTTCTTGGAAACATTGCATTCCAAACACTTCCAAACATATCTACTGTAAACACACACAGTAATCAAAACCTTCATTCCTTTCAACAGTAAACTGAATTTCATAAACGACTTATACCAATTTCATCTTCTCGAACACAATTAGGCATTACAACATTTCTTATCTCATGTAAATGATACTCTAATCATACGGATCTAACCTATAGGTCTCATTCGACATTAACAAATCACAGAAACCTACACATAATTATCAGTTAGCACCACATACTAACAACATGCTCGAGATTTTCATTATACATACTACTAGAATCAAAAATAGGGAGAACTAGGGATATGAACATTCGACAAATTCATTGGGAACAACCCTAGTTTCAGTTTTCTTGAATTCAAAACGTTTGAAAAGCCTCTTGGGGAAAGAAATCCATGAGAGAAACCCATACCTTACTGTAGAATTGAATCTACGAAGATCACCCTGTACTTTGCACGAAAATCTTGAAGAATTGCCTTGAAATCTCCTAAGGAGAACCGAGAGTACTTTTCTATTTTTCTTACGTTTGTTCACTGTTTTTCAATCGTGAGTTTCTACTAGATAAACGTGAGTCTAGGTCTTAGGAACTGAATATTGACTAATTCACCTTACGATAATTAACTTAATTAAATATATCAATTAGCTAATTACCAAAACGCCCCTCTTAAATTTACTAAAAATAGGAGAGCATTTGACTTAAGCCAAATTCTGATAATTTGCTAAGGGTCTCGGGTTTGACCATGAATTTAAATTAATTAATTAAGTTGCTAATTTAATTAATTAAGTGACCTAGGGTAATTACTAAAGTACCTTTAAGTCATTAGGACCCTAAACAACCCCTTTGGACTATCCTAGGTTAGGTACTAGGATGTTTCTTCAGTTAGCTACTCGGCTAGTGTCACCCGGTTAGGTCTTAGGATTTTGGGCACACTAGTTAGATCATTTTAGTTAGTCCTAGGTTAGTTATCTAGTTAGGTAAGTTAGTTAGAGCCTAGGATTTGTTAGGAAGATCGGCCCATATGGCCTGACCCAACGCGTGCCGGCCCCCTAACCTCCCTAACTGAATCGGTTGGGCTTGGTCGATTGATCTCTCGGCCGGTAGCACATGTGTTGCCGTACACTTTCTGAACCGTGAACTCTGTAGTTGCACTTGAAAAGTTCACTTCTTGTCCCAAGAATCATCACTATATCCTTGGGCACTGCTTAATCTTCATGATCATTTTAAATGATCATATGCTATGGTACCTAGGCTTTACACTTGGATGCCTCGTACCTAATGTGTGTAAGCGAATAAATTAAGAATTTTAGCTTAGGGTCTTCATTGCAGGTACAATTCCTAAACAAGCTTGGATTGGAGCATTTGAACATCAAAGTGTATTTTAAGTTACTTGTTAATACATACAAATTGGCTAACACACTTAAGCCAATATTATCTAACATGCCCAATATTACTCAATATTAGGCATTGGAATGCCTATGTACCCCAATACATATTCTTAAAACCTAATATACTTTTCACTAGACAAGTACATTTTCTGGAATATTACATTATCCCCCCCACCCCCTTAGGAACATTCGTCCCTGAATAACACTACACATCATTTTGAACCAAAGAGGGTATTTTCGAAAAACACATCAACATACTTGAAACTTTACTCATTGTGAATATCTGATTCGCAACTTACTCTGGATGATGCACATCACTCAAAGCTTATATGAAGCTTCATATCTGTGATTGAGGAACTTCCTTCTCAATCTCACTTTAATTCAATGCACATCACAACTCATGCGACACAAAAATCATGTCAACGCTATACAAAAATAGAACCATCAATGCAAGCATGAACTCATATTAACTCATATAGTGCAAGTATAACACACACATTCATGGACTTAAAACACCAAAACCGACTAATGCACTAAAATTTAGAGTTTCATAAACAAAGTCAAACTTAGGAAGAGTATTTCTAACCTCAAGAACTGAACAAGTGAGGGTAACAGGATCTCATGTCGGCCTCGGCCTCCCATGTTGCTCCCTCAACAAGGTGGTTCTTTCATAACACCTTTACGGTGGCAACCTCCTTGTTCCTCAGCTGCTTCACTTGGCGATCTAAAATCTCAACTGAAGCCTCTTCATAATAAAGGTTCTCATCGAATCCTAACCCCTCAACAGGCAGGATGGATGCTGGATCACCTAGACACTTTTTAAGCATCAAAACATGAATCACTGAATGAACAGAAGCCAAGTCATTCGGTAACATAAGTTCATAGGCAACATTTCCTACTCGCTGTTAGAACTCATAAGGACATATATACCTAGGACTCAACTTCCCTTTCTTACCAAACCTCATCACCCCTTTCATGGGTGATATCTTCAGGTAGACTTGATCACCTACCTCGAATTCAAGAGCCCTCTTCATGTTATTAGCATAGGATTTTTTACAACTGTTACCAGTAGCCAATCTATCCCTGATCATTCTCACCTTTTCCATAGCCTCATGTATGATCTCAGGGCCAAGGATGAAAGACTCTCCTACCTCAAACCACCCAACTGGGGACCTACATCTTCTTCCATACAGTGCTTCAAAAGGTGTCATCCCAATACTGGAATGGTAGCTATTATTATAACAGAACTCAATTAGTGGAAAGTGATCATCCCAACTTCCCTTGAAGTCAATCACACATGCTCTCAGCATGTCTTCAAGGGTCTGAATTGTACGCTCTATTTTTCCATCCGTCTAAGGATGAAAAGTAGTACTTAGCTTCACCTGTGTACCCCAAGCTCTTTTGGAAAGATCTCAAAAAGTGAGAAGTGAACTGTGCTCCCCTATCCGAAATGATAGATAAAGGGATCCCATGCCACCTCACTATCTCATCAATATACAGCTTGGCATAATCTTCGGCCCTGTAAGTAGACTTAATAGGAATGAAGTGAGCAGACTTAGTCATCCTGTCAACAATGACCCAAATGGAATCATGCAGTTTCCTGGTCCTGGGCAGACCAACCAAAAAGTCCATATTAATAGCCTCCCACTTCCATGTTGGGATCTCAATCAACTAGGTAAGACCTCCAGGCTTAAGGTGTTCGGCCTTAACCTGTTGGAAATTGGGGAACTCCTCCACAAACATAGAAATATCTCGCTTCATACCTACCCACCAATAGATCTCCTTGAGAACATGATACATCTTGGTGGAACCTGGACGAATGGAATACCTGGAGCCATGAGCCTCTGCAATAATATTAGGTCTCAAATTATAAATATTGGGTACACACAATATGCCCTGGTATCTAAGCAGACCATCCCTCCTAGGAAGAATGATTCATTTAGCTTACTCAACACTGAGTCTTCCAACTCCATGAGTACTGGGTCGAGATGCTGGTTAGCTTTAACATCTACAACAAATGAGGATTCAGAACTGGAATGAACTGAAACACCCCCACTTGGTGTATCTACCAGCCGTACACCTAACCTAGACAGTTGGTGTACCTCTTTAACCATCACTTTCTTCTGATCATCAATATGAGACACACTGCCCATGCTCAATCGGCTCAACGCATCGGCCACTACATTGGCCTTACCTGGGTGATACTGGACACTCATGTCATAATCCTTGAGCAGCTCTAGCGATCTTCTCTGACGAAGATTCAATTCTCTCTCTATAAAAACATACTGAAGACTTTTATGGTCAGTAAATACATCAACATGTACACCATATAAGTAATGTCTCCAAATTTTTAATGCAAATACCACAGCAGCTAACTCAAGATCATGGGTAGAGTAATTTTTCTCGTGGATTTTTAACAGTCTTGATGCATATGATATCACCTTGCAATCCTGCATAAGAACACATGCCAAACCTACTCGGGAAGCATCATAGTACACTACATACCCTTCACCACTCCTCGACAATATGAGAACTAGGGATGAAGTGAGTCAGTCTTTGAGCTCTTGGAAGATCTTTTCACAATTTTCACACCACTCAAACTTCTTCTTTGTTAAAGATGTCAATGGATCAGCAATAGCAGAAAAGCCCTGAACAAACCTGCGATAAAAATCAGCCAAACACAAGAAACTCCAGATGTCTGTAGGAGTGAAAGGTTTCGGCCAGTTCTTTACTGACTCAATCTTTTTTGAATCAACCTCTACACCCTGGTCGGACACAACATGACAAAGGAAGGTCACTGATCTCGGCTAAATTTTCACATTTTTTGAATTTTGCATACAACTTATGTTCCCTGAGTACTTGCAATGTCATTCTCAAATGTTGTTCATGCTATTCTCTAGTCTTAGAGTATATGAGGATGTCATCTATGAATACTATGACAAAAGAATCAAGGTATTCAGAGAAGACCTTATTCATAAGGTCCATAAACGCGGCTGGTTCGTTAGTGATACCAAATGTCATGACAAGAAACTCGTAATGACCGTACCTAGTACGGAAGGCAGTCTTAGTAATGTCCTCTTGCCTCACTCTAAGTTGGTGATACCCTTACCGGAGATCTATTTTAGAAAATAAACTTGAACCTTGGAGCTTATCATATAGATCATCAATTCTGGGAAGCGGGTATTTGTTCTTTATAGTGACTTTGTTTAGTTGCCGATAATCGATAAACATTCTATGGGTTCCATCCTTTTTTTTAATGATCAACACTGGAGCACCCCATGGGGATATGCTCGGCTGGATGAAGCCCTTATCAAGTAGATCTTTTAACTGCAACTTAAACTATTTGAGTTCAGCTGGAGCCATTCTATAGGGAGGAATGGAAATTGGTTTGGTGTTGCGATCTAAGTTAACACCAAAGTCAATTTCGCGTTCAGGAGGGATTCCTGGTAAATCCTCCAGAAAGACATATTGAAACTCATTCACTATGGACACAGAGTCTATGGAAGGAACTTCATGTTCTAAGTCATTGTCTCTGACTAAGTGGTATAAATACCCCTTAGATAACATCGTATTGGCTATAAGATGGGAAACTGTTTGGCCTGCTAGATTTTAACTACGCTCTCCCCATTCCAGCTCTAACTCATTAAGAAACTTAAACCTTACTACCCTATTTTGACAGTCTATGGTAGCATAGCATTTATGGAGCCAATCCATACCCAAAATTATATCAAAGTCAAGCATGGTTAATTCTATTAGATCAACATAGGTAACTCTATCAAGAACAGTTATTGGGCAATCTCTATATACTCTTTCAGCTCTAATGTTGTCTCCTATGGGAGTACTAACTAGAAAAGGTTCATGCAAGATCTCAGGAAGCAAGTCAAATTTACTAGCTACTAAAGGAGTAGCAAAAGACAAGGTGGATCATGGATCTTACAATGCTTACACAGCAAAAGAAAAGACATGCAAGGTACCAGTTACCATATCAGCTGACTTCTCCTGCTCCTCTCTACCTTTCAAAGCATAGAACCTGTTCCTCTTGGGAGGTTCGGCTGCAGCAGTATGATTAGGTCGAGGCTGAGTATCTGCCTTGGCCTGATTCTTCACATGTGGGCTTTCCCTGATCACATGCCCACTCTTGCAGCACCCATAGCAGGCATTAGAACCTACCATGCACTCACTTCCATGAAAATGGTCACACTTACCACACGACTTTCTCTCACGCTGGGCATTTCTATCATTGCGCTTCTTGGGGCCAGACTTTCCCCCTTTGGCATTAGTGTTCCTCGAAGGAGTAGGATTACCTGAGTGTTGGTGCCCCTTCTTTAACTTGGGCCTGTACTGGACTCCAAACGAACTCCTACAAGTGCTAGAACCATCCTGATCCGAGGGCCTAGGCTTCTTGCCTTCTCGGCCTCTCCTCCTCCGATGACTCTCCTCCACCTGTTGTGCATGTACCATCAACCTATCAAGGTCCATGTAATCATGCAACATGGCTGCCCGACATTCTTCCTCCAGATCCTCCGATATACCAGTCACAAACCTACTCATCTCATCCCTGCTACTGGACACTAGGGCAGAAGCATATTTGGACAGCTTAACAAACTTCGAGGAGTATTCCTTGACTGACATACCTCCCTGACGTAGGTTGATGAACTCCTCAACCTTAGCCTCTCTCTACTCTCTGGGAAAGAACCTCTCCAGGAATGCAGTCTTGAGAATGTCCCAAGTGATTAAGACTTCTCCTGGTGCTCGGCCATCTACCCACATCTTGTACCATACCTAAGCCACATCCTTGAGCTGGTAAGAAGCCAACTCAGCATTCTCCTCTTCATTAACATCCATAGAACAGAGAATTTTGTGGACCTCGTCCACAAACTCTTGGGGATCCTCATTGGTTCTTGACCCGAAGTAGACTGGAGGATTCATCCTGGTGAAATATGTGAGTCTGCTAGCTATGGTGCTAGCTGATACGCTCAAATTATACTCCCCTAAAGAAGTATAAGTGGTCGTATCAATTAAAGAACCCAAATGTTAGGTTGGGGTCTATCCCACGAGGAAAATGGTTTAGACTTAACTTTAATCTACGATTATTTTTATTTAGTCAAGTCCTTTCCGAAAACAAACAATTAAAGGGGGGATTTTGCGTAACAAAAGTAATTATTTAAGTCTAAGTAAACAAGTAGAAAGTTAAAATATTTTATGTTTATCAAGTGATGAGAGAAACTAGGGTGTAAGTGTTCCCCATAGGTTCATAACGCAATAACCCTAACTCTTTCCTAGTATCTTGCATGCAAAGTGGTAAGGTATATATCCCTAATTCCTTGTTGCGGCAACTAGGGAATTTTACTTTGCACCTTTGTCCGGCTACGTGTGTATACTTTAGTAAACCTTACCTTTTACCTCATATTAAGCATCATATTCAATGTATGGCTAAGTTACTACTTCGCACCAATTGAAACTAGCCTATTAGATAGTGTATACTAAATCTACATTGATAATTCTTTTTTTTATTTTCTACCTCCTTGGTCCGAGAAGTAGCAACAAGGCGAGTTCTAACGTTGGCCACCGTTAAAAAGACTTCTAAATGAAAGAATCATAAATACATGCAAGAATCTATTCTAGAATTGTTATTTAGCTAGTTTTACTTTGTTAATTACACATGGTTCCCACAACCCTAGTTGTGGATTTAGTTACCCATGCTAAGTATTACATAATTCATGATTAATAAACAAGAAATCATATAGTTACTTTAACAAGTTGAAGAAAACCCAGAAAATATCACTTGAATTAATGAAAAATATTGTAATAAACGATTCCGGAAAGTATAAGTATTTTCCAAAAAACCAAGTTTTTCTTCCAATAACATAAGTCTCAAAAACAATAAAGAGTCTAACCTCAAAAACGTGGTTTTTAGTCCTATTTATAATAATAAAGTCCTAAATCAAAAAGGAGTTCTATTTAAAGAAAAATCTATCCAAAACGCGTCTGTCGTCGACGACTCTACTGACGGTCCATCGATGGAACGACGGACCATCTACAGCTTCTATCGGTCATACTTCAAATCTTTTTCAGCCTCAACTTTTCAACACTCTCTGTTACCATCGACGAACCAACATCAAGGTCCGTCACTGGACCTACGGTCCGTCGATGGCCTCCGTTCCTCCATACTTAGTTGTTTCTTAAAGCCGGGTACTGGGACTACTTTCTGTTACCACCGACGGTTAGCCATGACGGTCCGTCAGTGGGTAGATGGACCGTCGCTCCTTCCGTAGCCCCACACTTGGTCAGATTTCCACGATTTGATTTCAGATGCTTGGACTTTCAGTCGACGATCATCACCTACGGACCGTCACTGGGTCGACGGACCGTCGGTGGCTCCATAGGTCATCACTTCTGCAGATTTCAGCACAGTCTTCAGTGTTTTCGTTCTGAATAGTTTTCCTGCAAACACAGAGAAAAAAACATTAAAACTACTACAAAAAGGCCTTAGAAACACACTAAACTTAAGGAAAAAGCATTGGAAGTACCGTAAAACCACGGTACATCACTAGCATGTGGGTTCTCCCTGGGAGCACCCTCTCTAGTGGCCTGGGCTGTGATAGCCTGTGCCTGAGCAGTTATGGCTTGGGCCATCTGAACCAGTGCTGCTCTCACTTCTCCATCCGTCAACGCAGCTGGGTTGATAGGCACTTGTACTCCAGCAGCTGGGGATTGAGGAGGAGCTTGGTTTCCCCCAGCAGCTGCTTCTCCAACTCTCCTGCCTGCATTTCTTCTTGTGTTCAGTTTCTACACGCACACACAAGAAGGAAGTTTGATGCTAGAATGACACAAAATGTAATAACTCTACACAACACAATAAAGAGTAGAATAACGGAAGATTTTTAACATCACTAAGTCTCTAATTCATGGTTGTGGTACACTTCACAACCATAACTTAGAAACTACGCAACGTGGTTGTTTTGAGCCTTAGTTCCTACGTAATTTAACCACATGCTCTGATACCAAGTTTGTCACACCCATGTCCTAGACCTTAGATGAGACCGGCGTCGTTAACCTCTCATAGGTCGCAGACAAGCCTCTTCTTAGCTTTCATCACAATCATAAAGTTAAATTTAGCGGAAAATTTAAAACTTTTTAAATTTAGTGAAGTGTACTTAGACTTCATATAATTTTTGCATAAGAGTGATATACTAACAGCTCAAAATAAACAATTATCTATTTACAGATTGAACAATTGAAATGAAGAATTCATAATATCATTAATAGTTGCCAAACTGGCCTTAATACGAAAGCTTGGACAAATGTTTGAAAGGAAACACTAGGGACAACATCCACTAGCTATGTATAATCTACTAAAGCTAGTAAATAAAGCGTACGCATCCTCGAACTCAAGAGGACCTACCAAAGTCTGGAGGTACAAGTCCAAACTGCTTCAACTTATTTTCAATCTTTTTCAAGGACCTGCACCTATGAAAATAGTAATTGTGTATGTATTAGTACACACCTGTACTAAGTATGGGTGTCTGCACATTAACACATAAGGACTATGCATGATCAAGGAAAGCTCTTCCTATAGAAACATGCCATTTTTGGAAAGTGAAATCACTTCACTTTCCTAATTCGTTATTTATGAATCATGCTATGAATATGACATATTTTCATGCATTTAAAGCACACAACTCATTTTATATATGAACATAAGACCTTGGAATCATGAACATAATTTTAGAACAACTCAAACAAAATTTAATATTTTTGCTCCCCTTAGGCCGAGAGCTCCCTTTCTCAGACTTAGTTTATTTTTTAGTCTTTTCTTCTTTTTGTTGTGCCGTTCAATGATCTCCTTTGATCCTATGTTTTACTTACGAGTGCAATGATTCATTAGAGTCTCATTGCTACAATGAATCAAGTATGTAATCCAAAAGACTATGGAAATGATTTGACTACCCTACTCACAAGTTGTTCTTTCCATTCTTGTTAAATTGGGCATGAAGTCTTTATAAGCCAATCTTTATTGGTTATGCCCATTCTTTGATCATTTGCATAATATAAAGATGCTGGGGCATATATTCATACTCCAATTGATGAGTCATTATGTTTTGCTCCCTTTATTGGCATAAACCAATAACTGTTAAAACTTCATTCTTATCAAACACTGATGATTTGATATTCTTATGCTTTTGCTTACTTAGTTCACCTTAAACTTATATTTCTTCTTATTTGATCTCATGTTCACTTTGAACATGCAAGGTTGAATTAGGATATTATTTTAAGATTTCCATTGGGATCTTTCTGTGCAATGACTAACAATGACTTACATCATTACTTAGTGTAACCTTACCCTTTGGTCATCCTATCCAAACACCCCTCATATTCCTAGTTCTTTCTTTCTTTCTTTCTTACTTTCTTAAAGAAATGTTTAGCATTTAACCGATATAAATCATGTGAGGAAACATAAAATCCAGTGTCTTCCCCACACTGAAAAGAGGTGGTTCATAGGCCAAAGTGAAATCGAATACTTCCTAGCTTTCTAAGGTTGATCCACTAGCTAGTAACCTATGTTGGCGACATAGTTCAAAGATTAGGAGAATTTGGAGACCCTTATCCACCTTGGTGGTTGTCTCATCTCATGAGGCTTACATGTACTTGCACAAGCTCATTACTACTCTATCGGTGCTTAGCTCAATTTATTATACTTTACAACTTTTAGAGTTGACTCATACACTATGGAATCTTGCTTCTAGTATGAGGTATGATTAGCTCAATGGGTGACTTGTCATCCATTTTTATAATTGATGAATGTGAGCTTAAATCTTACATTATCATCATGGTGTGAATGAGACTTGTCTCACGATTTCTAACACCCTCTTGTGTGAGTATCTTTAACATAATTGTTTAGGTGCAAGTGAGACTTGTCTCACTTCTTTTAAAACCCCATTCTAGGTCAATTTCATAATTCATAAGCTTTTAGTTATTTCATTACTCACCTTATCTTGTTCAATGTTATTTGGTAGTCGTGTACCATTCTTTATGAAAGTTATAAGTACTTATTCAATGTGCTACTATGTTAACAAGTTCATTTAGATAGGGTATGTTGGAACTTGTCCCAATCATTGGCATACCCTAGCTTATGAGTTCATTGAGTTACATCTTGTCAAGTCAATCTATAACATGTATTTGGCTTACAAGAAACATCATAATTTTCATTGGCCATATAAGATTGGTATGACTTAGTCATTGGCCAATTCTATTACATATTTTGGAAATAATATTGTTGGCCAATTTATTGGCATAAACCAAACTTTCACAAAACAGTTGTTATGATATTATCACTAGCCAAGTCAATTAACTTTATGTATATACTATAGTAATCTAATCATTTTAAGCAAGACAACTTTCATAAATGACTTATAACAATTTCATCTTCTCAAACACAATTAGGCATTACAACATTTATTATCTCATGCAAATGATACTCTAATCTTACAGATCTAACCTATAGGTCTCATTCGACATTATCAAATCACAGAAACCTACACATAATAATCAGTTAGAACAACATACCAACAACAGCTTGAGATTTTCATTATACATACTACTAGAATCGGAAATAAGGAGAACTAGGGTGATGAATATTCGACAAATTCATTGGGAACAACCCTAGTTTTGGTTTTCTTGAATTTAAAATGTGTGAAAAGCCTACTGGGGAAAGGAATCCAAGAGAGAAACACATACCTTACTGTAGAATTGAATCTACGAAGATCACCCTGTACTGTGCATGAAAATCTTGAAGAATTTCCATGAAATCGCCTAAGGAGAACCGAGAGTATTTTTCTGTTTTTCTTGCATTTATTCACTGTTTTTCACTCGTGAGTTTCTACTTTATAAACGTGAGTCTAGGTCTTAGGAACTGAATATTTACTAATTCAACTTAGTCTAATTAACTTAATTAAGTAAATTAATTAGCTACTTACCAAAACGCCCCTCCTAAATTAACTAAAAATAGGAGAACATTTGACATAGCCAAATTCTGAAAATTTTCTAACGGTCTCTGGTTTGACCATGAATTTAAATTAATTAATTAAGTTGCTTATTTAATTAATTAAGTGACCTAGGGTAATTACTAAAGTACCCCTAAGTCACTAGGACCATAACCAACCCCTTTGGACCATCCTAGGTTAGGTACTAGGATGTTTCTTCAGTTAGCTACTTGGCTAGTGTCACCAGGTTAGGTCTTAGGATTTCGGGCACACTAGTTAGCTCATTTTAGTTAGTCCTACGCTATTTATCTAGTTAGTTAAGTTAGTTAGAGCCTAGGATTGGTTAGGAAGCTCGGCCCCACGTGGCTTGACTCGATGCGTGCCGGCCCCCTAAACGCCCTAATCGAATCGGTTGGGCTTGGTCGCTTGGTCTCTCGTATGGTAGCACATGTGCTTGGACATATGTTGCCATGCACTTTTCTAACCGTGCACTCTGTAGTTGCACTAGGAAAGTTCACTTCTTGTCCCAAGAATCCTCACTATGTCCTTGGGCACTGCTTAATCTTCATAATCATTTTTAATGATCATGTGCTATGGTACCTAGGCTTGACACTTAGATGCCTCGTACCTAATGTGTGTAAGCAAAGAAATTAAGAATTTTAGCTTAGGGACTTCATTGCAGGTAAAATTCCTAAACAAGCTTGGATTGGAGCATTTGAACATCAAAGTGTATTTTAAGTTACTTGTTAATACATAGAAATTGGCTAACGCCCTTAAGCCAATATTCTCTATCATGCCCAATATTACTCAACATTGGGCATTGGGATGCCTATGTACCCCAATACATATTCTTATAACCTAATAGACTCTTCACTAGACAAGTACATTTTCTGGAATGTTACAATAATGATAATAATATGATTATGCAAGTTTATAATGTTCTGTTGTATGCTTTAAAAGATGATTATGATATGTTAATCGCACAAAAGAAGGGTTACAACGAAAGAAAATTCATATCTAAACCTAAAGAGATCATGATCATGTTTATACAAGGAGTTAATTTCCTATGACATATGATAAGAATTATGAATAAATGATGATTTAAAGATTATTCAAAAATGGACTTAAGCTTAACAACGATGGACTAGATATGAGAGGTGTCCCTTCACTAGTTGGAAGGTACGTTCATAATGACTTTCATGAGATTGAGGCTGCCATATAATGTGGAACTATGAGTCTCTAATATATTTCCTAGTTCTTGAACTATGTTGCCACCATAGGATACTAGCTAGTAGATCCACCTAGAAAGCAATGTCTTTTTTTGTTCTACTTTGGCCGGCAGACCAGCTTCTTTCAGTGTCGGGTTTTTGACACCGGATTCCATTTTTAGCTCACATGGTCTAATTTCGGTTAAGGCGACCTCATGTAAAAAAATGAAAAACAAGAAAATGGACGTTGACTAGGGTGACTTGAAGAGTCTACTTAGTATAGGTAGGGGTATGTGATTCTACCTAGACAAAGCACAAGTTGACTCGAAGGGATGTCCTAGAAGATTGTCTTTATGTAATATGATAACATGAAAGGTATGATGCTTATATACATATTGTTACTCTTATATGAAGTTGGTTATGTTAATGAACATGTTATTGGTCTATATTGCTTTATGAGGTGATGAATACTTATGATACAAGTTGTATGAAGCAAAGCTTACTTATGGTCTCCTATCTTATCTACTTTGTTGTGTGGAGTTATGGGGCTTCACATGACCATTGCACTTGTAGGTTGGGGATCGGATCAATTGTATGTTTTTTGTATGTTATGTTTATATGATCTACAGAATATGAAATGTTAACATGACTCTATGAAAATATTTCTTTTATTATGATCATTCTTTATATTGATGGAATCCTTAATTTGTATATGTTCTATAGTATGTGCATTGAAGATTTCCAAATTACTTAGCATGCTTTCTAAGAAATAATCCTTTTCATGTATGTCCTTAAATGTTATGTGCATATAGTCATACTTAGTAAATCTTGCGTACTAACCCCATTACTTTATATTACTACAAATGTAGGGTCCGGCCATTGAAGATTAAGAAGGTTGATTGATGAAACTTGGAACTCTTTCTACAAATGTTGGTAGGTCCTCATGTTCGGGGATGCTATATTTTCGTTATTCTAGCTTATTAAGAGTCTAGTAGTGATTAAGAATACTATTGATTCCGTTTATGTTCTTTGTATTCGTTTACCTTAAGTCCTATATGGCGTATGGACTATTTATTGGCTAAGTCCAGATTATTACTCATTGGATGCTTTTTATATGAGACAGCTTCTAGAATATTGTACGTATGCTTTTATGATTATTAAGTATGAAGTCTAAGCATACTTCACATAGTATTAAAAGTTTTAAATTTTTCCACAATTTTAACTAATGACATGTTATGACGAATGCTAAGGGCTTGTCTGTGTCTTGTGAGAGGACGACGAGGCCGGTTGCATCTGGGGTGTGTTCTTCGGATGTGGCAAACTTGGTATCAGAGCATGAGGTTAAATATCTTTAGGATCAATGTCTCACTAAACCACATTACCTAGTGTCTTGTTCATGGTTGTGAAGCGCGCTACAATTGTGGATGAGAGGCTATGTGATGATTAGGATACTTCTCTTTTCTTGGTAATCATATGTCGTGCCTTTAGAGTTTTGACACTATGTGTCTTTTAGCATCTAATACCTTTCTTGTTGTTATAGTTGATGAACACAAGAAGAACAACTGCGAGAAGAGTTGGATATGAGATTGTGAATGTGGGAGCCATTCCCCAATGTAATCAACTTCCTCCTCAAGGTCAAGCTGCTGTGACTGAACAAGTTCAGGACAATACTCTGGCCATGACAGATGGTGAGGTGAGGACAACCCTGTTCTAAATGGCCCAAGCCATCACCACCCAAGCTCAATCCATCACGGCTCAAGCTAATCGGGAGGTTGAACCTCGAGAGAACCAACATGCTAGTACTATGGCTAGCCGTTTGAGACATTTTACAAGGATAAATCCTCCATGTGACCCCCAAGATTTCCTTGAGGTGTACAAGATCTTGTTTGCTATGGGGGTGAGTACTACTGAAAAGGCTGAGATTGCTGCCTATCAACTCAATGACGTGGCTCAGACATGGTACAATGAGTTGAAGGATAGTAGCGCTTTAAGAGGTTGTCCCGTGACTTGGGGTATCTTCAAAAAGGCCTTTCTTGACAAATTTATTCCAAGGGAACAAAGGGAACCTAAGGTAGAGGAGTTCATCATCTTTTGTAAAGGAGGTATGAGTGTTAAGGAATACTCCATAAAGGTCATTAAGCTGTAAAGATATGCTTCTTCTTTGGTTTCTAATGATAGGGATGAAATGAGCCATAACGGGCGTGTCCGAAGATCTTGAAGAAAAATGTCGTGCAGCTATGCTTCATGAAAATATAGATCTTTCTAGTTTGATTGTTCATGCTCAACACGTTGATAAGATTCATCTAAGAAAGAGAAATAGGGAAGCTAAGAAGGCAAAGTCTTTAGAAAGTGGTTCTTCTAAGAGTAGGCTTGATGTTCAAGACAAGGCAAAGTTCAAGAAGAGGTTTTCGTACAAAGTCCCTTCAAATTTATCCAAGAATCGCAACGATATAGGTTCTAATCCTAAACCTCAAAAAGGAAGAAATGTTGATCTACAAAGAGAAATAGCAACTTCTGGTAAGTGTTTCTGGTAAGTGTGGTAAGAAACATGTGGGTAAATGCCTTGTTGGAACTAATAGTTGCTATGGTTGTTGCAAAGGTTGCCATTGTCACATCTGGGGAGCACCCCGTAGACGTAACCGGCGTCATCGTCCTCTTTGAGGACTAAGACCAACCTCTTAGCATTCGTCATAATATTCATAGGCCAAAAGTTACGGAAAAATTAAAACTTTTACTACTTCTACATTGAGGTTTACATAGACCTCTACATAAACATACATATAATTATATCGAGTATACATAGACCCTTCGTATATGAAGATCATATACTCTTCTACTTTTATTGCACATAAATATACATAACATAAAGCAGAGTCTCAAAGTCGTATGATCTCATAACCATCTAGAACGATCATAGCTATTTGTGCATAGCCCTATATCAATATCAAGAAGCCACATATAGGCTTATACAAATCGTACTCAAACGAAATTAGTTAGAACATAAGAGTCTAATAAGTTAAGAAACTCCATAAGCTACATATCGGCATCGCCCTCAAAAAGTGAGGACCTACCCAATTGGATGGTAGGGAATATCCAACTCTTCTTCAAGTCGTCTCGAATGAGCCTTCAACGACCGGAACCTAAAATATTTGGGAAAAGGGAGAAAATGGGGTTAGTACGCCACATGTACTAAGTATGAGCTAATATGCACATATAACTTCAAAACATACAATAAAGGTACATTCAGTTAAATCATGCCATTTTGTCTTTAAAATTCTTATGCACAATAAATCAAAGCAAGTCACATGCACACCAACATACTTGAACCCATAATCTAACACAACTCTATTATCAAGTAATATTCATCACAAGCAACAATAAGAGTTTATCATATCTTGATAAGCTAATCAATAATCATGAATCCCCATAAGTCACAAGTGCAATGACTAAACAAAGTCCCATAAACCTACTTAATCAAGTAACCCAAAAAGGACCATAACTAATAACCTACTCCACATGATATAACCTTCAATACACATAACTTCATGCTTCAACAATAAAGACCGTTTTCATGTTCATAAGCATCATCAACATCATATAATATCATTTACATAATCATAATATACATACATAATATTAACCTCCTGAAGCTTCTATCAAGACAAACTAGTGCAAGGCTTAGGTAGAGTCCCATAACCCTACCTAGGCTAAGTCAAACCCCCATCAAGTCATTCTAGTTAGTCTATACACCATTTCTTTATTTTAATTTAGGGAACACTCGCCTTAACCGACATAGACCACATGAGCTAAGTGTTGAATCTGGTGTTGTAAAACCTTACACCGATGGAAGGTTGTCTACCGTCCAAGATAGAACCTAAGATGAAACGTAGCATCTAGGTGGATCCACTACCTAGTATTCCTATAGTGCCAACATAGTTAAGGAACTTGGGTCCGTCTTGGAACCATCACTCTACACCCTATTTGGGTCATGAGGCTATCCACCCCGTGAGGATCGTAGTGAACCCTACCTTCCCTATATGGGAATGTGTCATCCCCTCACACACTAGATTACTCGGTGCTAAGATAAGTCCCTTCTTGAAATGTCTTTAATGTATTTATTTATCAATCATAACTTAGTTTAGGTTATAGGGTCTAGCCCTTGTATAATCATCATCATCATAGCTCAATAGGAATTGCATGAATATTATCCTTGCAACACAATCCATATAAGTAAGGTCAACGCATTTGCATATCCATTCATAATAAGGTACATTGGTAGTTATCAACACCCTCATAACATTTTACCTTAATCAACCTTACAACCATAGATAAGATATTTCAATACAAACTCATACCACCCTATCAAACCTAATCAAGTCATACTCCATTACAACATCATGGCTTAATCACAATTCACCATAAACTGAAGTAAAGTATAGGTATCATAATACTTATCAAATCTCCTTCACAATTCATGACCAAGGTCTTACCATCAACCCTTAGTTCAAATCAAATAGGTCATCAAGTCATCGTAATTCAATAACCAACATAATCACAAGACTAGAAGAATCACTACATCACAATTCAATACTAGATCAAAGCTCAAGATTAAGTCAATTCATCATACCATAGATCACTCCTCAAGAACTAGCATGAAATACTACACACCATCCTAATTCGTTCATGACTAGCATAAAAACATCATCTAGTAGTAACTGAACTCATAATCAAGTCAATTGAATGAACATTATACAATATAGGTCAAGATCTCAACCTATGGTTAGGGTTGATGATCATCTTCTTCAATGTAAACCAAACCATCAACAATTATCATAACGAAGTTAAGATACATATTAATCTATTCAATATAACCTAAATAAACCAGCAACAACTCAATTCATAACTTCAATTTCGAGATTAGATGAAACCCACTTGAAAACTTAAAGTTTTGGAAACACTTTGAATGAACCCTTAGAGGAAAGAGGTCTCAAAAGTGAATAGATCCCATACCTTAACATTTTGATAAATATTTGAAGATGATATTATCCATTTCAAGCCCCCAAATCCATTCCTTATCTTAGTCTTCAATGGTGTCTTCCAATAAAGAGATAAAGTAGAGAGAATGTAGAGAAATTGTTTTGTGAGTTCTAATTAGTCTAATGGGGTTGGGGCATTTATATGGGAAGTTAATTAACTTAATTAGGATCCCTTAATCCCCTAACTAACCCCCTAACCCCTTAAATAATTAAATGAAATTAATTTAAAACGTGCTCCCCGATCGACGGGCCGTCTGTGAGTCGACGACTTGGCCCCCCTCCTTCCTACACATCCGTAGTTTTGTTCAGAGACTTGTGCAGGTGAGGGATTCCCCATTTTGTCTATGTGTGGGACTAAGTTTGGCATCGACGGCCCGTTGATCCACACACGGATAGTAGCCTGCATCTCATCGATGCACACTGCCTAGGCAGTGTTGACACCAACTTTTAAGGAACCTCCTCAAGGGACCTTGGTTGGTCCTTTGGGGGTCGTACCCAAACTTTTTTACCATGAAATATCTTAGACAAATGTTATACACCCTTACACCTAATTTCATGAATTTTTTACTCTTAAAAGCTAGTCAAATAGGCTAAGGCACGCTAGTACATCCTTAAACCACATCTCAAAATGGCATGGACGTTCTTAGACATTTTGGTTTCTACACTTCCCAAATGACATAGATTCTTTATTATAGTCCTAAAAACAGTGTCTAGACCTCAAGACACCTATGATAGGCTTTAAGAAAAGTCTTGGATTTTTGAAATGTTACATCCATATGGTGAAATATTGTCCTAATGTGAGAAGTCAAGTTAAGGGGAATAGCCGAACTCAACCAAGCGGTCCTAAAACTGAAGCTCAAAAAAGGAACCATTTCTATGCACTCAAGGCTAGGGGTGAACAAGAAAGATCTCCCGACATTGTGACAGGTATGTTACAAGTCTTCTCTATTAATGTATATGCTTTGCTTGATCCCGGTGCTAAACATTCTTTTGTTACACCTTTGGTAGCTAGGATGTTTGATGTACTTCACGATGTTTTGATTGAACCCTTTTCGGTTTGTACCCCAATGGGTGACTCTGTAGTTGCAAAGAGGGTCTATAGGAAATGTCATGTGATGCTGCCAAATAGAGTTACACTTGTTGATTTGATAGAACTTAACATGTTCAATTTTGATATCATCTTAGGTATAGATTGGCTTCGTGATTGTTTTTCTTCCATAGATTGTTGAACAAGGGTAGTAAAGTTCTAATTCCCTAATGAACACATTTTAGAGTGGAAGGGCGGAAATTCTATGTCAAGGGGTCAAATCATTACTTGCTTGAACGCGTGTAGGATGATAGCCAGGGGTTGTTTATAACATTTGGTTAGGGTTAAAGACATAGAATGTGAAACTCCTTCTATTAAGAATTCTAGAGGTTTTTCCTAATGACCTTCCAGGAGTTCCTCCCGAATGGGAAATCTACTTTGTTATTGACTTGTTACCAGATACGAATCCCATTTCAATTCCTCCATATCGGATAGCTCCGGCTGAATTGAAAGAGTTGAATCTCCAACTCAAAGATTTACTAGACAAGGGTTTTATTTAGCCTAGTATTTCTCCATGGGGTGCTCCAGTCTTGTTTGTTAAGAAGAAGTATGGGTCCCTTAGAATGTCTATTGATTATCGCCAACTCAATAAGGTCACCATAAAGAAAAAGTATCCTCTCCCTCGGATTGATGATTTCTATGATCAACTCCAAGGTGCTCGCTACTTTTCCAAGATTGACATAAGGTCGGGATATCACCAACTAAGGGTGAGAGGTGAAGTTATTCCCAAAACAGCTTTCCGAACTAGATATGGTCACTATGAATTTGTAGTTATGTATTTTGGGTTAACAAATTGCCCCGGCGGCATTTATGGACCTAATGAATAGAGTTTTAAGAGATTACCTCAACTCATTTGTGATTGTGTTCGTTGATGATATTTTGATATACTCTAAGAATGAAAATGAACATGAGAGTCATTTGAGATTGGCCTTGAAATTCCTCAAAGAACACCAACTTTATGCCAAAGTTAGCAAGTATAAATTTTGGTTGAGGTCAGTTGCTTTTCTTGGCCATGTTATCTCTGGTGAGGGTCTAGAGGTTGATCCGAAGAAGACGGATGTGGTAAGAAATTGGCCTAGAACTTTGATTCCCAAATATGTAAGAAGTTTTTTGGGTCTACCCAGGTATTATAGAAGGTTTGTTGATGGATTTTTGTCCAATGATTTTCCCTTTACAACCTTAACACAAAAGAAGGTGAAGTTTGATTTGTCGAAGCTTATGAAAAAGGTTTTCAAGAGTTGACAAATAAGCTTACCTCCTCTCTAGTGTTGACTTTAGCGGAGGGTAATGAAAGCATTGTAGTGTATTGCGACGCTTCCCGAGTGAGCTTGGGATGTTTTCTCATGCAATATGGCATGGTGATAGCTTATGCCTCTGGGCAACTCAAGGCTCATGAGAAGAATTATCCAACTCATGATCTTGAGTTCGCTGCTAAAGTTTTTTCCTTGAAAATATGGAGACATAATTTGTATGGTGTGCATGTAGATGTGTTTACTGACCATTAAAGTCTTCAATATGTGTTTACACAAAAAGAGTTGAATCTCCGACAGAGAAAATGGTTAGATCTTTTGAAGGATTACGACATGAGTGTCCTTTACCACCCTTTCAAGGCCAATGTGGTTGTGGATGCTTTGTGTCGCATGACTATCAGTAGTGTGTCTCATCTGGAACAAGAGAAGAAAGAACTTGTGAAAGATCTTCACAGATTGTCTCTCTTAGGCGTGCGGTTAGAAGATTCTCCAATTGGTGGTTTTATGGTCCATCATAATTCCGAGTCATCTTTAGTTGTTGAAGTAAAATATAAGAAACACATTGATCTTCTATTGATGGACTTTAAGGAATCGGTACTTGGTAAGCTCAATGAGTCATTTTTCCAAGGGGGATGTTGTTCTTAGGTACCAAGGGAGATTATGTGTACCGGATGTTCAGGATTTGAGAAATCGAATTATAGAAGAAGCCCATGGTTCTCGCTATTCTATACATCCGGGGTGCCACAAAAATGTATAATGAACTTAGAGAGGTCTATTGGTGGGATGGTTTAAAAAGGGACATAGCAGAGTTTGTTTCTAAGTGTCCAAATTGCCAACATGTTAGAGATGAGCATCTTAAACCGGGTGGTTTAACACAAATTATGGATGTTCCTTCTGTAAGTGGGAAGCCATCAATATGGACTTTGTTGTTGGGTTGCCTCGAACCCGGAGGCAAAATGATTATATATGGGTTATTGTGGATAGGTTGACAAAATTTTCCCATTTTATTCTGTTAAGTCTACTTATAGTGCCAAAGATTACGCAAGAATCTATATTAATGTGATTGTGAGTCTTCGTATTCTCTTGTCCATCATTTCGGATAGAGGTTCCCAATTCACTTATCATTTTTGGAAGGATTTTAAAAAGAATTTAGGTACTCAAGTGAAACATAGAACCGCTTTTCATCCTCAGATGGATGGTCAAGCGGAACGTACTATTCAGACCATTGAAAATATTTTAAGAGCCTGTGCTACTGATTTAAAAGGAAATTGGGATGATCTTCTACCTTTGATTGAGTTCTCTTACAACAATATCTATCATTCGAGCATTTCCATGGCACCTTTGAAGCTCTTTATGGTAGAAGGTGTAGATTTCCGGTTGGATGATTTGAGGTTGGTGAGTCCTCACTCCTTGGTCTGGAGATTATATATGATGCTATAGAAAAAGGTCGAATCATATGAGATAGATTGAAGACATCCTATAGTCGGCAAAAGTCTTATGCCGACAATAACAGAAGTGACCTTGAGTTTTAACTAGGTGATCATGTCTACTTGAAGATTTCACCTACAAAAGGGGTGATGAGATATGTTAGAAAGGGGAAGCTAAGTCTCTGGTATGTTGGTCCTTATGAGGTTTTACAACGGGTTGGAAAGGTTACCTATGAACTGAAACTACGTAGTGTACGAGCTTCAGTCCATATGGTGTTTCATGTTTCTATTCTCAAGAAATGCATAGGTGACCCGGTGTCTATTCTGCCTATGGAAGGTTTAGGGGTGGATGAGAACCTCTCCTATGAAGAGGTTCCGGTTGAGATCCTAGATCGCCAAGTCATAGAGTTGAGAAACAAGGAGGTTGCATCTGTAAAAGTTCTATGGAGGAACCATCTTGTTAAGGGTTCAACACGGGAGGCTGAAGCAGATATGAAGTCCCGCTCCTCTCATATTTTTACTCCTTGAGGTTTGACATTTCCTCATAATAAGGAAATTAAAGAATAATCATGAAATTGACTTGTTTCTAAATAGGTGCATGTTTTGGTAAAAGTTGTACCAACTAAAGTTTTAAGAAAATGTATTTATACCCTATTCTTGCACTTATATGAAATATATATGCATGATGTCTTCTTGAGATTTCTCTATTTTGTTGTTGTCTTGAGAAAATGATAACATGGTAACTCCTTAATGTATTTTGAGATCATGATAACGTTGAGACGGAAGTTTCTCACTATGTGTTATGAATATGGAGCTCTTATATGTTGCGCATCATGAATTGAGTGTTGTGTAATGTTATGGTATGTGTTAGAAGGAGTTGTGAAGTACCCCAATGTGTTTTGACCCATAATGATTTTATGTTGTTTATTGGTTGGGCTGCTAGTATTGAGTCTATTCTTACCCTCCAAAAGATTTTAGTGTCATTCAGGGGCGATGTTCCTAATGGCGGGATAATGTAACACTCCAGAAATTTCATGACTTAGACTAGAGCTTAACCTATTGAATACTAGTTAAAATTATGTTTCAAGACCTATATTAATGTAAGAAGTTCATTTAAAAAGGTTAGAGCCAAAACGACAAAGGAAGAACTTGACATACGGAAACTAGCTAAATTGAACTAGTTGGCGTCCCTATGTTTGGTGAAGGTTTTGAAGTGTCAAACGATGTCTAAAACTAGTAAAAAGATTTTGTATATGTATTATGTAGTACAAAGGGTCCAAATGACCGGTAACGATACCCCAAGGACCACCCAAAGGGTACTAGGGGAAGACCCCAACAAGGGTAGGCAGGCTGTCAAAGAAGCCTGCGAGCAAGAACCAAGGGGCTTGTACGCGACGCGCAGACCACACGAGGATGATACGCTCAAATTACACTTCTTTACATAAGTATTAGAGGTCGTATCAAGTAAAAAACCCAACAAGTAGGTTGGGGTCGTTCCCACGAGGAAAATGATTTAGACTTAACTTCAATATACAATTACATCTATTTAACCAAGTCCTTTTCCGAAAACAGTTAATTAAAGGGGGGGTTTTGTGAAACAAAAGTGCTTAATTAATTCTAGGTAAAACAAATAGCAAGGTTAAAACTTTGGTGTTTATCAAGTGGTGAGAGAAACTAGGGTGTAAGTGTTCCCCATAGGTTCATAACGCGGTAATCCTAGCTATAACAATTCTTTCCTAGTATCTTGCATGCAAAATGATAAGTTATGTATCTCTAATTCCTTGGTCCGACATTTAGAGAATTTCACCCCGTACCTTGGTCCTGTTACGTGTGTCTAAGTTACTAAACCTTACCTTTACTTCATATTAAGCACCATATTTGATGTATGGCTTAGTTACTACTTCACACCAATTGAAACTAGCCTATTAGATAGTATCCACTAAATCTATGTTGATAATTCTATTCCTATTAACTACCCCCTTGGTCCGACAAGTAGAAATAGGGCAAGTTCTAACGGTGCACTCGTTAAAAAGACTTCTAAACGAAAGAATTATCACTACATGCAAAAACCTATTCTAGAATTGTTATTTATCTTGTCTTACCTTGTTAATCACCCATGGTTCCCACAACCCTAGTTGTGGATTTAGTTACCCATGCTTATAAGAACACAACTCGTGGTTGTTAAACAATAATTCATGTACTTACTTTGATAAGTTTGAAGGAAATCCATAAATAACACTTGAAACAATAAAATTAACTTGAAAATCGATTCCGAAAACTTGAATAAATAGCCAAGTTGCAAAGTCAAATCTCCAAGAACAAAAGGATGAAAAATAATAAAAAGTCTAACCCCAAAACCGAGGTTTTTAACTCTATTTATAATAACAAAGTCCTAAATTAAAAGGAGTTCAAAATAAGGAAAGTTTTTCCCAAAACGTGTCTTCAATCGACGACTCCACAGACGGTACGTCGATGAAACGACGTACCTTTGACTGACTCCGTCGTTTCATACTTAGCATCTTCATAAAGCCTCCAAATCGTACCTTATCTTATCAAATCAACGACTTGCCAGCATGGTCCGTCGATCAGTCGATAGACCGTCGATCCTTCCGTAGCCCCACACTTGGTCGGAATTCCCCGAGTTGCTTCCAGATGCTCGAACCTTCAATCGACGGTCACCATGTACAGTCCGTTATCTCCGTCGATGGCTTCGTGGGTCACTTCTGCACAGTCTTCTGCATTTTCGTTTTTGACAACTTTCCTGCCAAACACATATAAAAACACATTAAAATTACTACAAAAAGGCCATAGACACACAGTAAACTTAAGGAAAAAGCATTGAAAGTACCGTGAAACCACGGTACATCAACACCCTCAACTTAAATTCGTTGTTTGTCGTCAAGCGATGCACTATGACTCAACACAACACTTTTGTACAAAAGTAATCTCTTTTAAGCTTTCACAATCATCTAGCTATCAATCCCGTTTTTCTTTTCATTGCTTTAGTTCATGCTTTTACTCTTAGGCTCACTAGGCTCCTTCATGTGGATCAAACCATTACACAGACTCACCACGCACCAACACCTCTCCTCTTTTATCTCTCACCAAGGTACCAACTTTCCAATATTCCATCTAGTGCCCTCACTTCAAAAACAATATCCTCCTTTTTCACACACTGATTTCAAATTTAAGTATAAGGATCATTATTCAACACTCACGCTCAGAACAACTTCACCCCTAATTGGTACTTGTCGCCATAGGCTTGCCCTTCTTTTCACTGCTTTAAGTTCACCAAATTAGACTCTTAGGATCATGATAGGACTTTCTTTGCTTGTAACATTGGCTGAGGGTCAGGTATGGTACATATGGATACATTTTAGTGACTTGTTGCCCTGCTTGACATGACGGCTAATCGTCCTACCTCTTTCATTGTCTATTATGCCCTACTTTTCTTTTCTTATCATATTTTCCTTGTTTTCTCCTTTCTTTCCCTTTTGTGGAAGTGACTCTTACTTCTTTTTCTTCAACACTCTTTTTCTTTTTAATATCTTCCTTTCTTTTTCTTTCTCTACTCTATTGATAATTTGACTGAGTCACTTCTCTTGTTCACTGTTTCTTTTCTTTTCCACATTACTCTTTTCATCTTAACTTTTTTGGGACATTACTCATAATAGCCACCCTCAACTTATGGCTTTGCCATGAGTCAAGGTACACAATACCCAACGTTCGGTCAGGGACAAGACGAGGGCAGTGTCTACATTAGCCACCCTCAACTTATGCTTTATGCCTAAGTTGAGGTACACAAGTCCAAGGAGGGACCAGGACCAACACATTATACCCAGGGAAGACAATTTGGTGTAGAAATGAAAGGTCTATTGAAATCTTAAAATATTTGGATCAAAAGGGGATTGATTTCATTTGTTTTTCTTTTATTTAGGCTAAAGATTGACTAATTTGAACAAGGGCCTATGATCCTCTCCTAAACGTCTAACGCATATTCCTTTTTGCAGGACTAACCGGGCAAGTTCTATATAGGTACCTACAGATGAACAATCAAATTTCCTCACACTCTCTTGACATTTCATTACCCTATCAGATTATCAGACACCTAGTTTGAGTGTTAGATTTGAGGGTCATGCAGTAGTGCATCTCTATGTCATGCTTAGAGCCAACATGTTCAACATTCATTATACCTAATCATGCAAGCATTATTTTTATAACGGGATATCATTCATACTTAGCCATCATGCATCAAATTTAAAATTCATACTTTGTACAAGTGACAACACATGCCGGTTCAACAATAAGGTAATCAGTCTCTTGGGGCAAAAGAACACAGGCAAGAAACCACCAAGAGAGGATCATTAGTTGGGCTAGTCTGACTTTACCCTAACACTCACTTTCCATTTACCCCACCACCAACAAAAAAACATGCAATTGTTCCCAATGCATAAGAAATATAAAAACAAGGTAGTAGGTAAAGCAAACCTAAGGCGCATAGCGCCAATGATCAACAAGCAGGCGGGTCCGGTTTCCCGAAACCCGCTCCATTAATAGTAGGGACACCATCAGTAGTGTATGCAGCAATATCTGCACCATCAGTGGTGCTCCTCCCAACAACCTCCAATCTGGAGCTAGACTCCACAGCAGCGAACTCACGAGCCCTCATCTGTCGGGCCTCCTCATCAACCAACGAGGCTCTTCTTGCAGCCTCCATCTCTGATCGCTCCCTCTTTCTAGCCCGAGCACCCTCACCCTCACTGGTGTGGCTAGAACGGTGCCTCTTGGCATGCTCACGTGGCGGAGGCGGTGCTGCAGTGGTGGTCTGGAACAGTGAAGTAAGCACCGTATCCTTTGCAAGCTCTGCAGGTGCGTCCTTAGGCTCGGGTACCCTCACATCAAGTATCGCATCCACATTAGCCCGCAGACTCGCCAAAGCCGCCTGGAGAGTCGTCAAATCGATGGTGGGGGCAGGGCGTGCTAGGACCCTCAACTCAAAAGCATCGAGGCGCTGGTGGACCCCCTGAATCCTCCTCTCCGTCTGCTGAAAAACCTTCTTCTCAATCCGGTCCTCAACCTCCACAATGGACTTCTGCATCCAAGGCTGGATATGGTTCAACAATGTGGCCATATGGCCCTCTAGCTTCTAGACCCTAGCAATCGGGACCAGTGCTGCTCATGTTGGTGTAGACCGGGAGGAACTCGGTGCCCAACTAGTTCCCGGGACAGACTGTTGCATTCCAGAAAATGTACTTGTCTAGTGAAGATTCTATTAGGTTTTAAGAATATGTATTGGTATACATTGGCATCCCAATCCCCAATATTGGGTAATATTGGGCATGTTAGAGAATATTGGCTTAAAGGTGTTAGTCAATTTCTATGTATTAACAAGTAATTTAAGATACACTTTGGTTCAAATGCCCCAATCCAGGCTTGTTTAGTAATTGTACCTGCAATGAAAACCCTAAGCTAAAATTATTGATTCTCAACTTAACACATTAGGTACTAGGCATCCTAGTGTCAAGCCTAGGTACCATATCACATGACCATTTAAAATGACCATGTAGATTAAGCAGTTCCCAAGGACATAGTGAGAATCCTTTGACAAGGAGTGAACTTTCCAGAAGTGCATGGTTGGGAAAGTTCACGCAACACATGTGCTACAAACGGCCGAGAGACAAGCCCAACCGAATTCGGTTAGGGCGGTTAGGAGGCAGGTTGTGTTGGATTAAACCATATGGAGCTGAGCTCGCTAACTAATTCAAGGTCCTAACTAACGTCCCTAACTAACTAACTAACCTAGGACTAACTAAAATTAACTAACTAGGGTGCCCGAAATCCTAAGACCTAACCAGGTACACTAGCCAAGTAACTAACTAAAGAAACATCGTAGTACCTAACCTAGGATGGTCCAAAGGGTTGTTTATGGTTCTAATGACTTAGGGGTACTTTAATAATTACCCTAGGTCACTTAATTAATTAAATTATCAACTTAATTAATTAAATAAAAATGATGGTCAAACCCGAATTAGGCTAAGTCAAATGCTCTCCTTTTTTTAGTCAATTTAGGAGGGGCGTTTTGGTGATTTAAGTGGAGGGTCTTTAGGTTAATTCCTGGGACATCTATATATATATATATTAGGTCAGTTTTAGACCACAATTACACGTCCCAAATCAGAATTAAACAAAATTCTTTTAATCTCTCAAGAACGCTCTGTTTTTCCAAACTCCATTGAAGAACAAAAAAAGCTTAAGGAAGAAAATGAAGGTTTCGAAGTTTCCAATCAGATTTTCGTGGATTCTTCATCTATAAGGTATGGCTTCTGATCCTTGAAATTCGTTTCATCAAGGAGCCCAACTTTCAAAGATGTTTTCTAAAGTATTCAAAAGATGAATTGACCTTTTTCATGATCTAGACATGGGTTCTTGCATAAAAGTTTTAAATCAATGTTTTAAAGCTATAATTCTTATGAACCCATGCAAGCCATGCAAATTCCTATTTTGACTATTTTATGGGTCAAGTGATTATGTCTCTATACTTATGAATTAATGAGTGGCTTCTTATGGGCTTTCTAAAGATGTAAGAATTGTATTCAATTGATGTCTAATTGGTCTTAGATTGTTAAATATATATTGAATTGACCTATTTTCATCTAGTATTATGATTTATACTTTGAATTGATATTCATGGACATGGGTAACGGCCTTATGGTATTAAATTGGATGATTTAGACATGGATTGAAGTGGTAAGAATGGATTGGTGGTACGCTGCCCTAATTCTCTATATTTTATGTTAATTAGACTTCGATTATTTTGTGAAGTATGATCATATCTATCTATATGAGATTAAGTGAAAGTATGTGTTCTTCTATGGATATTAGGTGATCATGTTGGATTATGACTATGTGTTTATGTGTGTAGTCTTAAAGTTGAACATGATTATTCCTACTTGACTATATGAGTATATGATGCTTATATTGATGATTTTATAGTAATGTATAGGATGACATAAAGATGATAAGGGTCATTCCTAAGTGCTTCAAAGAATGATATGTTATATGTGCTAATGTGAATTAATGATGTGTCTTGTTTTGGTAGATTATGTCCCTTACTTGATACATGTATATGATGAATATGAACATCTTGACTTAGTAGGATTAGGCAACTCTGTCTTGTATGTGTATGGATGAATGTTTAATGAAATTCTAGGATCGGTAGACCTAAGATGGTGCCCTTCTAAGAATGACTAATATGTGGAATCTTCTATATAGAAAGAAGGTTAAGAATGACCTATCCTTATAGACCATTGAATGGAATCCCTACTGGACCCATCTTCGGTAGGTGCATTATGAATAGGTAATGACTAAGAGATAGTACCTTTTCATATGCCCCTTATATTGAACTTACTATATGAGAACAAAGTCTAGAACCGAGTGAATATTTTATGGTTTGTAGCTCTACTTAAGAAGGAGACTGGAGTACAATGTACCTCTACTTGAGAATGAGACTAGAGTACATAAAAGACCTTGATATTCCGTAACCATGTGCCTACATTGGATGTGTCTTAGTTCTACCCTTGACAAGTAGAACACCCTCCATCGGAGTAGGTTTATGACTCCGAATTCCATGCCGAGCGAGAATGGTCTATGCCGGTTATTGCTTATTCTCATCATGTGGGATACATACTAGTGTTGGATAAGTTCTAGGAAGTTTAGGTAGTGGAATGGGACGCTATCTAGGCATTGCACGACTAGACTTTGAAGATGTTAGTATGTGAGTCCCTTGGTCTTTCAAAGACCATTATGTGAAGTCTATAATGAATTAAATGTCTTCTTATTGACTTAATGAACGATCACGACTTTAGCTAACGTATGAGGAATAGAATGTGCTCTATCTAGGGTAGCTTTGAGGGTTGCTTAGGTAGGCTTGAAGAGGGTGTATGGGCGGTCTCTTCTTGTCCTACTTAGGTGAATCTTAGAGTAACCTTAGGTGGGGAGTTAATGAAAGGAAAAAGGGAATGATCTTATCTTAGAATAACCTTTGGTGAGAAGGATGCAAGGTAAAAGAGGTTACTGTAAAGTTGAACTTAGTTCACTGTAATGTTTTTCAATATTTGATAAAATGCTTATGTGATGTCTTCTATGTTTCTAAGGTGTTAAATGTTGTTCTTATACTTATACTATGATGTTTTCATCAAAAAAGAGCAATTTTTATACGAATGTCCGTTTCTCATGATTTTATGCATTACGCCATACTTAGTACAAGTGTTTGTACTAATTCCATATATTTTGTCTATCTCTAAAAGTGTAGGTGGCGTTTGAAAGGAGTCTTGAAGTTGAAACCTCGATTAGTGTTCATTCAAGCAAAGAGTTTGGTATGTCCTCACTAGATCCAAGGACATCTTGATGTTTAGTTTTCCTTATTGAAAGTATTGTAATAGACTTAGCTATTTTCTATATTCATATGTCTAAGATGGTGACTTTGAGAATTATCCTTTCATTATGTTTTTCTATAAAAGAGATATTTTGGAGTATTATTATTTCGTATGAAAAGTTTTAATTCCGCACTACTTTTCAAACATGTATGCAATGAATGGTACGAAAGGGCTTGTCTTAGACCTCCGAGAGGTCGACGACGCCGGTCGCAATCCGAGATTGCACCCTCACTTCTAGGAGATACTCTCGGGTCGTGACACAAACTCAATCAGGGTGGTGTCGGTACGCTGTGAAGCAGCATGATCAGCCCCTTGGGCTTGCTCTACAGTATCTGCCAGGTTCTCACCCAACGGCTGCACATCCAATCTTGGCCCTCTATTCGGTGCCGCCTCATTAGACTCATCTCTGATGAGGCCTATGTCCACTGTCCCGGTAGGATTACGGAGAACATCAATGTGCCAAATGGGCATTCCAGCAGTCCTACACAAATGAAAAATCATACAGGCAAAAGGGTAAGTGGTCGAGGCCTTAAAAGCCCTCTCATGGATAACAAACAGCAACAGTCGTGAAAAATCAATCTCGAACCCGGCGACCATAGCATCTACCAAGACCGCTCTATCCCACGTAAGGATGTTATCTGCAACAGTGGGCTTTAGGCGATGCAGGACCAAAATCCAGATGAACTAGGTCGCAAACGTGAGGTTGGCCTTCTTGATAAGGCCTCTGGGGTTCAGCACCCAGTCTGCGCCCTCACGGTCTACGGTTATATGCTGGGCAATCCACCTCTTGGTGGTCTCTCTCAGATCCTTATCTCGCTAGAAATGGCCCTGCTTGACCACGTCCCACCTGTAGTCAAACTCGGGGGTGAGGGGAACCCTGTTGGCATCATTATCCTCACCGTAGAAGAAACGGTGAATGGCATGCAAAGAGATATCCACCCGGCAGCCACGAACTCGATCATCACTGAGTGGTGCCTGTTTGGCGGGGTTCGCCCGCCTATCCACAGAACCTCGGATAGTCTCTATGTAAGAGGCGTAGAAATCTCGCACCATCTCCTCACTGTAGCGCCCCACACTCCTAGCCATCCACTCGGGCTGGTGGCGGGTGAATAAATCATGTATCGTGGGTACAGTGTGTAGACTCCCTATAAGAACCCGCCGCTCAACTGTCAGAGTCCGAGTCATCACCCCCTTATCGTTGAGCATATTGGCATCCCTGTAGATCTGGTACTGCCCCTCTATGCACCAACGGTTAGGCTGATCAGCAACCGGTGCAGGGTGTAGGTACATCCATGTTGGGGAGCCGGAGCAGACTTCAAACTCTGGGCCTCATCAAACGAGGCACAGTGTGTAGGTACATCCAGAAGAGTGGGTCCCTGTGATCCAGAACCTGAAGTAGTGGCCTCATTCGACCCTGTAGATTGGGCCAATTCAGAACCGGAAGCCTCCTTGAAGCCAGACGCTCCCTCAGAACCCGAGGCAGACCCAGACGGTGTGTCGGTCAGTGTGCGCTCCTCATCAGACTGGGAGGCAGTGACTACGCCGGACGACACCTTATTGGGCGTGTCCCGAGTGGCCCTAACAGCTGGTGTCAGGGTTTTGGTGCCTGGTGGCACGTATTCGGGATCATACTCATCATCAGACGAGGCAATCATCTGGTGGGAAGGCGCCACGGACTTGGACCATCCTATGGAATAGACAATATCCAACTTGGGGTCCATTCGTACCTGCAAAAGAGAGTTATTAGTTTTATTGGAATCAACTTACACACTCAATAGAAGCAAAACAAAATCGGAAAAACACAGGACACATGTTAGTGCAGAACTGCAGACTTACCAGATGGGCACTATCGACGGCCCATCGATGAATCGACGGTCCGTCGATAGTGTCCGTCAATGGACACTTAGAAAAGTTTTAGAAGACATCATTGATTAGAACTTTCAGTTACAAACGACGGACGTGCAAAACGGCTTGTCGATCAATCGATGGACCGTAGTCCACTTCCGTAGTCTGACACTTAGAACAATTTTTTGCAATCCCACAAAGAACACTTTCAGAAAAAAATGACGGACGTGCAGAACGGACCGTCGATTAATCGATGGAACGTAGTCCACTTTCGTCGTCCTAGAGTTCGGCAAATACAGGTTGCAACTATCGACGGACTCCATCGACGGTCCGTAGACGGGGTCTCGTGCTGTCGGTTAGAGAAAAGTTTTTTGGACAATCGTTGCACCCCTCAAATGGACAATATCAAGCATATACTAACACACAAAACATTCAATAACCATCAACAAACAAATTTGTAATTCCAAGGGCTTCGATTTTTTGAATTTCTATCCTAGATTCTAAGAGACTCTCAAGCCCTAAGTCGGAAAACAACAAATCAAACAACATGCAAAGTTCATTTAGACAGTTTGCACCCCCAACCCGTTCACTTTCTATCATTCTATGGGACATGAAACTCAATTTTAACAAGTTAATCATGTAAAGTTGTCCCTAAGTCAAGACCCACATATAATGTATTCAGTTTCTCAAGCAAATGAACGTGAATTCAGTGAGCAGATGAGAATGAAATACGTGTACTATGTAGTGGAGTGAATGAGTGAGTGAAATTTCAACAATAACAGATGTGCCCGCCTTCAACACCGATCGGAAAATGCTTGAATTGGGTGGGCATTTGGGGAACTAGGGTTCTAGAAATTTTGAGAAGTGGAGAGAATAAGAAATCAGAAGGGAATTTGGAGTAATTGAATGTGGGAGTGAATTGGAGAATAAGGGAATAAGGGGAGGGAAACGGTTTGGGGGAGATTTTTAAAAGGTGTGGGAGGGTAACTGAAAAGGCCTTATGTTATATACCCGGTCGGGTAGGGTAGGGTCATGGACTTTAGGAACTTACGATTCCCGTCGAATGAGCGTTAGTCTTTCGACGGTCCGTCGATTGATCCATCTATTGTACCCTAACTTAGATGACATTGGAAAACATACCTGGGATCCACGGACACCATCAACGGTCCGTCGATGGGACGATGGCCCGTCGGTTGGTCTGTAGATAGGTGAACCACACCAATATCTGCAGATTTCTTGTGGTTTGGTCCCTGCACATTGAGCACCCAATAAGCCATTCTTTTTGTGTTTTCTGGACACATTTTTTACACGGACCCTAAACTACTCCCTAGCCAACAGTCTACAAGAAATAAAGAAAATTTACACATGACATTAACTAAAACCAAAAGAATGCAACTATTCCTCCAAATAAAAGAAAAACCTATTGTTGGATAGAGGATACACATTGGGTTGCCTCCCAATAAGCACTTCATTTAACGTCGTGGCACGACGCAAGACTCTTGATTACTCAGACTTCATCAAGATGATATGCCTGAACAACTTCATTGGCATTTTCTACATGCCCGAGGTAGATCTTGATTCTTTGCCCATATATCGTGAACCTTGCACCCTCGTTGTTCTCCAACTCAACCGCACCATGTGGGAACACTTTAGTGATCAAGAATGGACCAGTCCATTTGGGCTTGAGTTTGCCCGGAAACAAACGCAGCCCAGAGTTAAACAAAAGCACCAAGTCCCCAACCGCAACTTCGCGCTTCTCAATCTCTTGGTCATGGTACTTCTTTATCTTTTCTTTGTAAAGCGCTGAACTTCCATATGCCTTTAAGCGAAACTCATAAAGGTCATTCAGCCCATTCAGTCTCTGTTCCACTGCTTCATTCTAATCAATCTTCAGTTTCTTCGTCGCCCACATGGCCTTGTTCTCTAACTCAGCCGGCAAGTGACAAGACTTCCCATATACAAGTTGGTATGGCTACATACCTATGGGAGACTTGTATGCTATCCGGTAGGCCCAAAGAGCATCATCAAGTCTCCTTGACCAATCCTTTCTACTAGCATTCACCGTTTTCACCAGAATTTGCTTGAATTCTCTGTTTGACAACTCAACTTGCCCACTAGTCTGTGGATGGTAAGGAGTGGCTACATTGTGGCGAACTCCATATTTCTCCAATAACTCTTTGAACAACTTTTTGAAAAAGTGTGATCCCCCTCACTATAATGGCCCTAGGAGTGTCAAATCTGGAAAATATGTTTGCAAGTGCTATGGCTTCCACCCATTTTGAAACATAACCCACCGCCACAAGAATATATTTCATCCCATGAGAACTCACAAACGGTCCAATAAAATCAAAGCCCCATACATCAAACAACTCAATTACTAGAATGGGATTCAAAGGGAGCTCTTGCCTCCTCAAAATACCTCCATTTCTTTGGCACTTATTATATGACTTGGCGAACTCATGAGCATCTTGGTGGATGGTTGTCCAATAGTACCCACACTGCAAAATCTTATGGGCGGTCCGGATACCACTATGATTGTCACACCCGGATCCTAGACCCCGGATGAGACCGACGTCATTAACCTCTCAGAGGTCGCAGACAAGCCTCTTCTTAGCTTTCATCACAATCATACAGTTAAATTTTGCGGAAAATTAAGAACTTTTAACATACTAATGAAGTATACTTGGACTTTATACTTATGATTTATAAAGACATACAATATTCTAAAACTGTCTCACATATATAGAAACCATCTAAGAGTGCAAATCTGGACTTAGCCAATAATAGTCAATATGCCGTATGGGCCTTAATACAAAAGAATCCAAAGAACATAAATGGAAATCTAAAAACTACTAAGTCTTCATAACGCTGGAATATAGATTATAGCATCCCGAACATGAGGACCTACCAAGACTTGGAGAAAGAGTTCCAAGCTTCTTCAAATCAACCTGTTTTACTTCAATGGGCGGAACCTACAGTTCTAGTTATATAAAGTAATGGGTTTAGTACGCCACATGTACTAAGTATAGGTATATGCACATAACACATAGGGACATGCATGAAAAAGGATCATTTAACATAACTTTAGAAAACATGCTAAGTCATATGTAAGTCTTCAATGCACATGCCATATAACATATACAAGTTAAAGCATGATCATAATCAACAAATCTTCTCATATAGTCATGTTAACATTTCATAATAAATAAATCATATAAGCATAACATATATAACACTTACCAATGATTTCATCCCCAACCTACAAGTGCAATGGTCATGTGAAGCCCCATAACCCCACATAACCAGTAGACAAGATAGGAGACCAAATAACGTATTCATCATAATGACCAACATTCATATAAGAGTAACATCATATATCATAAACATATATCTTTCATATCATCATATTACATAAGAACAATCTCCTAGGACTTCCCTTAGAGTCAACTTGTGCAATGTCTAGGTAGCGTCCGATGCCACTACTTATACTAAGCAAACCCTAATGTTACCCTAGTCAACGTTCATTTACTTGTATTTCGTTTTACATGAGGGAACATTATCATTAACCGACATAGACCATGTGAGCTAAACATGGAATCCAGTGTCTTCCCCACACCAAAAAAAGGTGGTATACCGGCCAAAGTAGAACCGAACATGACGTAGCTTTCTTGGTGGTTCCACAAGCTAGTATCCTATAGTGGCAGCATAGTTCAAGAACTAGGATATGTATTAGAGACCCATAGTTCCACATTACATGGCATCCTCAATCTCATGAGAATCATTGTGAACCTACCTTCCCGCTAGGGAAGGGACACTTCCCATATCTAGTTCATCGGTGCTTAGCTTAAGTCCCTTTCTTGAAATAACCTTTAAGTTTTCTTTTATCATAAACTTATCATAGGTCATAGGAGATTATCTCCTTGTATAACATGATCATGAGCTCTTTTAGATTAGATGAGAATTGTCCTTTCATTGTAACCTTTTTTTTGGTGAGATTTACATGCCATAATCATCTTGTGTAAAGCATACAAGAGAGTATCATAACTTGCATATTCGTACTCTTATCATAATCTCAAAAGCAACATGTTCATATCCCATCATATTCTCATAGCAACATCATACATACTTTTCATAACATAGCATCATAGTTTAGAGTAATCCCACTTAGAAGACTTACCTCTTGCTTCCAAGAATCTTATTCATCATGAAATATTCATAATCATACATAGTGAAATACTCAATGACATAATCAAGAACAACTCATAAAATCAAGTACAAGATCAATGCATAGCATAGGAGAAGGTAAACGGGTCATTAAAGGGTTCATTCAAACCTTAAATTATAACCCTAACGTTTTCACGTTATGAAACACTACAAACAAACCATTTGAAACCATCACATAGAGAATATAGAAAACGTTTACTTTTCATTGAAAATCATAAATCTAGGGTTAGGAAGAAAATCCATTTTGTAGAGTAAAAACCATAGTATTTGAAGTTCTTGAAAACTTATCTTGAAAGGACCTCTTGGGGAAAGGAATACCAAGAGTTAAAAACCGATACCTTATAGATGAAGAATCCATGAAATCGTATTGGAAACTTCGAAACCTTCGTCTTCTTCCTTAAGCTTTTCTTGTTCTTCATTGGAGTTTGTAAAAAGAGAGTGTTCTTGAGAGATTGGGAGAAATTTTCGTTTGATATGATTTGGGACTTGTAAAAGTGGTCTAAAACTGACCTAATATCAATATATAGTCGTCCCATGAATTACCGTAAAGACACTCCACTTAATTACCAAAACGCCCCTCCTAAATCGACCAAAACTAGGAGAGCATTTGCCTAAGGGTTTTGGGTCTGACTAGGAATTAAATTAATTAATTAAGTTGCTAATTTAATTAATTAAGTAACCTAGGGTAATTACTAAAGTACCCCTAAGTCGTTAGGACCATAACCAACCCCTTTGGACCATCCTAGGTTAGGTACTAGGATGTTTCTTTAGTTAGTTTCTCGGCTATTGTCACCCGGTTAGGTCTTAGGATTTCGAGCACACTAGTTAGTTTATTTCAGTTAGTCCTAGGTTAGTTAGTTAGTTAGGTCGGTTAGTTAGAACCTAGGTTTGGTTAGGAGGCTCGGACCCACGTGGCTTGATCCGACACGCCTGTCCCCTAACCGCCCTAACTGAATCGGTTAGGCTTGTCTCTCGGTCGATTGCACATGTGCTTGAACATCTGCTTGCACATGTGTTGTTGTTCACTTTTCTCAATCCGTGCATTCTGGAAAGTTCACTTATTGTCCAAGGATCCTCACTATGTCCTTGGGCACTACTTAATCTACACTATCATATTAAATGATCATGTGTTATGGTACCTAGGCTTGACACTTGGATGCTTAGTACCTAATGTGTGTAAGCGGTGATGTTAAGAATTGAAGAGATTAAGAATTTTTGCTTAGGGTCTTCATTGCAGGTACAATTCCTAAACAAGCTTGGATTGGAGCATTTGAATTTTTAAGTTATAAGTTACTTGTGTATACTTAGAAATTGGCTAACACCCTTAAGTCAATATTCTCCAACATGCCAAATATTACTCAATATTGGGCATTGGGATACCTATGTACCCCAATACATATTCTTAAAACCTAATAGGCTCTTCACTAGACAAGTACATTTTCTGGAATGTTACATTATCCCCCCCTTAGGAACATTCGTCCCCGAATGACACTAAAATCTTTTGGAGGGTAAGGAATAGACTCAATACTAGCAGCACAACCAAAACATAACATATCATTACACTTAGCACTCAATTTATGATGCACAAACATATAAGAGCTACATATTCATAACACGTAGTGAGGAATTTTCTTCTCAACCTTATCATAAGCTCAAAATGCATGAAAGAGTTACCATGCTATTAATCTTCTCAAGATAACAACAAAACAGCAAAATCTCAAGAAAACATATGCATACAAGTTTCACATAAGTGCAAGAATAGAGTATGAAAACATCTTCTTAAAACTCTAGTTGGTACTATCTTTTACCAAAACATGAACCTATTTAGTAAACAAGTTAATTTTGTTTTTCATTCTTGTTAAACTGGTAAGGAAGTCTTTATAAGCCAATCTTTATTGGCTATGCCCATTCTTTGATTATTTGCATAATATATAGTTCTTGGGGCATATATTCATACTCCAATATTGGCATAAACCAATAACTTGTTAAAACTTCATTCTATCAAACACTGATGATTTGACATTCTCATTGTAACAACCCTAAAAATGGATAAGATAAGAAATGCTTAATGTGTCAAGAATGCCTACGATTAGACCAGGATTCACACGGATTGATGCGCGTAGAACCAGACCTTGGAACCCTTGCTAAAGTCAAGCCAACTAAGTTGGGGAGTTAGTTGAGCTTGGAAAGGTTGGGTCCAACCTTGTAGGGCTCTAGAATACGAAGATTTACTCGGAGGAGTCTTTACCGGACTGAAAAAGGAGAAATCTTAGGTTTGGAGGGTCTAGGGGTAAAATGGTCTTTTTCCAGGCTAAGGGTAATATCGTAATTTTCCAAAATATATAATTAATTATTTAATTAATAAGGTGAGGGGCAATTTGGGGAGAGAGAGCCGAAATTGAGCTCTTGAAGTGAAGTCTTGCTCCACTCGGGTTTGAACCTATGTGGAAGCAATGAATTAATGTAATTTTTATTTACGCTATTGAATTAATGTAATTAATTAATTATTATTATTCATTAGCTGATTTAAAATAAAATAAAAATCAGATTTTTAATAATTAACTACACCTTATTTGACTAAGTCCTAAACTAGACTCTTAAGACTAATATAACTCCCACTCTCTCCCGTCTATCTCTCAACTCTCACGCTCAATCTCTCTTATTATTTCACACAAAATTTATCTGCCAAAATAATATACAAAAGCAGAAACATAAACCAAGTTCTTCACACTTGAAGAACTCACACGAAATCACAAGAAAACAAACGTTAATCGCACACTAGGCTAATGGAGGTTGTCATTCGAGTGGAGTTGATATTGAGGAGGCTTAGACGTGTTCTTGGGTGACGTTTTTGGGCAGAAAGTCAAGTGTTTAAAGTAAAAAAGGTATGGGTTTTCTTCTCTCATTGTCCCTTTCCCAAGAGACCCCTTAAAGTTCATATTATTCATTCGAAAACTAGGATTGTTTCCCCTTTTCCATGCCCCTGTCACTAGCTCCCAATGAATCGTAGGTTGGGTATGATTGCTGGTAGATTTAGGTGTATGTTATGTTTTCGTGATGAATATGATTATGTTTGTGTACTTGAAATCGTATGAAATACAACCATGTATTCGAATTTTTGTGCAAGTTTGTGTATGTGCAAAAATGTTACTGTAAATGGAGTCCTCGGCTTAAGGCTTCAAATTGATGATGTTTTGGTTGTCATTTTACGTGCATAAACCTATATAAATCGTGGTGTTCATTAAAATGGAAGTGTGGCTGATTTGAGTATCAATATTTTGGCTAAACGAACCTATGAAAATTAACCCCAAAAATGTTTTAAAAGACCTATGAATTTCCCTAAGATTTCAAGTGAAAATGTTGGTGAAAATAAGCTAAAAAAATTACAAAAATCCCAGCCAACTTACAAGCTTAGATTAGGCTAAATGTAAAGGAATAAATCTGGAAATTTATTTGAGAATAAAGGGATGAGGCCACCAGGATTCGAACCTGTGACCTTACCCGTGTACTGCCTTGAAATCGCAAGAAAGGAAATGGGATTAGGGGGAATCAAAATGGGGTATGCTGGATGAAAATGTAGAGTACAAAAATTAATAAAATAAAATGGGAGGCATGGGAATCGAACCCACGACCTCCAGGCAGCGAATGAAGTGAAAGAAAAATAAAATAAAGGAAATGTGAGGCGTGGTAATCGAACACACGACCTTAAAGCTGTAAAGGAGAAAGGGAGAAATAAAAAGGAAATAAAGTGAGGTTGTGGGGGCTCGATCCCACAACCTCACTGCCAAAGCATAAATAAGTCAACATTTAAATGAAAATAAAATAAGGAGGCTGTGGGGGTTCGAACCCACAACCTCTCAGTCCCAAGCGAAATAAAGGAAAAATAAAGAGAGGATGTGGGGGTTTGATCCCACAACCTCATGGTTAATGCGAATTGGACAAGAAGAATTAAATGAAAAAATATAAAAGGGGTTGTGGGGGTTCGATCCCACAACCCTTCGGCCAAATAAGAGGAGAACCCAAGGAGAAAAATAAAGAGAGAACGTTGATGTTGGGGCTCGATCTAGGGTCCCAATGTCATGAGGATTAAAAATAAAATTAAGGAAAAATGTAAGTGTTGTCCAAGGGATTCAAACTTGGGGTTCCCTTGCCCAAATTTCCGTATTGATACATAAATCATACATGAATTAAATGTTCAAGAATAATGCCACCTACTTAGATCAAAATTGAGATCTTGGCATACATACAAGATACATAAGTCTTGTACTATATAATCTTAGGAAGATAAGAGTCACTTAACGAACTATGAATGAAGCCTCGGCTTGTATGTATAGACCCATAAGTCTAGCATAAGTTTAAAAATAAGTGAACCTAAGATGTATGTAATGAAATGAAGTAACCCTAGAAGGGTTAAGTACGAGTGTAAAATACACCAAATGGCCAAGTGCATTGGCATACGATGAAATGATTATTATGTAATGAAATGATGAAACCCTAGAAGGGTTAAGTAAGAGTGTGAAACACACAAATGGCCAAGTGCATTGGCATATGATGAAATGAACATTCACGTAAAATGGGGTGAGTAATTATGAAGAGCAATTGTGCTAATGTTAATGAATGTGGTGACAACATGATATGAGGCTAATTTAAAAGATGAGAACAATCTCAAATGATCCTAAGTAAATGTTACCAAAATGTACTCACCTATGAGAGTGTAAAGTTAATGAAGAGACCAGTCTCTATGAACACTCTAATGAAAGAATTGAGATTAACTTACTTAATACCAATGATGATATGAGAAATCATCTATTGAGCTATGATGTCCTCATACTAGAAGCCAACTTCCATGACTTATGAGTTGAATGTAATGGAACTTTATACTGAGCACCGATAGACTAGCTATGAGCGGTGATGCCTTCTTTCGGGAAGGGTGGAGGTTCACGTAACTCTCATGAGATGAGACTGTCCGACTTGCCGGGTATGGGTCTCCTTATGTCTCCTGGTCTTCTAAAATATACTGCCAATATAGGGATCTGGCGGGGTTAAATTCCCATGTACGATAGCATGTTTTGGGTCACTTTGGCCGGTGATTCCACCTCCTTTCGGTGTGGGGGAGACACTGGATTTCATGATGCTCACATGATCTATGTCGGTTAAATTTAAAGTTCCCAATGAATGAATGAGGTTAGCCTCAAATGATGCACATAATGAAATGAATATTACCAAAGGTGTTAGGATAGGATAATCAAGAGGTGAGCTAGACTCAAGTAATGACACTAGGTTATTCTTGATCAATGCAGAGCAAACCCGATTAAAGTCTTAAACTACATCCTAGGTATAGCTCATGTTCACGCTAGCCTATGAACGAAATGAAATGAAGTACGTATGAATGAATGAAGCAGACTCTGTGTTTGCTAATGAAGACTCCCTAGTTGAGGTCCCATATGTTGAGCCCTCATTTTGGAAAGTCTTAATGTCAAGTCCATGATTCCAAGGTCTCAGGGCATATGAATGAATGTTATATAAGATGTTATGTGATATATGCTATATGATATGTGTTATGTGTAAGATGTTATATGTTGTGTGCAATATGATAAGTATGATGATGCATGTTACTCTCATGGCATGACTTTCCTAATCCAAATTTGGAAAGCTCACTGACTTTCCTAATCCAAATTTGGAAAGCTCACTGACTTTCCTAATCCAAATTTGGAAAGTTCACTAACTTTCCTAATCTCAATTTGGCAAGTCTACTGACTTGACTTTCCATAATCATGTTGTTAGGAAAGAGCTATTCTTCCTCATGCATGTCCTTGGTGTGTGCTTGCATATACCCATACTTAGTAAAAGTGTGTACAAATCCCATACAACTCTATATTTTTAGGTGCAGGCACAGGTGGACGCTAGAGCTTACAGGTTGACGTTGCAGCTATGCGGACGTGGAGCTTTCATCCGGACTTGGTAGGCCCTCATGCTTTCGAGCATGTCTACCGTTACTATCTAGCTTAGATGTAGGCTTTAGCTAGTAGAGCATGTTCCACCAGTGTTTTCTTTCCGTTTTTATTTCAGACATTGTATTGGTGCCATTTTGGCAATTATATATTTATTACAGCATTGAACCGTTTCTTTCATTTGATTATCTCTATATTAGATGGTTGATTTGTGAACGCCCATGATGTTAAGTTTAAAAATGTTTAGCATGAAATAATAAAACAAAAAGTTCAAATTTTCCGCTAAAATTAACCTAGATGAAGTAATAATGACGTATGTAGGCTTGTCTGCGACCTCTGAGAGGTCAACGACGCCGGTCTCATCTGGGGTCTAGATTCCGGTCGTGACACTCATGCTTTGCTTACTTTGTTCACCTTGAACTTACATTTCTTCTTCTTTGATCTCACGTTCACTTTGAACATGCTAAGTTGACTTAGGATACTCTTTTAAGAATTCCATTGGGATCTTTCTGTGCAATGACTAAAAATGACTTACATCTTACTTAGTCTAACCTTACCCTTTGTTCATCCTATCCGAACTCCCCTCATCTTCCAACTTCTTTCTTTGTTTCTTTCTTATTGAAATCTTGAGCATTATACATACTACTAGAATCGGAAATAGGGAGAACTATAGAGGTTAACATTCGACAATTTCACTGGACACAACCCTTGTTTCGGTTTTTCTGAATTCAATACGTTTGAAAAGCCTCCTTTATCCTAACCACATGGTATAAAAACCCTTGGATATCATCTTACAAGCCTTTAAACACGAAATATTTTGACCCCTTGGCATAGAATTTCCCCCCTTCCACTCTAGAATAGGTTCATTAGGGAATTCAAACTTCACTACCCTTGTTCTACAATCTACTGAAGCAAAACAATCATGAAGCCAATCCATACCCAATATGATATCAAAATAAAACATGTCAAGTTATACCAAATCAAAAAGAGTAACTCTATTGGGCAGCATGACAGGGCATTTCCTATAGACTCTTTTTGCAACTACATAGTCACCCATGGGGGTACTAACGGAAAAGGGTTCAATCAAAACATCGGGAAGTACATCAACTTCCTAGCTACCAAAGGTGTAACGAAAGAAAGAGTAGCACCTAGGTCAAGCAAAGCATAAACATTAACAGAGAAAACTTGTAACATACCCGTCACAACGTCAGGAGAGCTTTCTTGCTCACCCATAGCCTTGAGTGCATAGAAACGGTTCCTTTTTGGAGCTTCACAATTAGGACCGCTTTGTTGGGCTTGAATATTACCCTTACCTTGACTTCTCACATTAGGACAATCTTTCACCATATGGACACCCGTGCCACAACCATAGCAACTATTAGTTCCAACAAGATATTCGCCCCCATTCTTCTTACCACACTTACCACAAGTTGGTCTTTCTATTGATAGATCAACATTTCTCCCCTCTTGAGGTTTAGGATTAGAACCTATATCATTGTGATTCTTGAAGAAATCCAAAGGAACTTGGTTTGAAAACCTCTTCTTAAACTTAGCCTTCTCTTGAACATCAAGCCTACTTTTAGGAGAACCACTCTCAAAAGACTTTACCTTCTTATCTTTCCTATTTCTCTTCCATAGGCGACTTTCCTCAACTTGTTGAGCATGAACCATCAACCTAGAAATATCCATATTGTCATGAAGCATGGATGCACGACATTCTTCTTCAAGCTCTTCGAACAGGCCCGTTACATAACGGCTCATTTCATCCCTAGCATTAGAAACCAAAGAAGAAGCATATTTGGACAACTTAATGAACTTCAAGGAGTATTCCTTAACACTCATACATCCTTGACGAAGGTTGATGAACTCTTCTACCTTAGCTTCTCTTTGTTCCCTTGGGAAGAACCAATCAAGAATGGAATTAGATTCTAAAAGACACATCGTGTCAAAGCTCTAGAGGCACAACATAGGATTATTAAGAAAAAAGAAGTTTCCTAATAATCACATAGTCCCTCGTCCATAATAGTGGCGCGCTTCACAACCATGAACAAGACACTAGGTAATGTGGTTTAGTGAGACATTCATCCTAAGGATATTTAACATCATGCTTTGATACCAAGTTTAAGATTCCATTTAACCTTATGCTCTGATACCAAGTTTGTCACACCCGGATCCTAGACCCCGGATAAGACCAACGTCGTTAACCTTTCAGAGGTCGCAGACAAGCCTCTTCTTAGATTTCATCACAATCATACAATTAAATTTTGCAGAAAATTAAAAAACTTTTAACATACTAATGAAGTATACTTAGACTTCATACTTAAGATTTATAAAGACATACGATATTCTAAAACTGTCTCACATATATAGAAACCATCTAAGAGTGCAAATCTGGACTTAGCCATTAATAGTCAATATGTCGTATGGGCCTTAATACAAAAGAATCCAAATAACATAAATGAAAATCTAAAAACTACTAAGTCTTTATAACACTGGAATATATATGATAGCGTCCCGAACATGAGGACCTATCAAGACTTGGAGAAAGAGTTCCAAGCTTCTTCAAATCGACCTGCTTAACTTCAATGGGTGAAACCTACAATTGTAGTAATATAAAGTAATGGGGTTAGTATGCCACATGTACTAAGTATGGGTATATGCACATAACACATAGGGACATGCATGAAAAAGGATCATTTAACGTCTCTTTAGAAAACATGATAAGTCATATGAAAGTCTTCAATACACATACCATATAACATATACAAGTTAAAGCATGATCATAATCAACAAATCTTCTCATAGAGTCATGTTAACATTTCATATTCAATAAATCATATAAGCATAACATATAAAAACTTACCAATGATACCATCCCCAACCTACAAGTGCAATGGTCATGTGAAGCCCCATAACCCTACATAACCAAGTAGATAAGATAGGAGACCAAATAACGTATTCATCATAATGACCAACATTTATATAAGAGTAACACCATATATCATAAACATATATCTTTCATATCATCATATTACATAAGAACAATCTCCTAGGACTTCTCTTAGAGTCAACTTGTGCAATGTCTAGGTAGTGTCTCATAGCACTACCTATACTAAGCAAACTCCTCAAGTCACCCTAGTCAACGTTCATTTACTTGTCTTTCATATTACATGAGGGAACATTAGCATTAACCTACATAGACCATATGAGCTAAACAGGGAATCCAGTGTCTTTTCCATACCAAAAAGAGGTGGTCTACAAGCCAAAGTAGAACGGAACATGACGTAGCTTTCTAGGTGGATCCACTAGCTAGTATCCTATGGTGGCAGCATAGTTCAAGAACTAGGAGATGTATTAGAGACGCATAGTTCCACATTACATGGCAGCCTTAATCTCATGAGAATCATTGTGAACCTACCTTCCCGCTAGAGAAGGGACACTTCCCATATCTAGTTCATCGGTGCTTAGCTTAAGTCCCTTTCTTGAAATAACATTTAAGTTTTATTTTATCATAAACTTATCATATGTCATAGGAGATTATCTCATTGTATAACATTATCATGAGCTCTTTTAGATTAGATGAGAATTATCGTTTCATCGTAACCTTTTTTTTTGTGAGATTTACATGGCATAATCATCTTGTGTAAAGAATACAAGAGAGTATCATAACTTGCATATTCATATTCTTATCATAATCTCACAAGTAACATCTTCATAGCCCGGCATATTCTCATAGCAACATCATACATACTTTTCATAACATAGCATCATAGTTTATAGGCTAACATAAACATTTAGAGTAATCAAACTTAGAAGACTTACCTCTTGCTTCCAAAAATCCTATTCATCATGCAATATTCATAATCATACATAGTGAAATAGTCAATGACATAATCAAGAACAACTCCTAAAAATCATGTACAAGATCTACGCATAGCATAGGAGAAGGTAAACGGGTCATTAAAGGGTTCATTCAAACCTTAAATTCTAACCCTAACGTTTTCACGTTATCAAACACTACAAACAACCCATTCAAACCATCACATATAGAAAGATCACATATCACACGAAATTCAAACATTATCAATCAATTACTAAACAATTCGTGCGAAATTGAATGTACAAAACGTTTACTTTTCATTTAAAATCATAAATCTAGGGTCAGGAAGAAAATCCATTTTGTAGAGTAAAAACCCTAGTATTTGAAGTTCTTGAAAACTTATCTTGAAAGGACCTCTTGGGGAAAGGAATCCCAAGAGTGAAAAACACATACCGTATAGATGAAGAATCCACAAAATCTGATTGGAAATTTTGAAACCTTCGTCTTCTTTCTTAAGCTTTTCTTGTTCTTCAATGGAGTTTGGAAAAAGAGAGCGCTCTTGAGAGATTGGGAGAAATTTTCGTTTGATATCATTTGGGACGTGTAAAAGTTGTCTAAAACTGACCTAATATAAATATATAGTCTTCCCATGAATTACCCTAAAGACCCACCACTTAAATTACCAAAACACACCTCTTAAATTAACTAAAACTAGGAGAGCATTTGACTAAGTGTTTCGGGTTTTACTAGGAATTAAATTAATAAATTTTATTGCTAATTTAATTAATTAAGTGACCTAGGGTAATTATTAAAGTACCCCTATGTCGTTAGGACCATAACCAACCCCTTGGACACCCCTAGGTGAGGTACTAGGATGTTTCTTTAGTTAGTTACTCGGCTAGTGTCACCTAGTTTGGTCATAGGATTTCGGGCACACTAGTTAGTTTATTTTAGTTAATCCTAGGTTGGTTAGTTAGTTAGGTCGGTTAGTTAAAACATAAGTTTGGTTAGGAGGCTCGGCCCCACGTGGATTGATCCGACACGCTTGTCCCCTAACCGCCCTAACCGAATCGGTTGGGCTTGTCTCTCAGCCGATTGCACATGTGTTGCTTTGCACTTTCCTCAATCTGTGCATTCTGAAAAGTTCACTACTTGTCCAAGGATCCTCACTATGTCCTTGGTCACTGCTTAATCTACACTATCATTTTAAATGATAATGTGCTATGGTACCTAGGCTTGACACTTGTATGCATAGTACCTAATGTGTGTAAGCGATGAGGTTAAGAATTGAAGAGATTAAGAATTTTAGCTTAGGGTCTTTATTGCAGGTACAATTCCTAAACAATCTTGGGTTGGATCATTTGAACATCAAAGTGTATTTTTAAGTTATAAGTTACTTGTGTATACATAGAAATTGGCTAACACCCTCAAGCAAATATTCTCCAACATGCCAAATATGACTCAATATTGGGCATTGGGATGCCTATGTACCCCAATACATATTCTTAAAACATAATAGGATCTTCACTAGACAAGTACATTTTCTGGAATGTTACAATGATGACCTCCGAAAGGCGAGGAATGGCATGCCTCCAAAACACTTAGCATCTCAACTTTCGGCACACATAGGCGAATAATCTCATCGGCACAGCTCCGGTATAAGTAAGGCTCATCCCAAAATAAATTTTTCACATCATGCATGAACTTTTTCCACTGATGGAAGGACAAGTCTTATTGGACTATATCACTCGACAGATAATTCGCAAAATCAGCGAACCATGGAATCAAGTCATGAGAAGCGGTCAATACATGTTCATCAGGGAAAGTATCATCAATTTTAGCCTTTTCACCCAACTCTCGCATAGCTTCATCCTCTAGTCTAGACAAGTGATCGGCAACTTGGTTTTCGGTACCCTTTCTGTCTTTCACTTCGAAATGAAACTCTTGCAACAGTAATACCCATCTAATCAACCTTGGTTTCGCATCCTTCTTTGGCATTAAATATCTCAAGGCAGAATGATCAGTATGCACTATGACTTTGTGCCAAACAAATAGGAGCAAATTTTTCGAAAGCAAATACCACTGCAAGGAGGTCTTGTACAGTCACAATATAGTTCTTTTGAGCTTTATTTAGGGCCTTACTGTCGTAATAAATGGGTTGAAGGATTTTATCCCTTCTTTGTCCCAATACCATTCCAAGAGCAACACCACTAGCATCACACATCACCTCAAAAGGTTTGCTCCAATCCGGAGAAATAATAATGGGCGCGGACACTAACTTCTCTTTCAACTCTCCAAATTCCTTCATACAAGATTCATCAAAACAAAATTTACATTCCTTTTCAACTAACTTGCACAGAGGATGTGCAATTTTTGAGAAATCCTTAATAAATCTCCGATAGAAGCCCGCATGCCCAAGAAAACTTCTCTAACCCTTTACAGAGATGGGTGGAGCAAGTCTCTCAATAACCTCTACTTTTGCTCGATCAACCTCTATTCCCTTTTTTGAGATGTGATGGCCCAATACAATACCCTTTTTCACCATGAAGTAACATTTCTCCCAATTTAGCGTAAGGTTGCAATCTTCACATCTTTAGAGAACTTCGGCCAAGTGACTCAAGCAACGATCAAAAGATTCTCAAACAACGGAAAAGTCATTCATAAACACCTCAATAGTGTCCTCCAACATATCGGATAATATCGACATCATACATCTACAAAAAGTAGCTAGTTCATTACACAAACCAAAAGGCATCCTCTTGAATGTGAAAGTCCCATTAGGGCAAGTAAAGGTGGTTTTCTCTTGATCTTCCGGTGCAATAGAGATTTGACTGTAACCCGAATAGCCATCAAGAAAATAGTACCATCCTTTTCTCGTGAGTCTATCTAACATCTGATCCATGAAGGGAATAGAAAATGGTCCTTCTCAGTCCATGCATTCAACTTTCGGTAATCCATACACACTCTCCATCCGGTCACCGACCTCATTGGAACAAGCTCATTCTTCTCATTATGAACCACTGTCATTCCCCTCTTTTTGGGCACACACTGGACAGGGCATACCCAACTACTATCTGCGATGGGATATATGACTCTAGAATCCAACCACTTAATTATCTCCTTCTTCACTACCTCTTGCATAGGTGGATTCAAACGTCTCTGGTGCTCAATACTTGGCTTATGATCGGGCATAAGTTGGATTTTGTGTGAACTAATACCGGGAGGGATCCCAATAATATCCGCAATAGTCCACCCAATAGCTCTCTTGAACCTCTTCAACAGTTCCACCAAACACTCTACTTTTTTCACATTCAAATGTGACGCAATAATTATCGGCAAAGTGTCATCTTTTCCCAAGAATACATACCTCAGATGAGGCGGTAGATCCTGAAGCTCTAATTTTGGAGACTCCTCAATAGATGGTTTCGCGGGTGGAGACTCGCGATGTTTCATATCTAACTCCAATTTCTTTGGTTTGAACCGAACATCACCTCGCTCAAGCGATGCAACCAATGACCCATACTCTTCAATACCATCACTCTCAAAATTCATGATCACTGCCGCTAGTGCCTCAACACCAAAGCGCTCTTCGATTTGTACCTCAGACGTACTCTCAACCCTGTAAGATATAGCAGATATCGTTTGGAGCTCACCACTCTACTTCATGGACCTACAAATGTTGAAAGTTAGCTCTTGATTATTTTACCGAAACTTGATCTTCCCTTTTTCCATATCAACCAAAGCGCGACCAGTAGCAAGGAATGGTCTCCCTAGAATAATAGGCACCACGAAATCGACCTCACAGTCAAGAATCATAAAGTCGGCCAGAAATATAAATGAGTCCACCTTCACTAAAACATAATGGAGTATCCCAATAGGCCTCCTCACCATTTTATCGGCCATCAGTAACCGCATCGCTTTAGGCTTTGGGTCACCCAAACCCAATTTCTTGTAAACCGAGAGAGGCATGAGATTTATTCTTGCACCTAGATCACATAGTGCTTTAGCAAAGTGTAACAACTCGATGGTACATAGAATAGTGAAAGCACCCGGATCTTCCTTCTTTTGCACAAGAGACCTTGTAGCAATAGCACTAGAATGTTGCATACAGTCATCATCCTTAAAACTTACTGATCTCTTCTTCGTAACCATATCCTTCATAAACTTGTAATAACCGTGCATTTGTTCTAGAGCTTCTATCAAAGGGACATTGATGGAAAGTTGTTTCAACTTAGTAATAAAATGCCGGTATTTACCATTCTCAGTCTTCTTCACCAATCTTTGTAGAAATGGTGGTGGTGGTCTAGGCATGGGGATCACCTTTTGGGGAATCTCTGCTTCTTTCACCGCTTCGTTTACCAACTCACCACTAGCTTCTACTACCTCATCATGTCGTCTCACCTAATCTTCTACGCCAGATGTCATAGGTGGATCAATGGTTTGCTTACCTTCTAGAGTCGTGACTGTCATACAATGTCCATCATTTTTTGGATTTTGGATGGTATTGCTAGGAAGAGTACCCGATTGACGAGGGTTCACAGTAGTAGACAATTGGGCCATTTGCAACTCAAGATGCTTAATAGAGACTGCATGTGCATCCACCATTTGCCCAATATTAGCCAAATCACCTCTCAACTCCTTGGCGTGCTCATCACTAGCGTCAAACCTCCTCCTCATCTTTTGCAACATATCTTCAACTCGCACCATACTACCTCCACCATCCCTAGGAGCAACTTACCGATTTTGAGGTAGAACATAGGTACCACTTTGATCGTTTCTGTTACTATAGTTACCCTGGTTGAAGTTGTTGTCGCGGTTTTAGTCTCCTTCTCGGACATAATGGCCTTCTCTGTTGTAATTTACATAGTTCCGACCTTGATTTCCTTGATCTTGGCGCCAATTTTCCTGATTGGAGCCTTGGGCGTTCGGCCGTAAACCCCCCGTCTGCTCATTTACTGCATAAGAATCCTCTTCATAGTACTACTCATCACCGGCGGTGGTGGTTTAGTCAAATAATTCACCGCATTTACCTTCTCTGCACCTCCAGTAACATGTTTCAACACCAACCCAAGCTTAGTTCTCATTTGAGCCATCTCTTAACGAATCTCATCGGCGGTCGGTTTGTGTGTAGCTTGCATTGCAAAGGTATTTCTCCCAGTATTTGACATCCTAGTGCTCCAAGCTTTATTATTGCGGAAGATTTTCTCTATCTTTTCTGCAATCTATGCATAAGTGCACTCACCAAAAAAATCACCTGCAATCGTATCAAGCATTGCCTTATTATTGACATCTTGCCCCCGATAGAAGTACTCTTTCAGTGACTCATCATCAATGCGGTGGTTTGGGACACTTCTTACGAATGAGGTGAATCTATCCCAAGAGCTACTCACCGACTCTCCAGGTAATGCCACAAAGTTGTTCACCCTATCTTTGTGGTTGAGCTTTTTAGATGCAGGATAGTAACGCGCTAGGAACACATCTCTCAACTAGTCCCAAGTATAGATCAAGTTATAGGGCAACTCAATAAACCATGTCAAGGCCTATCCCGTCAGTGAGAGAGGTAACACTCTTAACCCAATGACAACAATGTCCAAGTATGGCCTAACTATACAACTCTTACATACCGACCTCAGTTTGGCGATATGAGCATGTGGATCCTCAGATGATAGCCCCGAAAACAAACCTTTGGCGGTGAGCATCTGCATCAAGCTACTAGTTACCACGAAAGTATGACCCTGTGGAAGAGGAGGTAGGACAAAAGGCCCATCAGAGTCAGTGATGTTGATGTTGCCCCTATAGAACTCCTGAGGGCGTGGCATGGGAGGTTGCCTCCTCAAATCATCATCAAGTGGATTATCAGCAACCACTTGATTGTGAGTATCTATCGGTGGTGGAGGTTGATGATTGATCCCATCGATAGGATTACCAAGATTCTGTTGGTTATTCATTCTGCGGAGTGTACGGTTCAGTTTAGGATCGTGCTGAAGCGTTGGTTCTCCTCGGATCAATTTACTTGGCATACGCTAGAGCTAGACCTGAGAGAGACAAAAACAAAAAGAAAAAGTAAAATTAGGAAACTGTTGACTAAAATTCTGTAATGTGCTTAAAGTTAATCTAAAAGCCACTATTCCCCAACAGTGGCGCCAAAATTTGATACACTCAAATTACACTTCTTTACAGAAGTATAAGCGGTCGTATCACGTAAAGAACCCAACAAGTAGGTTGGGGTCGTTCCCACGAGGAAAATGGTTTAGATTTAACTTCAATATACAATTACTTCTATTTAGCCAAGTCCTTTCCGAAAATAGTTAATTAAAGGGGGGGGGGGTTTTGTGAAACAAAAGTGTTTAATTAATTCTAAGTAAAACAAGTAGCAAGGTTAAAACATTGGTGCTTATCAAGTGGTGAGAGAAACTAGGGTGTAAGTGTTCCCCATAGGTTCATAATGCGGTAATCCTAACTATAACAATTCTTTCCTAGTATCTTGCATGCAAAGTGATAAGTTATGTATCTCTAAATCCTTGGTCCGGCATTTAGAGAATTTCACCCGGTACCTTGGTCCGGCTACGTGTGTCTAAGTTACTAAACCTTACCTTTTCTTCATATTAAGCATCATATTCGATGTATGGCTTAGTTACTGCTTTATACCAATCGAAACTAGCCTATTAGATAGTATCCACTAAATCTGTGTTGATAATTATTTTCCTATTAACTACCCCCTTGGTCCGAAAAGTAGAAATAAAGCAAGTTCTAACGCGTGCACTCATTAAAAAGACTTCTAAACGAAAGAATTATCAATACATGCAAGAACCTATTCTAGAATTGTTATTTATCTAAATTTACCTTGTTAATCACCCATGGTTCCCACAACCCTAGTTGTGGATTTAGTTACCCTTGCTTGTAAGAACGCAATTCATGGTTGTTAAATAATAATTCATGTACTTACTTTGACAAATTTGAAGAAAATGCAGAAATAACACTTGAAACAATAAAATTCACTTGAAAAATGATTACAGAAAATTGAGTAAATTGACAAGTTGCAAAGTCAAATCTCTAAGAACAAAAGGATGAAAAATAATAAAAAGTCTAACCCCAAAACCGAGGTTTTTCACCCAATTTGTAATAACAAAGTCCTAAATTAAAAGGAGTTCAAAATAAGGAAAGTTTGTCCTAAAACGCATCTTCAATCGACAACTTCACAGATGGTCCATCGATGAAACGACGGACCTTCGACTGCCTCCGTCGGTCCATACTTAGAATCTTCTTCAAGCCTCCAAATCGCACCTTCTCTGATCAAATCGATGACTTGCCAGCACGGTCCGTCGATCCTTCTGTAGCCCCACACCTGGTCTAAATTCCCCAAGTTGCTTCAAGATGCTCGAACCTTCAATCGACGGTCACCACATATGCTCCTACGATGAGACGATGGGCCATCGATGGCTTCGTGGGTCACTTCTGCACTGATTTCTGCACAGTCTTCTGCATTTATATTTTGGACAACTTTCCTGCAAAACACAGATAAAAACACATTAAAATTACTATAAAAAGGCCCTAGACACACACTAAACTTAAGGAAAAGGCATTGAAAGTATCGTGAAACCACAGTACATCAGAGGCTCACTGCCTCAAGAAATGGGAGGCAGCCTCGTGACGCGAGGCTTACATGAGGCTCACTACCTCGACCCAAGAATTCAAAAAAAAAAGAATGGGAATTGTCCCCGAGACGCGGAACCACTTCCCAAATTCGTTAAAGTCGTATTTTGGGTAATTTAACTTCATAAAAAGACCCATTTAAGTGAAGGGTCTTTTTAGTATTTTATGAGAGGACTATATATTGATTTTAGGTCAGGTTTAGACGACTTTTAAAAACTCCAAATCAGATCAAATGAATTTCTCTCATCTCTCTCAAGAATGCTATCTTTTCCAAACTCCATTGAAGAACAAGAAGAGCTTAAGGAAAAAGACGAAGACTTCAAGATTTTCTTCCAAAATTCATGGATTATTCGTCAATAAGGTATGGGTTTTTCATTCATGATATTCCTTTCCACAAGAGGTCCTTTTAAAGATAGTTTTCAAGAAATTCAACTTCTAGGGTTTTTACTCTACAAAACGGGTTTTCTTCCTAACTCTAAATTTATGACTGTCTATGAAAAATAATGGTTTCCTATGGTTGATTAAGTATATATTGACAAATTTTTGGCTTATAATTGTTAGATTTTCGTGTGAAACATGTTCTTATGAAATTGATGGTTTTGATTGGGTTATATCTACTACTTGATAGCATGAAATTGTTGGGATTGGGACTATGACTTGAATGAACTCCTAAATGACCCACTTTCCTTGTCATACATTATGAATTGATCTTGTATATGACTTGAAAAGTTGGTATTTATTATGCTATTGAGTATTTCATTATGTTGTTGTTATGATTGTTGTAAGTTGAACGTAAGTTCGTGAATAAGGTACTTGGAAGCAAGAGGTAAGTCTTCTAAAGTCGTGATTACTCTATGAAGGTTATGGTATCCTAGAAATGATGTTACAACTCTAATGAAGTATGTATGATGATGTTATGCATATATTTTGGTCTATGAATAAGTTAATTTGTGATATCATGAAAAGAATACGATAATGCAAGTTTATGATAATCTCTTGTATCGATACACAAGATGATTTATGATATGTTAATCTCACAAATGAAGGGTTACGAAGAAAGGAAATTCTCATCTAAACCTAAAGAGCTCATGATCATGTTTATACAAGAAGTTAATCTCCTATGACTTATGATAAGAATTATGAATAAATGATGATTTAAAGATTATTCAAAAAGGGAATTAATCTTAGCACTGATGGACTAGATATGTAACACCCCGTAGCTAAAACACACAAAAAAAAATCAGTTTTTCAAAAAATCTACAGGTGCAATAGACGAGACCATCGACGGACCGTAGCCTAACCCTTGGTCCGTCCTGCACAACCGTCGATGGGATCAGAAACTCCCAAAAATCTCAGCCCAGGAAAATTGGTTAAGTGTTGGTCGACGGACGGACTTACTGTCCGTAGGTCAGACAACGGTCCGTAGTCCATGACCGTTGATCAAGACTCCTTTCACCCACTTCTGACAAGAGCTACGGATGACCAGCATGGGCCGTAGGTGGACCTACAGTCCGTAGGTGTGACCGTAGGTGGAAAATTAGCAGACAGTTAAGGGGAAATGCAGATTGGTCAACTTTAAATTCAGATAGATAATTGAATTATCTTTCTATAGTCACCGACCTTGCTAAAATCAGACCTCCGAGTAAAAAGTTATGTTTGTTTTAGTAAAGGCCTATCAAACAGGCCCAACCGACAGACCAACCGATGGGGCGTCGGTCAATCGACGGACCGTCAGTCCTGGCCGTCGATTGGTCCAACAGCAACTTTCCCAGGGGTCTTTTGGACCTTTCCCAATTTGTTTAAACCCTAATTACGTCATTTTGACCCTAAATCATCATATTTTAGTAAGTTTAACCCTAGAAACATAACTAAAACAAATCTAAGTCAAATCATTAAATCAAAACTTAGAAAATTAGAAGCATGAAAGGAGAAAAAAACTCACGAGCCTAGATCAAGAACGCCACAAGCTCTAGCAGTTCCAGCCCCGAAACATAAGTATTTTTCTGTGGATTTCATCGCCAGAAATGTGGGATTTCACTAGTGGGTTCCTTTCACCCATTGGGTCCCTAGTTTTCAGTCAGTTCTTGATTCTCTTATCATGATTAAACCTAGGGTTTCTAGAACTTTGATAGAACTTCAATATATATATGTTCCAAATCAGATTATCATGTTATTACTCAGATTATCGCATGAATTTCAGAACCCTAGCTTTATATTTCTTTAGTTCTTGAATTACATATGCTAGGTCAGATCTTTCCGTTACTTCAGATATACATCCTTCAGTTTTTAATGCATCATTATCAGTTTAAATGTTGCATTCTCAGTTTGCATGTTCAGTTTTGAGCTATCCAGTATTTACAGAACTCAGACATAATAAGTTAATTTACATAATTCATTGGGAGTAGCATAATACCGAGTTGGACTAGCGTTTAGTGTACCAATAGTCCCAGAACTACTAGCCAAGTAGGTTGTAAGTCCCCTCTATGGGCAATCAGTTTAGTGATCACGCCAGCATGCCTTTATACCTTTGGCAGGGTATATTGGGTCCTCTTGATGGGGCGTATACATCGGACTCCACATTTAGCTCATGTGGTTTTATTATCGGTTATTAGTAGCTCCCACAGATCAGTCAGACTCTCTGCATTGACCATTTATCAGTATATTCAGTATTCAATTTCAGCAAGTTATAAATTGGTCATTGCATTCAGTTAGCTCAGAAATTCAGTATATTTTGTTCAGTTTATTATACTTGCTTTTGTGCTTGTTCAGTTATGTTTTATTTCAGTTTTACTCTGTACTACATGCTCAGTACCTTCAAGTACTGACGCATACGTGCGCTACATCTTCTCGTGATGTAAGTTCAGGTTCTCAGCATCCAGATCACGCATAGATCGATTTTCCGATCTCCAGATCAGCAGATTCAGTGGTGAGTCCTCATTCTCCGAGGACAACAGCCATGAGTTCCATTTCAGTCTTTAGTCATTCAGTTTCAGTTTTAGCTAGATTTAGCTGGGGCTTGTCCCAGTATTTCTAGTCCAGTTTAGAGGCTTATTTCAGACATAGTTAGTTTCAGCTTATTGTTGAGTTAGTAACTCCATTGTATTAAACTCATCAGTCTTCATATTATATCAGTTTTAGCATATGGGTATTCTCCATCTTTTCATTTTAAGTATGATTTAGCTTCCGCAACAGTTTATTATCTTTAGTATGCTCATGATCATGCCAGCCGGGTTAGCTTGGGATCACTTGTGGTCCTAGGTTCCGTGTCCGCGTCTCGGGGGTAGCTCGGGGCATGACAAAACTTGGTATCAGACCACTAGGTTCAAGAGTCCTAGGAGGTATAAAAAGCCGCACTAAGTAGAGTAATTTTCATGGGTGTGAAGTGCACCACATCTAATGAGAGGGGGCTATGAAGTGTTTTAGGAAAACCTCACTTTGTTGTTACTCCTATCGTGCATAAGCTATGATCTAATTCCATTCTAACTTGACGTTCTATGTTTCAGATCATGCCTCCTCGTAGAGCTAACCCTAGGATTTCAAATACCAGGAATGCAAACGCAGCTCCTCCAGTCCCAGATCAAGAAGTCTCCAATGCTGAGTTCAGGAATGCCATATAGATGTAGGCTTAGAGTATGACTAACCAGAACAATCGGGTTCATGCTCTTTTGAATGAAAATGGTGGATCAGCAGCAGCAAGGGTCCGTGACTTTGTTAGGATGAATCCACCTGATTTCTTAGGATCACAGACTAATGAGGATCCTTAGAATTTCTTGGATGAGATCAAGAAGATCTTTGAGGTAATGCAATTCACTGGGAATGATCGGGTTGAGTTGTCATCATATCAGTTGAAGGATGTCGCTCATATCTAGTACACTCAGTGGAAGGAAAATAGGGGTATAGATGCAGCTCCTATCACTTAGGATTGCTTTAGTGAGACCTTTCTGGACAGGTTTTTCCCAATAGAGTTGAGAGAAGCAAAGGCTCGAGAATTCATGAACTTGAGGTAGGGAAGCATGGCAGTCCAAGAGTATGGGCTGAAGTTTAACAAACTCTCCAGGTATTCTCCTCACATGGTTGCTGACTCCAGGCTCAAATGAATAAGTTCTTGTATGGAGTGTCAGATTTGGTGAAGACAGAGTGCAGAAATGCTATGTTCCTCGGAGATATGAATATCTCTAGGATTATGACTCATGCTCAGCAGGTTGAGGGTGATAATCTTAGGGAACAGGCGAAGGAGAATAAGAAGGCTAGGACTGGGAACTATGAATATCCTCACCAGAAATCGGGTGGTGGAAATCGCTCTCAAGGTCAGCAGAAGTTTTCAGCTCCAGCCCCTTCATCAGCTAGTGTTCCATTCTCCAAGAACAGGTATGACCAGAAGGGTAGAGCATCAAGCTCTAAGTCTCAGGGAAGTGTTTCAGGCACCAAGACTTACCCCACTGCCCTAAGTGTGGTAAAAACCATCCAGGCGAGTGACTTGCAGGAAAAGAATGATGTTTTGGGTGCGGTCAGTCTGGTCACAGGTTGAGGGATTGTCCTTCTAGAATGGGTCGAGGAGGTGGAAATTGTAGAGTTCAGTCTACAACTTTATCAGCACCAGCAAGTCGCCCGCCTTAGCAGGGTAACTCATCTGGTATAGGTGGCAGTGAACGCCAAAACAGACTGTATGCTCTTCAGGCTCGACAGGATCAGGAAGGTTCTCCTGATGTAGTCACTGGTACATTACGAGTCTTTGACCTTGATGTTTATGCATTGTTAGATCTAGGGGCTACTCTTTCTTTTGTAACTCTTTACATAACAGTCCAATTCAGTGTCAATCCAGAAACTCTCTCAGAACCTTTCTCAGTCTCTACTCCAGTCAGTGACCCAGTTTTAGCTAGACGGGTATACAGAAATTGCCCTGTCACAGTCTCTCAGAAAGTTACCTCAGCAGATCTTGTAGAGTTAGAAATGGTAGACTTCGATGTCATTTTAGGCATGGATTGGTTACATTCATGTTATGCCTCAGTCGATTGTAGAACTAGGAATGTTCATTTTTAGTTTCCAGACGAACCAATCTTAGAATGGAATGGTAGTAGCTTAGCGCCTATGGGTCAATTTATTTCTTACCTTAAGACTAGAAAGATGATCTCTAAGGGTTATCTCTATCATCTAATTCGGGTTAAGGACTCTAGCTCTGAAACACCAACTATTGAGTCAGTTTCAGTAGTCAATGAGTTTTCACAAGTGTTTCCAGATGATCTTCCCGGAGTCCCCCCCGAAAGGGAAATCGACTTTGGAATTGATCTCCTTACAGATACCCAGCCTATTTCTATTCCTCCTTACGGAATGCCTCCAGCAGAGCTTAAGGAATTGAAAGAGAAGTTGAAAGACCTTCTAGATAAGGGTTTCATCAGACCTAGCATTTCACCATGGGGTGCACCAGTGTTGTTCGTAAAGAAGAAAGATGGTTCTCTCAGAATGTGTATTGACTCAGACAGTTGAACAAGGTCACAGTCAAGAATAAGTATTTCATCCCCAGGATTGATGACTTGTTTGACCAACTTCAGAGTGCTAGTCATTTCTCAAAGATAGACCTCAGATCGGGTTATCATCAGCTTAGAGTTAGAGATAGTGAAATTCCGAAAATAGCCTTCAGAACTCGGTATGGTCATTATGAATTTGTATTTATGTTGTTTGGACTAACCAATGCTCCTGCAGCTTTCATGGATTTGATGAACAGAGTGTTCAAATAGTACTTGGACTTGTTCGTTATCGTCTTCATTGATGATATCCTCATTTACTCTAGGAATGAGGAAGAACATGCGAGTCATTTGAGAATTGTTCTACAGACTCTCAAGGATCGCCAATTATTCGCTAAGTTTAGCAAATGTGAGTTCTGGTTGCAATCCATTGCTTTCCTTGGTCACATTGTGTCTAGCAAAGGGATTTGAGTGGATTCGAAGAAGATAGAAGCATTGATACTATGGCCCAGACCTACATCTGCTACAGATATCAGAAGTTTCTTAGGTCTAGCGGGTTATTACAGAAGGTTCGTGGAAGGATTTTCATCCATAGCCTCACCATTGACTAGGTTGACACAGAAGATGGTCAAGTTTCAATGGTCAGATGATTGTGAGAAAAGTTTTGCAGAGTTGAAAACTAGATTGACTACATCTCCTATTTTTACTCTACCAGAGGGGTCAGATGGTTATGTGATCTATTGCGATGCATCCAGAGTTGGCCTTGGTTGTGTATTGATGCAGCGAGATAAGGTTATAGCTTATGCTTCTAGACAGCTTAAGGTGCATGAGAAGAACTATCCAACTCATCACCTCGAGCTTGCAGCAGTGGTGTTTGCACTCAAGATCTGGAGACACTACTTGTATGGGGTTCATGTAGATGTTTTCACTGACCATAAGAGCCTTCAGTATGTGTTCACCCAGAAAGAGTTGAATCTTCTCCATAGGAGATGGCTTGAGTTCCTTAAGGATTATGATATGAGTGTGCATTATCATCCTTGTAAGGCGAATGTAGTAGCAGACGCTCTTAGTAGACTATCTATGGGTAGTGTAGCCTATGATGTTCACAGGCTTGCTCGCATGGGTGTTCGCCTTATGAGCATATCAGACAATGGTGTAACAGTTCAGAATGGGGCAGAATCTTCCTTGGTAGTGGAGGTTAAGGAAAATCAAGACAGTGATCCAATCTTGCTTGAACTAAAAGGTGCAGTTCACAATCAGAGAGTGGAGGTTTTCTCTTAAGGGGGAGAAGGTGTACTTCGCTACCAGGGTAGATTGTGTGTTCCTTATATGGGCGAGTTGAGACAACATATTCTTGAAGAAGCCCATAACTCCAGATATTCTATTCACCTAGGTGCCACTAAGATGTACCGCGATCTGCGGGAAGTCTATTGGTGGAATGGCATGAAGAGGGATATAGCAGATTTTGTGAGTAAGTGCCCCAATTATCAGCAAGTCAAGGTAGAACATCAGAAACCAGGGGTATGACTCAAGAGATAGACATTCTTACTTGGAAGTGGGAAGTAATCAATATGGATTTCATCACAGGGTTACCGCGTACTCGCAGACAGCATGACTCCATTTGGGTGATAGTTGATAGGATGACTAAGTCTTCTCGCTTTTTGGCGGTCAAGACTACATATTTGGCAGAGGACTATGCCAAGCTTTACATTAATGAGATTGTGAGGTTACATGGATTTCCTATGTCTATCATCTCAGATAGAGGTCCTCAGTTTACCTCTCATTTCTAGAAGTCATTTCAGAAGGGTCTTGGTACTCAAGTTAACCTTAGCACAGCATTTCATCCGCAGACGGATGGACAGGCAAAGAGTACCATTCAGACCCTAGAGGATATGTTGAGGGCTTGTTGTGATCGATTTCAAAGGTAGTTGGGAAGATCACCTTCCTCTTATTGAGTTTGCCTACAACAATAACTACAATTCCAGCTTTCAGATGGCCCCTTATGAGGCTTTATATGGCGTAGATGTAGATCTCCTGTTGGTTGGTTTGAAGTAGGTGAAGTAGCTTTGATAGGTCCAGATTCAGTCCTTTATGCTATGGAGAAAGTGCAAATAATTAGACATAGACTTAAGACAGCCCAAAGTCGTCAGAAATCTTATGCAGATGTAAGGAGAAGGGAACTGAGTTCCAAGTTGATGATTGGGTTTTTCTGAAAGTCTCACCTATGAAAGTGGTGATGAGATTTGGAAAGAAAGGGAAGCTCAGTCCTAGATATGTAGGCCCTTACAGGATCTTGAAAAGGGTTGGCAAGGTGGCATATGAGCTAGAGTTGGCAGCAGAATTAGCAGCAGTGCATCCGTTCTTCCACATCTTACTCATGAAGAAGTGTGTGGGTGATCCAGCCTCTATAGTGCCATGGGAGAGTGTGGCGGTGAAAGATAGTCTTTCTTATGAGGATGTACCAGTTGAGATTCTTGACCGTCAAGTTAGAAGGTTGAGAAACAAAGAAGTCGCTTCAGTCAAGGTTTTGTGGAGGAGTCAATCCGTAGAGGGAAATACTTCGGAAGCAGAATCCCATGAAAGCCAAGTATCCTTACCTCTTTCCTTCCGATTCCACTCCATCTTGAGGTAATAGTTCCTCTTCAGTTTTTTTCAGTCATTCATGCACAAATTCAGTCTTAGAATAATGTTCCCTCAGTTTGTAATTGCATTTTCAACATATTTGCATGTACTCGGAACTCAATTCAGTCAGAAACTCGGTTCTCAATGTTTAGTAGTGGGGTTTGTAGCTCTCTTCCTATATTTCAGCTAGTTTAGTCTTCATTCGAGGACGAATGTTCCCAAGGGGGAGATAATGTAACACCCCGTAGCTAAAACAGACAAAAAAAATTAGTTTTTCAGAAAATCTGAAGGTGCAATAGACGAGACCATCGACGGATTGTATCCTGACCCACGGTCCATCCTGCACAACCGTCGATGGGATCAGAAACTCCCTTCACCCACTTCTGACAAGAGCTACGGATGACCATCACGGTCCGTAGGTGTGACCGTAGGTGGGAAATTAGCAGACAGTTAAGGGGAAATGCAGATTGGTCAACTTCAAATGGTCATAAGTCTTAGAACAAAATGAATTAGGTGTCCAATGAGGGGCGTCGGTCAATCGAGGGACCGTCAGTCCTGGCCGTCGATTGGTCCAACAGCAACTTTCCCAGGGGTCTTTTGGACCTTTCCCACTTTGTTTAAACCCTAAGTTACATCGTTTTGACCCTAAATCATCATATTTTAGTCAGTTTAAGACTAGAAACATAACTAAAACATATCTAAGTCAAATCATTAAATCAAAACTTAGAAAATTAGAAGCAAGAGAGGAGAAAAAAACTCAAAAACCCTAGATCAAGAACGCCACAAGCTCCAGCAGTTCCAGCCCGAAACTTAAGTACTTTTCCGTGGATTTCATTACTAGGTATGTGGGATTTCACTAGTGGGTTTCTTTCACCCATTGGGTCACTAGTTTTCAGTCAGTTCTTGATTCTCTTATCATGATTAAACCTAGGGTTTCTAGAACTTTGATAGAACTTCAATATCTAGTTAAATATATGTTCCAAATCAGATTATCATGTTATTACTCAGATTATCGCATGAATTTCAGAACCCTAGCTTTGTATTTCTTTAGTTCTTGAATTACACATGCTATGTCAGATATTTCAATTACTTAAGATATACATGCTTCATTTTTTAATGCAACATTATCAGATTAAATGTTGCATTCTCAGTTTGCATGTTCAGTTTCGAGCTATCCAGTATTCACAGAAACTCAGACATAATCAGTTAATTTACATAATTCATTGGGAGTAGCATAATAATGAGTTAGACTAGGGTTTAGCATACCCAATAGTCCCAGAACTACTAGCCAAGTAGGTTGTAAGTCCCCTCTGTGGGCAATCAGTTTAGTGATCACGCCATCATGCCTTTATACCTTTGGCAGGGTATATTGAGTCCTCTCGATGGGGCGTATACATCGGACTCCACATTTAGCTCATGTGGTTTTATTATCGGTTATTAGTAGCTCCCACAGATCAGTCAGACTCTCTACATTGACCATTTATCAGTATATTCAGTATTCAGTTTCAGCATGTTATAAATTGGTCATTGAATTCAGTTAGCTCGAAATTCAGTATATTATGCTTAGTTTATTATACCGGACTACTATCTTTCCATTGTGTGTACCACACTTGAGCAAACTCCCTAAATTGGTATGAAGTCAACTCCACTTTCTCCTTAGGAGTCACCGCCATAGCACTCAACAACTTATAAACACCATCTAGCAACTCTTGGGGATCCTCTTTAAACTTAGAACCAACCAAAGTAGGAGGATTCATCCTCACAAAGTCCCTCAATCTAGAGGTCATAGTACTCTCAAGAGCGTTCACCCTAGGCCCCACATCTCATTTTCTAGAGTCGTCAAGGTTTGAGTTAGGGTAATAAGAGCTCCTCTAACTTCATCATTAGTCATGTCTAGGTGAACCACCGGAACCTCATTCCTTTTATTAGCTATAGGGACTTGTTCTCCTTGAGGAACTCAATTACCTTGGGGGACTTGTTTACCTTGGGGAGGAACTCCCTCATTCACCACTTCCTCATCCACTCTTCTTGTGGGTGTCCTTCTTGTATTCATATACCATAAACACAAGAGAGGAGATTAGTAAAAGACACTTATGACCTCAACTCTATGGAACGACACAAGAATAATGAAGAAAGTGAAAGTTCTATCGTCTTATAGCCTCTCACTCATAGATGTGTTGCGACTCACCACTGATGAACAAGACTCTACTAGACGTGGATTTATAAGACTTTGAATCCTAAAGACTACTTCATAACTTTATGCTCTGATACAAAGTTTGTTACGAACGTAAGGACCCCCTTAGGTAACACGCCGTACTTAAAGATATGCTTTCATGGTATTTTGATAGAAACCTTCATCATATGTGTTTAAGAGACATAATACAAGTCAACAATCAAATATAAGACATATTCCGTATTTAACAAGTAAGCCTTTTTTATCACTTTAGACCCTCTACCTAAGGTTACTCTAAGACTCACTTAAGTAAGACATGAAGATAACACCCATAGACTTTCTTCAAGCACACCTAAGTGATCCTCAAAGCTACCCAAGATAAAAACCTTTCTATTTAACATACTTTTACTAAGTGAAAATAATTCATTAAAGCCATTTTAAGAGACAACAATAAAATTAGGGGACTTTACATAGTGGTCTTGGGAGACCTAGGGAACTCATTCTAGAATCTTCAAAGCCTACTTGTGCCATGTATAGATAGTGTCAACCTCTTCAATACTAGAATGCACATCCCACATGATTAGAATAGGCATTAACCGCCATAGAACTCACTAGCTAGGTATGGAATCCGTTGTCATCAAAACCCCACACCGTGAAAGGTGTTCTACTTGCAAAGGGTAGAACTAGGACACATCCCATGTAGGAACATGGTTTAAGGGATATCAAAGGTTTCTTTGAAATCTAGCCTCATACTCATCTAGATCTTCTCCCTTAAGCATATCCAATTGATGCTTTGACTTTGTTCTCATAGAGTAGTTCTTCACATAAGTGTGTTAGAGAAGGTACCATCACTAAGTCATACAAACTCATAATACCATTTGCAAGGATGGGTCCACTAAGGCTGCCAACCAAGGTCCATTCTGATAGATCTTATGACTTCCATAAAAATGGTTTCATGCATTTTTGGCCAACCAATATCTAAGTCCATCATTCCACTCAATAACGCGGCACCATTTAGGTCTACCCCTTGTAGGCTTCTTCATTAACCTTCTTTTCATATCAAAAGTTTCACATTAGTCTTTCATATAAGGTTACCGACTTTAGGTCTACCGATCCTAGACTTTCATTCATACACTCATTCAATGCCATTCAATTACCAAGTATGGACAACTAAGTCTACCAACACAAGATACAACATCATTCTATAAAGAATCTCCTTAGTCCTTCATTATCACATATCAGCAACTAGAGAGGAAGTACTTTTGATCATATCATTATAGCCCCCATAAAATATCATATAGACATCACTTGAGCACCTTCATCTTGTACATTCCCATGTACCATAACATGATAGTACCACAATTAACACAATAATGCCGACAAGGCCATGTTCATAACATTTATATCAATTAAACACCGCTACCATATGTGGACCATACCAATAGTTAGCAATTCAATATCAATTCTACATTAAATAAAGGAATTAGGTCAACTCACACCTTCCAATAGCCACAATCACCATTCCTTAGTCTTTCCAATAAATTCACACAACAAAAGGTCTTACTAATGACAATGTCCATAAGACTAGGCCAACAATTCTTCCATATCAATGATCCAATGAAACCAATACATATATCAATACTATAAGGCAAACAATGAACAATTTCAACAATGATCAACATATGATTCAATATCCCATAACAATCTAAACATGAATTCAACACAATTATATCATGATCAATACCTTCACTTTAGAGCCAAAATTAGGAATTCAAGGAAATAAATGGGTTCATGAGGTTTTTTATATTAAAACCATCAATCAAAATTGAATACTTCATAAAGTATCAATTTAAGTTAGAACAAAAATACTCAAGAAACTTATTTGAAAAATAAAATTAGAGTGAAGTTATGAAATTCTTTCTATCTATTAATCAGCAGAAGGTCTGTATTTATACAAGGAAAAAACATAAACATTAAAACTAAATAAGAACATGTGTCACTAACTACCATAAAAGGGGCCACTAACAGCCATAAATGGGGCCACTAACTTCAGAAAGTTGAGCAACTAAAGTTGACTAAGTCTAGCTAGAAAATAGGAAGCACTAAACTGAAATAAGTAAAAACAGTAAAAATAATTATAAGCTGGAAAAAATGTCAATTGTCTAACACTCCTCCTTCGCATTTTTGTGGCAAACACCAATTATTTGCCTAAGATCTTCAAACCTTTCCTTTGGTAATGAATTGTGAAAATGTCAGCTAGCTGGTTCTCAGATGAACAATGAACAAGCAACACTTCATTAGATTGTTGGAATTCTCTAATAAAATGAAAGTTGAACTTGATATGCTTAGTTCGACCATGAAATAGTGGATTTTTTTAGATTGAAATAGTTGAACTGTTGTCACACATGATCTTGGTAGCTTATGTTTGTTCATAGCCTATTTTCTTCATCATATTCTTTAGCTAGATAGCTTGATTCACAGCTGATGCAACATCTATGTACTCATCTTCTGCTGTTGATTGTGCTGTAGTTTCTTGTTTTCTAGAGCTCCAAATAAAACAACTTGTCCCCAAATAGAAAAGATATGCAATGGTTCTTCTGGAATCATCAACTCCACCACCCCAATCACTATCACAGTACCCGATCACGTTCATAGTTACTTCGGCAGATGTTGGGAAAAAAATTCCAAACTTGTTGGTTCCTTTAATATACTTTAGCACTTTTTTAGCCGTTGTGAGGTGTGTGTCTCTAGGCGAATGCATGAACCTAGACAGAAAACTAACAACAAATAGAATGCCAGGCCTACTTGCGGTTAGATATAGAAGACTTCTAATTAAGCTTCAATACATACTATCATCCACTTTTCGGTATCCTCATCCTTGCCAAGCTTCACACTGGTAGATATTAGAGTACTCACAGGTTTTTAGTCTTGCATTTTGAACCTGTTAAGAATATCTGAAATGTATTTCTGCTTGCATATGAAAATTCCATCACTGGACTGCAACACTTCCTTGCTAAGAAAGTACTTCATGACTCCAAGATCAGTCAATTCAATGATTTTCTCCATTTCATCTTTGAACCTTTGTATTATTTCAATTTTGCTTCCTGTCACAAGCATGTCATCCACATAAATTGAGAAAATTAAGGACTCGCCTGCAACGGTGACTTTAACATACAAAGTAGCTTCACTTTGACTTCTACTAAAGCCAAGTTGGATGAGATGATTGTCCATCCTCTCATACCATGCCCATGGGGCTTGTTTTTTGCCATACAAGGCCTTGATCCTCTTTTACGAGAGTTGAGAAACCATCAGGTTGCTCTATATAGATCTCTTCAGCAAACTGACCATTCAAGAAAGCTTATTAGACATCAAGTTGATGAATCTGCGAGGAACTATGAGATGAAAATGCAAAAATAAGCTTGATTGTGTCATACCTTGCTACCGAAGCAAATGTTTCCTGGTAATCCACACTATATTCTTGTCTGTATCCCTTCACCACCAATCTAGCCTTGTGTTTACAAATTGTTACATAAGGATTGAGTTTTGTCTTGAAATCCATTTTACACCAATCACCTTGCGATTTCTAGGTCTGTTTACAAGCTGCCAGGTTCCGTTCTTCTCGATCATGTCTAGTTCATCTTTCATAGCTCTCCTCCATGCCTGAGAGTCTTGTGCTTCAGCATAGCTTGTTGGTTCAGAGCTAACCAAGTTACACCGCTGATAGACATCTTTTAAGGATCGAGTTCCCCTCACTAGTACATCACCCACTAGTCCATCTTTTGAACGTTGAGGTTGCTCTATTGAAAATAAATTAGAATAAGAGGTCTTCTGATTTTTCCAATCCTAACCAGCTGCTTCATCAAACATCACTTCTCGGCTTAGAATTAGTTTGTCTCATTTCAAACAGAAAATCTTGTAGCCTTTTGATGAACTATAGCCCATAAATATGCCTTTATGATCCTTGTTGTCCAGCTTTCTCCTCTTTGTTTCTGGAACTCAATAGTAACATATACACCCAAAGATTCTGAGATTGTGTACTGATGGTTGTTCCCACACCAAGCTTCACATGGAGTAATGTCCTGTGAGCCTTAGTAGGAAATTTGTTAAGCAAAAATACAGAGGTATTGATTGCCTCAGCCCAAAACTTATTTGGGATCTTTCATTCGAGCCAAAGACATCTGGCCATCTCCATTATTGTCGTGTTCTTCCTTTCAGACACGCCATTTTGTTGTGGATTTTATGGTAATGTCAATTGGCGTTCAATACATGTGTTATTACAAAACTCCACAAAGTGAGAAGAAGTATATTCTCCTCCATTGGCAGACCTTAAAGCCTTAATAGTAAGATTACATTAATTTTCTACTAAAGCTTTAAATTGTTTTAAAAAATCAAAGACTTCACTCTTTAGTCTTATGAAATAAACCCAACACATTTTGGTTTAGTCATCAATAAAGAGGAGAAAGTATTTGTTACCACTTAGTGAATCTGTTTTCATTCGTCCGCAAACATCCGTATGAATGAGCTTAAGTTTCTGGTTAGCTCTTCATACTTGATTTGCTTGAAGTGGCAATTTTCTTTGCTTTCCCTGTTTGCACGTTTCACAAACTTGAGCATTAGAAAGAAATTCAGGCATATTTTCCACTAGCTCCTTCTTTTCCATCTCCGCGATGCTTCTCATATTTAAGTGACAAACCTCTTTGCCATATGTTTGTACACATTTGTGATGTAATAGTGTAAGCCTGTTTAGTTATTTTCTCCCAATAAGCAGAAAACATTTTGTTGCTCATCTTGACATAAAATAACTCGATTCCAGAAGGGTCAGAAAAAACACATTCACGATTCTTAAAAGGCAGAGAATAATTATTTTCAAGCTTATGTCCAACACACAACAAATTTTGACTCATATCAGGTGTGTACAGAACATCAAGAATAGTTTTGATACCTTATGTTATGGAGATAGACATTGTACCTTTGCCTGTGACTTCTACTGCCTCATAGTTTCCCACTTTTACTTTAGATTTGTAAGTATCATCAAGGAACTTGAACTGTTCAACATCATTGCACAAGTGATGTGTGCAACTACTGTTAAGAAGCCATGAATCAGAGAATTCATTGATTGAAAAGTATGAAACTCCAAAGAGTTGCTCCTCATGTGCAACTGCAGCTTCTTCTACTTGTGTTTGCAAATCACCAGAGGCCTTTGCTCTTGATTTGAAGACCATGGATATGTGTCCCGTCTGCTTACAGTTGCTGCATATAACATCGACTCTCCCCCAACATTACTTCTCTAGATGTGTATTTCTTTTACAATATTTGCACGCAGGGAACATCTGCTTCATATCTCCACTATTGTTTCCTCCATCATGTGTGCCCTTATTCTTTTGGTTGAATTGTTGCTTTCCTTTTTACTTTTGTACAGAGAAAGCTCCTTCACTGAAGTTTTCCCGTCTCATAGTCCTCATTTTCTCTTGTGCTAGAAGAGTACTCATTAGTTTACCTAATGAAAGTTTGCCCATGTCCTTGGATTCTTCAAGAGAGGAAATGTTAAATTCAAACCTCTAGGAAGAGTCAGAAGAACTTTCTCCACAATTCGTTTGTTTATATTCTTCATCAATAAGTCTAATGTTATTAACAATTAAGGAAATTCGATCAACATACTTGCTGAAAGTTTCATTCTCCTGCATATTCAAGGACTCAAACTCTCTTTTCAGGTTCAACACTTGCATTTGACGTATTCTATCGCTGCCTTGATATTCTTCTTTCAACCTATACCAAGCCTCTTTTGCGGTTTTGCAAGCCATTATTCCGTAAAAAAAAGAATGTGCCACAGCATTCTGCAAAAGCGACTTGGCTTTAGATTTCTTTGCCTTCTCTTCGTTGTTTGATTTGATCTGAGCCAAGGTAGGATTTGCTGGTAGAGCAACAAGTGGTTTATCTTCCGTCATAGTTTCCCAAATTTCATAGGCTTCCAAAAAATTATGCATCTTCACAGACCAGATTTGGTAATTTTCACCGGTGAAAGTGAATTGTTGATTTAAAGGTAGGTTGTTGGATGCCATTTGTGTTCTAGGTTAAATCTTTTTTTGTCTGTAAGATCAACTAGAGGCTATGATGCAACTGTTAGAACAAAAATACTCAAGAAACTTATTTGAAAAATAAAAATAGAGTGAACTTATGAAATTCCTTCTATCTATTAATCTGCAAAAAGTATTAATTTATAAGAGGAAAAAACATAAACAATAAAACTACATAAGAACATGTGCCACTAACTATAGTAAAAGGGCCACTAACAGCCTTAAATGGAGTCACTAACTTCAGAAAGTTGAGCAACTAAAGTTGACTAAGTCTATCTAGAAAATAGGAAGCACTAAACTGAAATAAGTAAAAACAATAAAAAAAAACTGGAAAAATGCCAATTGTCTAATATTTAAAACTTTTTTATGCAAAACACATGCTTTGAATTCAAAATAGAGTTTCAAGGTTTTTGGTGCTCTTTGAAAAGCCTTTGGAATTTGATCATTGAATGAAAGAAGATTGAAGGATGTAATAACATCACCTTACTAGTAAAAATTCCCACAAAATCAATGGAGGAATCACTGGAATTCTTCAATCATAGCTTCAACTTAGCTTCAAGCTCCCATGGAGTCTTGAAAGAACATTATTTGGAAGAGGGATTTTGATTTTGAAAAGTGAAGTCTAATTCTATCTCTAGGTGTTTAAACTAAAACAAAATATATTAAAACACCTAAAATAACCATCTAGAACTTAATTAGGAAGCTAAGTCGGCCAAGACGCTACAGAAAAGTTGCAGGTGCCAAACGACGACCCTCATTGATGGGGCTTCGACTAGACGAAGAGTCGTCCTGGTGCTCCGTCGTTTTGGCCAGAGACTCCTCATTTGGGGGATAAGCTCCCACAACTAAGTGTGGATCCACGCCCCCTTTTGACGGGGCGTCGTTTGGTTGATGGGGATAATCTGTCTTGGAAGCTTCTTGGCAAATGTTTGGGTCCTCCTCAAAGACCCTTAGAGTGGTCCTTGGGGAGTCATACCCGGACGTTTCGACCCTAAACATGACAATTTATATGCTAGGATCCTCTGCTATCATTTTAGACACCAAACAACACATAAAATATGCAATGACACACTAGCACAAACAAGACTAGTTTCCGAACGTCTTTATCATTCTTTGATGTTGGACTTCCAAACTCTTTAAAACTGACTTCGAAAGCTATTGTTCGTGTTTTTTTAACAAGTTATAACTCATAAAACACATGTGAGGATCTTGTTTATCCTAGTTTATTTTGATGGGTGTAACATTATCATATAATTGTCATCATATAAATTTACCTTTTACTTTAGTACATATATATCACATAAGACCTCAATATATTTTTTATTCTACCCATTCAATTACAAATTATAGGAGCAACATTTTCATATATTATTTCATTCTCTTGAAAGAATGAACCTACATAACTAAATTGTTTGTACTTCTATACCACAATTCAATTTACAACTTAATTTGCTCTAACAATTAAACATGCAATGCATATAATCAGTTGTAACTCTACTTTCCATGATTACCTTATTTTCTTAAGTGTTTTCTGTATTTCAGGCTTTTTGTTTATTTTCTATTTTGTACAAGTGTAACAAATTATAATGAATTGTGGCATTTACGAAGCTTCACAATTTGATATAATTTGCAGAGGCTATCACAATCCTCCACAATAAAACCTCTACAAATTATAATAAATTGCAACGTTCACAAAACCTCAAAAATTGATGCAATTTGCAGAGGTTATCACAAGCCTCCACAATAAAACGATCCGAAAATAAATTATAGCACAGGGTTAAAATAAACCCTAACAAAATAATTTTATAATGGAGTTTTTTAAAACACTCACAAATAAACCTCTATAAATTAGACTTTTTTTTTGTAGTGGATAAATTTAAAATTTCATAACTTATAATATTTTCATAAGAGTTTACTTTAATGAGCTAAGGGATATATTTTGTAACTTAATATAATTTAATTTAATGAGTAGGAATCAAGAGGGTAGATTTTAAATTTTAGTTTTAGTGGTATATTCTCAAGTATTTAATTTGATGAGAAGGAGTCACGACCTAAGAGGCTAAATTTTGAATTTGATTTAATTTAATTTTGTGAGTTAGAGCAAAAAGGATAAATATTGAATTATAGTTCTTGTGATATTATCTTAAGCATTAAACTTTATAAGTAGGATTCAAGAGGGTAATTTCAGAATTTTATTTAATTTAATTTGATGAGTATGAGCTAGGAGTGTGAATTTTTAAATTTATTTAATTTAATTTGATGAGTAGCAACCATGCAAATTTATAATTTTTATTATTGTGATATTTTCTTAATAATTTTATATTGAAAGTATGTTACACCTCGACTATTTAAGAAATTACATTATTCTTAAATATGGATTATCCAAAAAAATTACTATAGTACAAAAATTAAATGATTTAATAATTTATAGCTTTTAAAATTTGTGAAATCTTCACATGCAAAAAAACATAAATGGGTATTTTATTTAATTAAAAAGTTATGGTACTTAATAAAATATTATAAGAATTAATATCACAATTTATTGATATTTCTGAAGCTAAAAGCAAATATGATATGTCACAACATAAAGTCAAAATGATTTAAAACTATTTTTCAGTCTTATAAATAATTTTTTCTCTATGGAGTTAAGAAGTATGACAAAACATATGAATGTCCAAATTTGAAAGTCAAATCACTTCTAAGGATCTATAATGGAAATTTAATAAATTATTGTATATTAAATTAAACTATGACTCTTAAATTGAATAATTGTAAATAAATAAGAAGGGATCAGAAATATTCTACTACCGTTTATGGTAAATTACTTATTGTACATAAGTTCATTCTTACCCTATAGTATGATAATTAATCACTATAAATATACTCCTGGTATTAATACTGTACATCATATTCTTTTACCTTACCATAGTAGAAGTTTTGTGATTAAAAAAAAAATCAAGATCACTAATATAGAAAGGATGCTGAAAACTTCCATTAAAACCATGAAGATTATTGTTGATCTTCAACAACACAGCGAGAGAATGGAGGCAAAATTTAAGGAAGTTGAGGATTTGTCGAAGCAACAAATAGAGTGTTGTATTGTATGTCCATATCAAATACAAGGAAATGTATTTACTTCCCATAATTTAATATGGAAATGCAATCATGATCTAGTTGTCAAGAAAATATTTCTAAAACCAAAATTCAAAATCTACCCTCTGAGCTCCAACTTGTTATATTATTTTTCTTAAAAAATAATAATATCAAATTTACTCTCTTAGCTCATCAATGTAAATAGGTAAGAAAATATAACATGAACTAAAATTGGAAATTTATCTTTCTAACTCCTCATCATCAAAATAAATCAAATATTGTTTAAAATTTATCCTTACTCCTACTCATCAATTTAAATCAATTAAAATGTTCTAAAGAATTCAGAGAAACTACTAATCATCCCGGATCCTACTCATCAAGGCATAATATATTACCATAATCTTTAGAATTTTCTTATATATAAAAAAATATCACTCTCCCTTTGTTTTCAATTCTCTTTAATTTGCATTCTCAAACAAACAAGTTAATAACTTTACTATAAGTTTCTTCATAACTCCCTATTTTCTTTGTACATAAAAAAAATCAAGTTCGTTTGTTTCCATCAATAAATGACTAATCTCTTATATTTTTGTTTGTTCATGGGGTTCTTTTGTCTAATGAGTTGGGGTTTGATTTCTGTTTAAAGTTTTATCTTTATGGTGAATGAATGATTTCTTTTATATTGTAGACTTGTCATGGATTGCAACAAAAAAGAGGCCATCTATCATGCCCCGAGCCTACACCGTGGACATTGTCGTCACTCGAGAACCATTTTTAATCCCCAAAAGAACCATTGGCCTTCCCGACTATTTAGTGGAAGACTTACACAAGCATAAAGAATCCTGAAATACATAATTAAACTCAGTAGTCTTTTCCACAATACAAAATGTCACATGTCGTGATGGCACCTATGCTCCCAACCGATAGGTTAGACAACCCATTAATTTTACAAATTTAACATAATAATTAAGGTGAAAGATAAACAACAAGCGGAATACATCAAGAACTAAGTATTTCATAAGTAGGAAATGTGGAAAGCTAAAATACCACCCTAGAATTGAGTCATACATACAAGTGCTTCTAAAATATGGTTCAAGTTTGAAACTTAAATGGCAAGCCTTGACATAAGAGATATCATGTCAAAATATAAAATAAAAAGAATAAATAATAAAATAGAGGGAGATGTCATCTAGGGAACAACCAAGCAGCTCAACACAACTCCAAGATAATCCAAGTCACACTCAAAAACTCCACGAGACGTCTTCATATTCGGAATTGAATCTACACCAGAAAGAGTGAAACAACTGTAGTATGGGTATGTATGAAACGACGTGTACCCATTATATCTCATAGATCGACAATGAAAAGAAGTTCAAATAAGAAAATCATCATTCTACTTGTACGAATATATATTATACTTACAGTCAAGTTTCATCAAACAGGGACAATCAAATGTCACGTTATCTCCAACGACAAATATAGATCATAATCAACAAGAATAACGAATGTAATGAGATGCAATACACTGTGACATCATTAAATGATAAGCCTTTGATAACAATTACCCTTCCAATCATATATACATGAAACTGCTTGGAAATACATAGAGAGTTCATGACCCATGGGGGAGTCTTAGTTCATCCAAATATTCTAAATTAATACTATTTATATAATATAGTACCCCTAACATCTAATGTTCGCAAGATGCTACCCTTTTATAACAACAACACTCTAGATCCCTTCCAATGTAGTCTTAGTATGGACCTAATCATTACCTATTGATTAAACCCTCAACCCTAATAAGATTTTATGGAATATTCTAATTGGATCAACTTCAAACGACCATATCTCTTAGAATATAAAGATTTACTTTCCCTGAACCTATCAGATTTACGGTATTTGAATATTTTTTCCAATGCCATAAATTTCGCAAAAATTCATGTTTTGAGTAAAAAGTTATCTCCATTTTAGTAACCTAATATAGTTTAGTAAATAATTAGCCTATGGAAAACATTAAAAGGGGTTGTTTTTGTCTTTTGTCCTCTAAGAAAATCCTAAAAAAATTCTTTTCGAATTAGAGACTCAAAACAACTAGATTTTCATCTCGTAATCAATCATTCTCTTCTCTCTTAAACCATAAGGCAAAATACAAGGAAAAAGTCAAAGTACAAGACTCCATTAAAGATTCTTTCTATCTTTTTCATGCTTCTTCTTCAAGGCAAGTCTTTCTCTATGAATTACATTCTTTCCAACTCATATTCCTCCATAAAATTATTAATCACTAATGAAAATTATAATTCTTGGCCATAGAGTTTTAAGAAAGTAATTCATGAAATCTCAAGAAGGGTTTTTGGTTCTCTTTCAAGCTAGGGTTTCAAGTCTTCTAATCAAGTTCGTCTTCAAGATTTTTCAATATTCTTCAAGAACCTTGTTCTTGCATGTATATATGGCTATCACAGTATTGGGATAGTTCATTATCACGCCCTATATTTACTTTCAAATCACAAAAAGAGTGATGTGGGATTCGATCCCTAGATTTGAGTATTCTTGAGATGAGTTGATTTTGAGTTCTTGAGTTTCTTATTTATTTTTTTGAAATTTTATTCTTAATTTTTGAATTGCTATATGTTATGCATTGAGATTCTTGAGCTAACTAATTCATCTTTATTTCATCATGACCCCTATGAATTGAGTATTCTTGAGATGAGTAGTATCATTGTTTTTTATGTTCTTGAGTTATAAGTTTTTTAGTTCTGAGTATTGAGTTTTCTATCTGTTATTGAGATTCTTGAGTTAACTTGTTCATGTCTATAGTTAAGCAAAAACCCTATTTTGAGAATCTTTTAAAGCAAATATTTTAGTTTTAAACTTAGTTTTTGATAAAGTAAAGAGGAGTTTGAGAAAGAGTTTTAAAATATTAATAATATGACGACCGAGTACGCAATCAGTGTTTAAGAAATATTGTATCAAGATATACCAATAATATTTATGCAGTATAACTTCCCAGTCTTAAATGATCATATTAAAATATTATTTTGATATATTTTTTAGAAAGTTTTCTAAAGTATGATTTGAGTAAGAGTATAAGAGGACTAAGCATTCCCAAAGGTATCAGTTTTTATATTGATAAAAGAGAAACATTGATTTCTAAATTAGTTATGAGTTGAAAATATATTTCAAGAGCATTTACCATTTTTAATGGGGTAGTTTGAGAAATTATCTAAAACAAGAGGAAGATTTTTTACTTAAAACATATGAGCATGAGGTATATATTATTTTGAGTGGTATTGAGCACCAATATAGGGATATGTTCTGACAACTCACATTCCTCATAAACCATATATGCCAACATGGGTACATAATCATACATTTTAGATGAAACCTAAGTGTCTTTCGGTAGAGCTTAGTGCAACAACTTATTTGAGGTGTTCAATACACCAACAAGGTATACGAAAGTTCTTACATCGTGGCAATACGTTGTATCATGTAGCTCATAGTGATGGTTGAATAGTAGAGAATCTCCCAATAGTTTTAAAGTGTTTTTTTATATATCACTTATTATGTTGAGTTTATAGATGAGAAAGAATTTTGTAAAGCTTTAAATAATTATAATCTTTTATTTTTGTATGCAACTATGGTACATTGTTATCTATTTCAGTTCTTTCATTCAATTGTTTGTTATTCAGCTATATTATGTACTCGTACATTCAACGTACATATGTTATTCGACCTTGACTTTTTTTATGATGTAGATACATGTTGTAATAATCCTCAACAAGTGTCCTTTTAGATCAGTTCGTCTGCTCGCCAGCCTTTGAGTAACACCTCCTTATTTTAGGAGTACTCCTATCTTATAAGTTCTTAGTAGTACTTTTTTGAGAAGTCACGGATCTTGTCCCAATAGTAGTCTTTGCATACTAAATGCTTCATAGATAGATAGTTTTGGATAGTCTTTCAGTTTTAAGATGTTTTATTTTATTTTTGATTCATACTAGTATAGTAAAATTTTGAGATTTAGTTAAATGTGTTTAAAATTTTCTTTGAATTTGATTCTTATCTATGCGCTAGTTAATCCTCCTCTTGTAGTCAACTAGGATTAGGATTTGCTTAGGGATAATCAGTTGTTATGGAGTGCCGAACACATCCAGTGTGTAGGCTCGGGTCATGACAGTTGTGAAGACATCACTAAAATCTAGCTAAAATTGGGAAGTAACTGTTTATCTGGGAATAATTTTAGTATCTCAATGAGAAATACTAGCAAAGATCAATGTGGTGTAGACAACGTGTCAATTATCTATGTAATGAAGAAGAAGATGCTTCTAAGCAATCTGAGGGGCTTTGATTTCATTAACTAAGTTTATACCCTAGACGTCGCGGACACTCAAGAACAATTTTTGTCCCTATGAAAACCTTAACATTTACTGAATCAAAACTTTGTTGATATTTAGTATCAAACATAAGTTTGAAATATAATAAGTAAAACTGAAAGATTCTCCAAAACTTCCTATATATGAAGTCTCTACTGTATAAAGATGAGTGTTGTAAAAAGACCAATGACTCCTCAAAACTATTAATAATACATCACAAAACTAGACTCCTACGGAAAGAAAGGAGGTCTTACTCAAAAGACGACAAAAGGTTCTCAATGGACTCTTGTTGAGGATCCTAAATACTTGTATCTAAATCAGTAAAAGATTCATTTCGTCGAATGAGATAAGTACATTGAATGTAAAAGTATCTAATATAGCTGAATATAAAAACCTACGTGGCCCCACCACAACAAACCATTCTCTTTTAATTAATTTATTTTCAAAATTATCCTTGACCTTTCATGAAAAGTTGTGACTATTATGAAAATTTGTGACTTTTATTGAAAAACAATGAATTTTATGAAAATTGTGACTTTTATGAAGAGTTGTGACTTTCATAAAACGTTGTAACATTTATGAAAGGTTTTGACCTTTCTGAAAAGTTGTGACTTTTCCAAAGAGTTATGACCTTTCAAGTAAGGCATAATTATAATTTGTTCACACTATCCTTTGTTGTTTATAAATTGAGGAGTTTCCTCTTGTTGTTCACATGAATGTCTAAGGGATTAGATACAGTTTTAAGACCTAAAATAATGTTTATAAGTCATCCAAGAAGTTTTAGAGTCAAGACGTCAAAGAACGTCCATGACGTCCGGAAACTAGCTTAATTGAACTAGTTAACGTTGCTATGTTTGGCGATAGTTTCGGAGGGTCAAATGAAGTCTAATATTTGTAAAACGTCTTTCGTTAGGTATAGTGTTTTATAGACGGTCTAAACGTCCAATAACGACACCCCAAGGGTCATGAAGGAGGACCCCAACATGGGTGGGCAGGCTGCTTTAGTCAAGAATCAGAGGGCTGCTACGCGACGAGCAGACCGCACGGACCTCACTGTGCAAAAATTTATTTTTGGGGAATAAATTATGTGTTGGCTCCCCGACGCTGAGACACTTCCCAGATTCGATATAATCTTACTTTTGACATTTTGACTTCGCAGAAAGACCCATTTAAGTGAGGGGTGTTTTGTGTAATTTAGGGTGTGATTATATATAGCCTAAGGGTAATTTAAAGTCAATTTTCATTCATCCAAACCCAATTCCAAAAATAAAATCCAAAAGCTCTCATCTCTGTGTACTTTCTCTCTCCCCAATTCATCCATTGAAGAAGGAAGAAAGCTTGAAGAAGAAGGTCAATTTCTCTAAGATTTTACTTCAATTTCGTGGATTAATCTTCATTAAGGTATGGGTTCTTCACCCTTGGGAGTCCTTTCCCCAAGAGGTCCTCTCAAATTTGATTTTCAAATTACCCAATTCCATGGGGTTTTCCAATTCTAATGGTTTTCTTCTAAACTTCAAATTGATGATAAATTGTGATTTCCTATGACTATTGAGTTTAGATTGTTGATTAATTTATCTAAATTTATGCAATTTCTTGTTGATCATGTTCCCTTTCCTAAATTTCCTTAATCTTTGATCTTGGTTATAATTTGATGTGAATTGAATTATGAATTGCTTATTAGACTTGTTTTATCTATTCTAATTCATGTATGGATTTACTTGGGTAATGTATTGTTGGGATTGGATTTAATTCTTAATACATTCATGATGAACCCTAATTCCCCTAATCCTAGGTTATGAATTGATGTAAATTGGGATAGTGATGATGCAATTGACCTAGTTCTTGTATTAATTACTATTGATTGATGTAACTACACCTATTATTGGATGTAACTGGTTGGTTGATGGTAAGACCATGATGATGGCTTTTGAAGGAGATTTGGTAAGTCTTCATGATCCTAACCTTTACTTCAATTATGATGGCTTGTGATTAAAGATGTAGTTCAATTGAGTATACCTTCTGAATATCCTACGTAGGTGTTGGTATGATGTTGAATTGAAATGTCTTGACTATGTGATCGTGAGATTATGCTTAAGATGAAATGATATAAGGTTTGTGATGACTTTACTATGTGCCTTATTATGAAAGGATGATGATGATATGCTAATCTCAAATATGAGGGTTGCCATGAAAGGATATTCTCATGCAATACCTATTGAGCTAAATGACAATGATCTATAAGGGATTAGACCCTATGACCTAAATTAACTGATGACTAATAAATAAAGACATTTCAAAATGGACTCTAGCTTAGAACCAAGTGAACTTGTAGATAAGGGGTGGTGCCTTCCCAAGGAGGGAAGGTAGGGTTTACCATAGTCCTCACGGGGTGGATCGCCTCATAGTCCAAAAAGAGATAGAGTGATGTTTCCATGAAAGACCCCAAGCTCCATAAACTATGTCTCCACCATAGGAATACTAGCTAGTAGATCCACCTAAATGTTATGTTCATCTTCTGTACTACTTTGGTCGGTAGTCCACCTTCCATCGGTGTAAGGTTTTACAACACCGGATTCCACAGTTAGCTCTTGTGGTGACTTGAGAGGTTGGCTTAGATAGGGTGACTTGAGAGGTTGGCTTAGTGTAGGTAGGGGTATGGGACTCTACCTAGGCATTGCACTAGTTTGTTTTGAGGGAAGTCCTAGAAGAATGTTCTTATGATATAATGATCTTATAAAGTAAATGATATGCTTATGTTGACTTTGAATGTTGATGATCCTATATGATGTTAGTTTCACTTATAAACATGATATGGGTCTATATTGCTAAGTATGATGATGGTTATTATTGATGCTCTGTTATGTTGAGTTAGGCATTATTTGTGATCCTTTGTTTGGTTTATTTGATTGAGTAAGGTTATGGGGCTTTTCTTGGTCATTGCACTTGAAGGCTAAATGGTGGGTTATGAGTAAGGGTCTCGCTTATATTATGATTTTATGAATTCTTGTATATATTGACTTGACTATTACTTGTTGATGTTGGTCTTGTGTCGTACATGGGTTTAATTTATGGATTATGTGATTATTGGCTTATATGGGTTTTTGATTGTGCATAAGGCTTTTAAAAGTAGTTTTGCATGGTTTTGATCAAATGACCTCTTTAGCATGATTTCACTTGTTTTATATGCATATACTCATATTTAGTACAAGTGTGTACTAAGCCATGTCTGATGTTTACTACAAATGTACGATCCGACCGTTGATATTAGACAAGGCTTTGAAGACTACTTGGATTCTTATCTTCCAAGTTCAATAAGTCCTCACTTTCTGAGGACGATGCCATTATCTACCTATTGGATGTTGTTTAGTCTTAAATACACATTGTTCATTCTCTTTCATTTTGGTAATATAATTGTAAAGCCTTTATGTGGCTATAATTATTGTTGTAAGGGCTATGCCCAAATTGTGATACTCTTGTCTAGATGGTTTAATATGAGAAAATGTTATAGACTTTTTATCAGACTATCTTATACTATCTATGTGCAATAATAACAGAAGACTATGTAATCTTCGTATACGAAGGGTCTATGTATACTCGATAAATATATATTTTGTGTAAGCGAGAGGTCTAAGTAAACCTCAATGTAGAAGTAATCGAAAAGTTTTAAATTTTCCGCATTTTTAACCTATGAATGTAATGATGTAAGCTAAGATGCTAATCTTAGTCCTCTTCGAGGACGACGACGCCGGTTACGTCTAGGGGGTGCTCCCCGGATGTGACACCTCTCTTTAAAAAATAACGAAAATTTTGAACTACTTCTTCTTCTTCTTCATCTGCATAGTTAAGTTAAATATTAATTCAGAACTTCTTCTTCTTATGCTTCTTCTCCTTCTTCTTCTTATGCTTCTTTTGCACAATTAATTATTTGTGTACTTTGCTCCTGTTGAATGGGTAAGTGACAAGGAGACACTATGCATTTCGTGCGCTCGATTTTTCCATTTTGTTTCATTCTACTGTCACAAATCCTCGTATATTTTTTACGGTCATTAATTTTTGCATATGATATTAATTTTTGTTTTTGACTACATATTTTAAATTTTGTTGTTTATATTTCTGTAAAATTATTGTTATAAGTATTTGTTAGTATAAATTTTATGTAAATCTAACTATGCAGATTCACAGATAATTCTTACAGAATACATTTATTTACAACATTCTCTAATGAAATCTATTCTTCTCCAAGAGATCAGGACTAAAAGTTTATATGATTATTTGTAATTCTCATTATAATATTCATAATAATAGGAGAAAAAAAAAAGTCAAATGATAGAATTCATACTAGCAACTAATTATAATTATATGATACATAATAATAACTATTACATCACACCAGAGTACTTCTTTGAATCTTTTTTCCCATTTTCCCTTACTTCTCTTTCATCCTTTTCAAGGATCCTTAATATTTTGTTTATACAGAACTTAAATTCTAAAACACTATCATAACTATATTACATATCGAATTTGGATTTTGGAAGATTGCATTTAAATTTTAAAATGTATAATGATTACATATTACTTATTCGTGTATCATATGATTATGGAACCTTTGTTCTTGATGAAAATATTAATTATGTATATATATATATATATATATATATATATATATAAAGTATTGATAGTGTTATACTAACGAAATTTGCAAAGAAGAAATTTGAGAAAATATTATTTGACTCTTTAATAAAAAGCACTATGTAGCCATGTTAAATGAAATTATGTAAACTAGGACAAAATAGTATTATGATTTCTAATTTTGACTTTTCTTTTAATATAACAAATGGTAAATTAGATTTGAATAAACTTTCATGAAATTGTGACTTTTACGAAAAGTTGTGACTTTTACGAAAAGTTGTAACTTTATGAAGAGTTCTGATTTTTATGAAAGGTTGTAATATTTATGAAAATGTTGTGACCTTTTCCAAAAGGTTGTGACTTTTACGAAGAGTCGTGATTTTTTCAGTTATGCACAATTAGCATTTGTTTATACTATCGTTTGTTGTTTATAAATAGAGGGGTTTCCTTTCATTTTAAAATACCGAAAACTGTGAAATTCTCTTCTGCACAGTAAAATATTTGATCCAAAACTTCTTCTTCTTCTGCACAGTTAAATATTTGTGTATTTTTCTCCTGTTGAGTGGTCACTCACAAGGAGACGCTCTGCATTCATTCAACTCAATTTTTTCTCTTTTGGTTTGATTCTATTGTTACAAATCCTGATATGGTTTTTCTACGCTCATTCATTTATGGTTACAATATTAATTGTTGTTTTTTACTTTATTTTTTAAACTTTGTTGTTTATGCTTTTGTAAAGTTAATGTATAAGTATTTGTTAATACACAATATATGTAAATCCAACTATGCAGATTCACAAATAACTTTTTATGGAATACATTTAATTACAATATTCTCCAAAGATATATTTTCTTCTCAAAGAGATCAAGCCTAAAAATATAAAAGATTTTTTATTGTTATAATAATAATGTTAATATTAATAGGCATAAAAAATATAAAGTAAAATGATAGAATTAAAACTAGCAATTAATTTAATTATATGAACACAATGATGACTATTCTCTCACATTAAAATACTTTTTTTGAACTTTTTTCCCATTATCCCTTACTTCTTTTTCACAACTTTCAAGGATCCTTAATGTTTTGTATCTGCACAACTTCAATTCCAAAACACTATCGTAACTATATAACATATCAAATTTGGATTTCGGAACATTGCATTTTAATTTAAAAACACATAATGACTACATATTACTTATTGGTATATCATATGATTATGGAACCTTTGATCTTGATAAACACATTAGTTATATATATATTTTTAAACAAATAGTTAATATTTTGAATGTAATTTATAGTGTTATACTAACAAAATTTGCAAAGAAGAAAATTGAGAAAATATTTATTTGACTCTCTAATTAAAGACACTATGTAACCATGATAAAATACAATTACGTAAACTAGGAGAAAATAGTGTTATGATTTGTAATTTTGCCTTTTCTTGCAATATCACAAATGGTAAACAAGAATTGAATAGCGTCAATACTCTTAAAAACAGATTTATATAAAAATACTATAACATCAAAATACAAGAAAATTTTAATTCTAATGAATTTTAAAGAAGAATATTCTGAACGCGCGAAGCACGGGCCAATTTACTAGTAAATAAATAAATGAAATCATGAAAACATTACAAAATACTTATTCATCTCTGAACTCAACATATAAAGTGAAATAAATGTACGCTTTTAGCTCCATTTGGGAGATTCTCTAACCCACAACTATCACTCTAAGCTACATAATGATACATGGTCTAGCCCACGCTGCTAGAACTATGTTATACCTTTACAGGGTAAAAACTCCTCAACTAAGTGGATACACTTATCTATGCTTAAAAATCAATATGTATATATATATATATATATATATTTAAAACATAACTCATCCTCTGGTTTGAGATAATTGCTCAAACTACCCTCTTAAAAAAGGTAGCTGCTCTAGAAATATCTTTTAACTGATAACTCATTTAGAAATAAAAAATTATGTTTTATCAATGTTAAAATAGATATATTTCCAAATTCTTAGTCCCTTTATTCTCTTAGTCAATTCATACTTGTAAATTCATTCTCAAATTATATTTTAATATGATCATTTATAACTAAGGAAGTCATACTACACAAACATTGAATGTATATCCTAATACCATATTGCATAAATATTGAGGTCATACTAGATACCATACTTTTTAGTCATAGATTATATTACTAGATATCATACTGTTTAAACATTGATGTCATACTCGATTGTCATACTAAAATGTTTTAGAAACTCTTTCTCATAACTCATCTTAACTTTCTCAAAAAGTTAGTTTGAAACTCAAGTGTTGGCTTTAAAAATCTTGTCCAGATTTATAACTCAAAAAATGGTTCATGCTAAAATATAGACATGAAAAAATAAACTCAAGGATATCAATAAAAATATAGAAACTCAATAATTAGGAATAAACATTTCAACAAATAAGGTTTTAAAGGACTCAAAATCAACTTATCTCAAGAATACTCATATTTAGGGTAGAATCTTGGATTCCCTTTTACTGATTTGAAAGTAGATGTAGGGCATGAGGACGAACTTGTCCAACACTATGATAGCTTTACATACCTGGAAGAACAAGGTTCTTGAAGAATCGTGAAGACGAACTTCATTAGAAGTCTTGAAACTCTATCTTGAAATTAAACAATCAAGAAAATCTATTTTGAGGTTCGTGAGTTAGGTTCGTGAAATCTTTATTGCAAGGAAATATGGTTTTCGTTAGTGATTCATAATGGTATGGAGAAATTTGAGTTGGTAAAAATGAAATTCTTTGCGAAAGACTTTCCTTTAAAAAGAATCTTGAAAATGATTGAAAAAATCTTGAATAAAGTCTTCTACTTTGATTTTTCCTTAAGGTTTTGTCTAAGGGATTGAGAGAGAAGAAAATGATTGATTAAAATATGAAAATAGGATTTTTTAGGGCTTTATATGTTTTAATAAATCCATTTTTATGGTTTTCCTAGTGGTAAATAGAGAAGAAAATAGTCTTAGTTTGAATTTTTTCGCTACTAAAACAGAACTTCACTACAACAGTTACTAAAATGTCATAATTTTTAATTCACAAATTTGAGTGACGCGAAATTGGTGATGTTGCAAAGAAGATTCAAATACTTTTAGTTTTATTGGTTACGTGCCACATAAATCTTTATATTTAGGAGATATGGTCGTTTAAAGTTGATCGAAGTAGACTCTTACATCAAAACTTAATGTATTAGGAAAATTTAAACTCTCATTTGTTATACAAAATTCTAGTGACATTTTTATACCCAAATAATTTCCATAATTAAAAATTTACCTTTACGCAAATGGGTAATTTATGAATCACCTTATATTATCCTACAAGTAAATAAAGAATGGTTCGAGTATTAACTTAGGATATTTTAAGATGTTACGATATTGGGATAATTTGTCCTCAAATGATGGTTAAATTGAGGATGGAAGGGGTTACTCTTACTATATTAAAGCCTTACTCAAAATCAAAAAGTACTGAACATAAGGTGATTATTCCAATTTAAATGATGAGATTCGGGTTTTATACCTCTATAAGAAATATAAACCCAAGAATATTTCTCCCTATTACTACATTCAACCAACCTTGAGTCTTAATGAAGAACCACTTAACGTATCATGCATTCATCCACATGTTACCAACATCATATTCTAGCTTAGTACTATAACCCCTCATTGCACTCCTACGCATAAATCCTTATAAGAATTTCTCATTCTCTCATCTCTTTTAACAATAAAACTTTCATGTATCACTACTAGAAATTGACTAATTACTCATTGTAAAACATTATCTACTTCTTCCTTCATCTTTATAACCTTAGGTGGAATTTAACATATCATCACTATCACAAAATGAAATAACAATCCTCTTCTCTATCATCACACCACTACAATCATCAACACCACTTTCAAAACAAAATAGGATTACTCAAAGGACGTTAGGGAGAATGATCATAAGCATGATTAATTCGAGAATTATTATATAAGAATATGCATGGCATAAAATTATGTTGCTAGAACTTGAGAGTAAATTTTATTATGAATTTGTGAGACTGAACATACTGTGAGACATGATTGATTATATAAATAGGTTCATATCATGGTATTTATATCGACAACTTTATGGATTAAAAGCTCGACGTTAATGCATTAAGATAGAGTATGAACGGATTGGTAAATCTCTAAAACTCTTTCTAAAGACATCACTATCTAATCCTCAAGATTTGACTTGATTTCTAATCTTATCATCTCCTCCTTAGCATTGGAGTTGACACTCTAAAGTCATGGATCTTTTGTCATCATCTCTAAACAGGTCTATATTCTATTTGCTCAAATACTCGGGAAAGACTTATCCAATGGATATTGAACTCTCTATAAGCAGGTACTAAGACTACTTCTAAGACCTCTTGCTAAGATTCTTCTCTTAAGCTCTTCTCAATGTCTTTTAAGGCTTCTTCTTCTAGTTCTTAAGGGAAGAATATTAGTGTTTAAATAAGCCAATTACACATTAATAGTTCAAATATACTATATAGGCACACATGAAAAATAATCACTAATTTAATTGGAACCTCGCCTAAATTACAACATTTGATCTCGGGTACACCGCTTAATTATCTTGTTAATCTAATGACATCCACACTTCATTGCTCTTATATAAGTTAGAATCTCATACTTGTACCACTCACACTTGTAAAAGGTAAAACCTTAATTTCATACCTACCTATGTCAAATCTACGAGATTACATCTGATCCAACTAACATCATTACCCTCATATTTCCATTCTTTCTAATCACAATACTCATTTCAAATTCAAGCTTAATGTTTATCACTAAACTCAGATATCTGTATGTTTTCTTGCTTATTATACTAGCTTACAACTACTAAACGGAAATTAAGAAACACTCGCCCACTAAAACCTCATGACAAGTAGTCCATAGTTATCTCTCTGTCTTTATACTTACAATTTACCAACACTCTTCTTAATTTTCACAACTTAAGTTTTATTTACCCATTCATTATACACAGTTGCCTTATTACTTTGTAACCCTCTAAATATTGTGGTCCTCCTCTTAGAATCATAAGCATAGTTTAGAGAAGTTCACCTCATGAACACTCTACTATTTTATTTTACACATATACTTGACCAATACTAATGCGTTGACAACTCATGATAAACGTCTTTATGGATTACGTATACTTTAGTTTATCCTTACTCGTAACTATTACACTACCTTCTATCATGAAATCGTCACAAACACATCACTTCTTAGTCTACCTATAAGGAAATACTCATCGTTAAAAACTTAATAGGCGCATGACTACAATCATATAATTTGCCTCATAACTATCTCTATTTCTTAGATTACTAAACTTTTGATGTATTCTTCCAACTTTGGTCACTTATTCACTACCGCTTATAACGTCATAACTCATACTATTTTTTCGAGTCCAATTACTACCCAAGCTATAAAATACGTTTCTTCACAAAGGTCTCAACTGAAATAAAGTTTAGAAAGAGAGTACATCTCGCTTTTATCTTGAACGGATGATTTACATATGAGTGCATTCTTTCAAAACTCTACACTCCACTCACTCACAAGCTTCTCCCATGCCTCTCTACAGTCTGATGACTTTCCCAATACTTATGCTGAGAGCAACTCATCAATAAAGAACTGAATTTAACTTTAGTACCCGGAGTGTGACAGGTAGTCGAATGGATCCATGAAAGGCACGAGTATGCTTATCGTCCTTATGACATAATTGTATTGCATGATCAAGTGTATGAAAGAAAGGAAGTTTTTCTTAAATGTCTGTAGTCCCTCATTTATATAAAAAGAAGCCCTAAAATCATAAATAAGATTCTAGTTGACGCGACTGCATAGACACCCTAGGACACATGAACGTTGTGCTTTGATACAAAGTTTGTCACGATCGAGCTTACATCGTGGACATAGCTAAAATTTAGGAACCGTTGATGATCCCCTAGAAAACCCTCCTACTAATTGACTACAAGGAGAAGACTAGCTTGAGAATACACAAGCATCAAATTAAATTAAATGTTTACAATTAGTTTACTAAATCTCTAAACTTTACTGAATATACATAGCATGAAATGTAAGTTTTTTTTTAAAAAAAAATTGAAACTGAAAATCTCTCCAAAATTGCTTATCTATGTAACCTCTATTGTATAATGATGAGTGTCGAGAAAAGAGCATTGACCCTCAAAACTATTACTAATAGATCATAAAACTGGAATCCTCCAGAAGCAAGAAGGTTTTACTCAAAAGCCGACAAAATGATCTCAACTGACTCTTGTTGAGGACACTAGGAACCTCTATTTACAACATTAAATGATGCAGGTCAAATGACATTAGTATTCAGTACATTGAATATATGAATATGCAATATAGATTAAAAAAATAACATAATGAAAGGACTATAACAAATATTGATAGATACTCTACTGGATGTAACGAAATAAAGAAAACGATATCATTAAAACATTACTAAATACATATTCATCTGTTAACTCAACATATTACTATTAACTCTATTTGGGAGATTTTCTAACCGAAAACCATCAATATGAGCTGCATAATGATTAAACGTCTCGCCCATGCTGCCAGAATTTTCTTATACCTTGCTGATCGTATAGAACTCCTCAACAAAGTGGAGCCACTATTTATGCTTAAAAACCAATAATGAATAATTTAAAAAGTATGATCCTTCACCTATGTTTGCATTATAGTTTATGAGGACTTTGAGTTTTGTGAACTCATCCCCATATTGGTGCTCAATACTACTCTCAATAATATATATAACACAACCTCATATTGTAAAAAGTACAAAACTTTCTCTAGTTTGAAATAATTGCTCAAACTACCCTCTAAAAAGAGGTAACTTCGTTAGAAATATCTTTTGAACTCGTAAGGGTCAAAAATACCCTTCAACTTTGTTTTATTGATTTATTATACCCTTACCGTTAAACTAAATTTATTTATACCCCTGCCATTACTAATTTCACCATTTATACCCCTCAATTGGATGGAAAGCCCAAATTAACCAAAATTATCGAATTTCACTTGAAATTACCTGATTTCATCTTTTTGACCTGATTTTGAATACGACCCACAAGACAAAACTCCGATAAATCAAATCTCAAAATCAATTTCTTCTCTCATCTTCTTCCTCCCTGAATTAGAAAAATATTTTGATCGCTTCACACTATACAAACTTCATACATTTTCAACAACATATATAAGATCATTAGCTTGTAAATTTAATTTTTTTACTTTTACATAATCGATCTTCATTAGAATCTACCCTCCCAAAATAACGAAGCAAATTCTTAAGATCAAAAAAAAATTCAATCTGTTTTTCAAGCTTAGTGTTCTCTTTGAAAAACTTTTTTTATGCAAAAAAAGTAATCAATATTCATAAATATAAAAGTCAAATCCATTAACTAATATGTTTTATCAAGCACCTGGAACGATAGCCAAAAAATGTCAAGCATCCAACATAAGCATATACCCTATGCCGAAAGGATCCCAAAAATCATCGCCGTAGCGCTCGCTCAGTTCCACTTACCATCGAAAATCGGAAAGTGTAAAGAAAAGGAGCATTTATGCCGACGCTAGCAGCGGCACAGTTCAGTTCCCCATAAATCGAACAAAAGGATTACTCTTCTACCTCAATGAAAGGTCATCTGCATCACTTTTGCTTTCAAATATGGGTTCTTGCCGGTTTTGGTTCTCAAAGTAGATGGGTTTTGGGAGAAGATGTTGTGAGTTTTGTTTATATGTTGGGCAAGTATGGAACTTTGAAGGTGGACAAGTTCTTGAGCTTTTTCTTTAGAGACAGGAGGTGAAGAAGTTTTTCTTTGAGTAAGTTGGGTCGGGTCTGTGTCCAAATAGATAATCAGGTAATTTAAATAAAAATTAGGTAAATTTTGGCCAATTTAGGGCTTTTCCTCCACACAGGGGTATAAATAGTGAAATGAATAACGCCAAGGGTAAAAGTAACTGTAGTTTAACGGTAAGGGCATAATCAACCAATAAAACAAAGTTGAGGGGTATTTTTGACCCTTTTTCCCTTTAGAAATAAATGCTTCTCTTTTATAAGTGTAAAAAGTGATACATTAGGGAATAAATACTCCATTTATACTCTTACTCAATCCATACTTGAAAATCCTTTCTCAAAATCATATTTTACAATGATCATTGATGACTCGAGATGTCATAAACATTGAGGGTATGTCCAGATACCATATTACTTACACATTGATGACATAACTAGATACCACTCTGGTTAAACATTGATATCAGAATCGATTGTAAAACTAATCACGTTTTAGAAAGTCTTTCTAAAAACTAATGTTAATATTCTGAAAAACATAGTTTAAAACTCAAATGTTGGCTTTCAAAAGTTTCTCAGGATTTACAACTCAAAATAGGGTTCATGTTTCAATGTAGACATGAACTAATCAACTCAAGGATCTCAATAAGAATAGAGAAACTGAATGATTAGGAATATAACTTTTAAAAGAATCAAGAATTCAAGAACTCAAAATCAACTTACCTAAAGAATACTCAAATTTAGGGGTGGAATCCTAAATTTCTCTTTTATTAATTTGAAAGTAGATGTACGGCATGAGGATGAACTAGACCAACACTATGATAGTCTTACATGCATGGAAGAAAAAGGCTCTTCAAAAATATTGAAGAAGAACGTCATTTGAAGTCTGGAAACTATAGCTTAAAGGTCAACAATCATGAAAATTCTTGAGATTGTTGAATTAGTTTTGTGAGACGTGGTTCTTTTATATAATACTCATAGTATTTCATGAAAGTATGAGGTTTATACTGTCAGTTTTGCTGAATGCCTCTCAAAGTGAGAGTCTTTCCATTATATAGAGAGAATAAATATTACAAATCCCTAAAGATCCGTCATTCCTATCCCTAAAGATCAACTATTCTATCTCTACAAATCTGCTATTCAATCCCTCCAAATCCGCTATTCTATCACAATATTTATTCCTTTGATTCTACAAAAAATCTATATGATCATGCTAATTTATATCACTATCTAATTACATTAATATATACAATTATTTAGATTTTCATCATGCTAACATCCCCCCTCAAATTGATGCCGGTGGATCAAGAAGCATAAATTTGCCTACTAGAAACTGATGGCGTTGTCGTGCCATAGATTTTGTAAACGCATCAACTATTTGAAGATCACTGGACCCATGTGGAAGAGTAATGACTCCTTTATCTACAACTTCTCGTATATAATGACAATCTACTTCGATGTGTTTGGTCCTCTCATGAAAAACTGGATTAGTAGCCATCTAAATAGCACTTGTATTATCAGCATAGAGAGGAGTAGGATGAGATTGAGGAAATCCAATATAGAAAGTAATCCATGAAGCCATACAACCTCGGAGCAAGCAGTAGACATGGATCGATATTCAGCCTCTGTTGAAGATTTTAACACACGATCTTGTTTTTTAGTCTTCCACGATATCAATGACTCTCCAAGAAACATGTACCAACCAGTGACTGAACGACGAGTATCAGGACATCCCGACCAGTCAGAATCACTAAAAGCATTAAGACAAATAGGAGAACCACTTGGAAAGAACAATCCACGAGTAGATGTTCCTAGAAGATACCGAATGATACGACGAACAGCCACCAAGTGGAGATGATGGGGAGCTTGCATAAATTGGCTAACTTGTTGCACTGCAAAAGAGATATCACGCCGAGTAATAGTAAGGTAATTTAGACTCCCAACTAATTGTCGAAACATAGTTGGATCAGGAAGAAGATCGCCTTTCTCTCGACGATACTTCACATTCAATTCCAATGGAGTATCTACAGAGGAGGAATCTTGAAGACCAGCCAAAGAAATCAGATCCTCAGTATATTTGTGTTGGTTTAGAAACACACCTGAAGCAACATTATGAACTTCCAAACCCAAAAAATATGTAAGAGTACCAAGATCATTCATATGAAAAGAATCTTTAAGCTGCTGTTGGAGGCTAGTAATTATTGAAGAATCAGTTCCTGTGATGATAATGTCATCTACATACACCAAAAGAAGAACACAACCTGTAGATGTTTTCCGAAGAAACAAAGATGAGTCATATTTGCTCTGCTCAAAAGAAAATTGTAGCAAAGTAGACCGGAACTTATCAAACCAAGCTCTTGGAGCTTGTTTTAATCCATACAAAGACCGCTTTAACTTGCAGACATCTGATGTAGGTGATGAGAACAAACCAGGTGGAGGTTCATATAAATCTCTTCTTTGAGATCAACATGGAGAAAAGCATTTTTGACATCCATTTGATAAAGAGACCAGTTTTGTGAAGCAGCAATGGCAATAATAGTTCGCACCGTAGTCATTTTTGCTACTGGTGCAAAAGTCTCCTCATAGTCCACCCCATACTCTTGTCTGTTACCAAGAACAACCAATCGAGCTTTGTACCGATCAAGAGTTCCATCAGAATGAAGTTTAATTGAATAAACCCATTTACATCCAATAGGGAGGACATTTGAAGGACAAGAAACAATGTCCCATGTGTCATTTTCTTTAAGAGCCAAAAGTTCCTCCTCCATTGCTTTTTGCCAACATTCAAGCTTGGAGGCTTGTGAGAAAAGATGGTGGATAAAGTAGAAGAAAAATCATACGTTTAGGAGTTTGAGACACTCTAGTAGATCGCCGAGGAGGCTCAAGAGGAGCAGGCCTTGAAAAAATCTCAGATTCTAGTTGTAGAGCAGTCTCAGGTGGCGAATCTGTTTCAGGATGGGGTAAAGTTGGCCGACGTCGTTCATACACAAATCCTGGTTTGAACCGCTTAGAAGACAATGACAAATCCTCAAAAGTAGGAAGAAGAGGAGAAACAGAAGATGACTCAATATGAGTAGGAAAGAAATACTGATTCTCAAAGAAAATAACATTCCTAGAAACACGAAATTTGTTAGAACTTGGATCATAACAAATAAATCCTTTCTGCGAAGTACTATAGCCCATAAAAGCACATCTAATAGACTGAACAGAGAGTTTATTGCGTTGAGAATGAGGAAGGTGCACAAAACAAACACAACCAAATGTATGAAAACTATGATAGCTAGGATGCTTGTGAAAAAGACGATAATATGGAGACTCAAGGTTTAACACTTTAGATGGAAGTCTATTAATCAAATAGACAGCAGTAGACACACCTTCAACCCAATATTTAGATGGAATAGAGGACTCAATCAATAAAGTACGAGTGACATCCAAAAGATGACGGTTTTTACGCTCAGCAACCCCATTTTGTTGTGGCGTATATGGGCAAGAGTGTTGTGATACAATTCCTTTCTCAAGCAACAAATTATTGAATTCATGAGACATATATTCTCCACCAGAATCAGATCTTAATATTTTGATGCATGTGGAAAATTGAGTCTCAACGTAAGCCAAAAACTTTTTGAATATGGAAAACACTTCAGATTTAGATCGAAGAAAATACACCCATGTAAACCGACTATGGTCATCTATAAATGTCACAAAGGAAGCAACTGAAAATACACCCATGTAAACCGACTATGGTGAAATTCCCCAAACATCACTATGAATGACATCAAAACACTTTGCAGCACGAGTACCAAAATTAGGAAAATGAAGAGTTTTACTTTTGCCTAATTTACAAGTAGAACAATCAAAGGAAGCAACTGAAAATTGATTTTTATTTCCCAATAAACCAGAATTGAACAAATGAGACAACACAATAGAATTTGGATGTCCTAGACGTTTATGCAAAACCTCATTCTTAGTAGTGGTGGAAGCAAAAGCAAGAACAGGAGGAATAGAAAAGTGTATAGGAAACAATCTTCCAACTTTAGGCCCCTTCGCGATTATCGTCCCCGACACATGATCCTGCACAAGGCAACCATTACGAGAAAAGTTCACATTACAATTGTTATCTACCAATTGGCCAACCGAAATAAGACTAGTGGAGAGCTTTGGTGATACAAAAACATTCTTGAAAGTTTCAGTAATATCCCCAACCTTGGTAATGGGTAAATTACTACCATTGGCAACCTGAATTTGTGTTGGACCATTATACTCACGGATATTTTTGAGTATATCAGTTGAGTTGGTCATATGATTGGAAGCGCCAGAATCAACAAGCCAAAATTTAGATATTACCTCATTACTTTGTAGTCCCAAAGTTGAAGATGCTGACAAGATCATTTGTTGTACCATTTGAGGAGTAATAACTTGTCCTACCGAAGATGAGCTATCTGTAGTGGAATCATTTATCCAACTTGGAAAGTCTTTGTCCTACGGTTTTGAGGACGTGTGGGACACTCTTTGATAATGTGTCCTTGTTGTTTACAATAATTACAGAACTTCTTGCCACAATTGCGAGCAATATGACCATATTTCTTGCAACTGTAGCATTGAGTTCTACTCATATCCACGCCCTTTCCTTTCCCTTGAGCTGCAAATACAACAGTGACAACATTTCCTTGATGAAAAGCATTTTGTGTGACGAGACGCTGTTCCTCACGAAGTAATTCCCTAAAACAGACATCCAACGAGGGAGATGGATCACGACTCATCAAGTTGGAGCGAACATTTTCAAAGTCAGATCGTAATTTCATCAAAAATTGATCTCGCTTGCTTTGTTCATGAACTCCTTGAATGATCGAGAGAGATTCAGAAGGTATTTTAGCATAAACGATATCAGTAAATTCAGCCCATAAGTTCTGAAATCCAGAGAAATAATCTTGAATAGAGAGACCTCCTTGTGAATACATAGCAATTTCATGCTCTAACTGAAAGCGCCTTGCGCTATGGTCTTGGTTGTAATCCTTTCGTAAATAATCCCACATGGCCTTTGATGTCTTGTATGGCCTGAGATTAAGAACAATAAGAGGGTCAATTAACCCTAAAATCCATGTCATCACCCGAGCATCTTTAACCTTCCATCGACCGAGCATTTTAGGGTCGGTAGGAGTAGGATCGCTTCCATCTATATGTCCCCATAATTCTTTTCCGGTGACAAATAGTCGGAATTGAAATTCCCTGGCAGAGTAATTTTTTCCCATGAAACAAACATGGAAGGACTCAAACTGATATGACGACATGTTTTTGACAAGCTAAGGAAGATAGAAATGCAATGATGCAAAATAACCAGAATGAAAAGAGACTAAGATTCCAAGATGCCTTAACTTCCAAGATAATTAGGACTAACTGTTGAATAATAGTAAGCAGAACCAAAACTTCCAAAAGGATATTCTGGAAGGAACCACAGATGAAGGACACTAAGAATCAAAGCACTGAAAAAGGCTCTGATACCATGTCAGTTTTGCTGAATGTCTCTCAAAGTGAGAGTCTTTCCATTATATAGATAGAATAAATATTACAAATCCCTAAATATCCGTCATTCCTATCCCTAAAGATCAACTATTCTATCGCTACAAATCTGCTATTCAATCCCTCCAAATCCGCTATTCTATCACAATATTTATTCCTTTGATTCTACAACAAATCTATATGATCATGCTAATTTATATCACTATCTAATTACATTAATATATACAATTATTTAGATTTTCATCATGCTATCATATACAACTTGGAGTGTCATGTCAGGAGAACTTTTTTGCAAAGGGTGGTAAAAATGAAAGAATTAGACTAACCTTATGGGTCAAGGATGTCCTTAAACAAGTCTGAGTTAAAGAATGTCTATTCTAACATCCCGTCCATTCAGAACAATTTAAGTTAACCGGTACCTATGGGGATAAGATAAAGAGTGTCTTATAAGCTAGTAAGGTTTTTTATAAGGTGATGTACTCTCCCAATGATTGTAAGTTAAGTTGGGAAATAACAATTGACTGAAGTTAGAGTAAGTTTCTTTGATAAACCTTCTTAAATTTGGGTTAAATGTCTCGGAGATTTTCTCCAAATCTATAAAGCTTTAGAAGAACCCCAATATATGAAATCTAAGGTATACGAGCCTATTTCAAACTCACAAAACCATTTGTTATACGACTTAAGAATTGAGAGATAGTATGATTATAGTGAAACTGCGCAAGCATACACGTGAAGGTGAGCCCCTTCTCCTATGTCGGTTTAGTTTTATTTGATCTGATTTCTTGTCCGTTTTATATAATTTTTTTGACCAAAATAAGAATAAAAATGTCCTATGTCTGTAATGTTCCCTAATCATCCAAGACAAGACCTACAAGATTTCAACATGGTTTCATCCTTGGAACGTTCATAGAGATTGTGTTACTTCTTTGCTCCTCGTTGGTTGTGATTTGATGGAATCTTCATGGTGAAGGATTACAAAGTATATATATGCTTTATAAGAATGAATACGAATAGACGACTGGAAAAATCTAACTTGGATAGGCATGTGATGTTGGTCTATTTTGCAGTATTTTTCTGATATTGTTGTTGCTGGAATTTTTAAAAATGCTTTGTATGTTTGTGGTTCTCGTTGATATGAGTATTGAAGACAAGAAGGAGTATAGATGGGTAACTAACTGTATGATAAATAATTGTAATGTTGGTTTTATTATTGCATTGAAAATTTCAAATTGATTCTTTTTGGTTCAGCATCTTGTGTTTAAGGAGACTGTTTGTTATTGACAAGAAAGGTTATAGTACTGCAAGGTCCATCATGTTTAAGTTAAGGTCTTGGTTTTAACCTCTTATTTCTTATCAAGAGAAAGACATGACAACAAATGTAATTATCGCACGAACATATAGGATGATTATTGGAAGCGTTGAGTTCAAGTTATTAGGGTTATATTGAAAAAGTATAGGACTGTATTACATAAATTGTTTCAGGATTTAATTGTTCGAAGACTCGTGGTAGGGATTTTGTTGAGGTTATTTTGGGGTTTTAAAAGATTGGTGTGGCGAAACTCCGAATTTTTATTGTTATGTAGGGATACTGTTTTTTGTTGTTGGTGATTGTTGCGTAGGGCTCCACTTGTAAATAGTTTCTGCAAGACATAGAGTTTGACATAGAAGATTGTCTTTTGTAGAATGTATTTCCTAGTCATGGTATCATGTGATTCATCAAGAATGAGAAGTCGATTTAAGTTGAGTCCAAGGTATCTGGGTCCATATAAAATCATTTTGACAATTGGTAGGGTTGTGTACGGGCTTTATATAACTTCTGAATCTGAAGTGGTCCATCTTGTGTTCCATGTATGTATGTGGTATAAGTGCATTTGAAATGATTCACGACTTATCTTGGTTGAGTATATTTGTGTCTTTATGGAATTTTCATACGCTCAAGTATTAGTGTCTATGTTTTATTTGCATGTAAGAAAGAATTTTACTAAAGAAATGGTTTTTGTCAAAGTGTTACGGTGGAATAACAACGTTGATGAAATATCTTGAGAGGCCGATGAAAAGACAAGGAAGAATTACCCCCAACTACTGCCGCCTTAAGCAAAGTTGTTTTTTAAGATTTGATAAACATTCATGTACAGAAACTTAATTGGATTTTAAATACTTCAATAATGCATATTATATGGCTTGTCTCGAGCTTGATATACAAAGCCTTGTAAGTGGATTTTCAAAACTGGTTTCACATTTGCGAACCTATCAAATATAGTCTTGCAAATAGCACTGTAGCAACAAAGAATACAACCAAGAGATTGTTTGAATCCATTCGCAGATGAATGTTGTTAAAGAGTGGAGAATATGAGACCCCGTGGTTCTTTCGCATAATAGTCATAGTATTGCATTGAAATATGACATTTGTACAATTTTGTGTGTCACGTCAAAAGAATTATTTTTCAAAGGGTTGGTAAACTTGAAATAATATGACTAACGTTATTGATCAAGGATGTCCTTAAACAAATCTAAGTTAAAGAATGTCTATACTAACACCCCGTCTATTTGAAACATTTAAGTTAACAATTACCTTTGGGGATATGACAAAGAGTGTCTTATATGCTAATGAGGATGTTTTATAAGGTGATGTACTCGCCTAATGATCTTCAGTTATGTTTTGAAGTCAAGCAAGTTTGGAAATAAAAGTTGACAACGGTTAGAGTAAGTTTCTTATAGAAACCTTCTCAAATTTTGGTAAAACGTCTCACAGCTTTTCACATAATTTATAAAGTTTTATAAGAACACCAACATATGAAATCGAAGGTCTACACGTCTACTTTCCAAAAAACTAAACCATTTGTTCCATACGACTTTAGAATTAAGAGATATTCAGATTTTAGTGAGACTGTGCAAGCAGGGACATGAAGGTGGGCCCCTAGCTCCTATGTCGGTTTAAATTTATATGACCTGATTTAAAGTTAATTTTATCTCATTTTGTGGACCAAAATAAGAATAAAACTTTCCTAAGTCCTCTGTAAAGTTCCCCTATCATCCAATCAAAGATCTACATGATTTCAACGTGGATTCATCCTCGGAACGTTCATAGAGATTGTGTTACTTCTTTCCTCCGTCTGGTTGTGATTTGAAGGATTCTTCATTGTTAAGGAGTCTCATTTTTTTGTGGTGTTGCTGCTTCTTGGAGGCAATAATTTTCACCCTTGACTTTGTTGAGTGATTCCAAAGTATAGCTATGCTATATATGCAAGAACACGAATAAACGGCTGGAAAAAGTTGTATTTGGATAGGTACGTGATGTTGGGCTCTTTTGAAGTATTTTTCTGATATTGTTGTTTCAGGAATTTCTGAAAATTCTTTGTATGTGTGTGGTTCTTATTGATATCAGTTTATAAGAGAATAAGAAATATAGATGGGTATCTAATTGTAAGATAAATAAGTGTAACGTTGGTTTTATATTCCATTTCAAACATCAATTTTTTTCTTTTTAGTTCAACTTCTTGTGTTTAAGGAGATTGTTCGTTGTTAACAAGAAATGTTAAAGTACTGCAAGCTCATCAAGTTTAAGTTAAGGTATTGATTTTTAAAGACAAAGACATTACTCCAAATGTAATTATCAGACGAACGTATAGGATGATCCTTGGAAGAGGTTAGTTCAAGTTATTATGGTTTTATTGAATAATTATAGGACTCTATTACTTATTTTTTCAGGATTTAATGGTTTGAATACTCGTGGTTGGGATTTGGTTGAGGTTATTCTGGGATTTGAAAAGAACGGTGTTGTGAAACTCTGAGTTTTTATCGTTGTGAAGTCATACATTATTTGGTTCTTGTTGACTATTGCATAGGCATCCATTTGTTAATAGCTGCTGAAAAAATGTATATTATGTCACTAATTTGGGGTTTTAATTTGGAGAAGAAAATGTAGTGAAGCACACAGTCAAAAAGGGTCCAGCGAGCCAATTACTCTGATACTAATCTTTAATTGCTAAATTTACCCTGACGTGTTAATATTCTGTTTGTAATGGTTGTGTGATATGATTTTGGGTAGATAACATACTCTAAGGAAGGGATACAGTCTCTATTGATACAACATGACCAAGAATTTAGGTATGTTAGGGCTAAGCGTTACATCCTCTGAGAATGAATTTTAGAATCCCAAATCGTCATAGGTTGTTTAACTATTCTATTGTTAGAAAGACCTTTTGAGAAAGGCATTGGAATTGCAGCCAGCTTATTTTTAAGTCTCCATTATAATGATATTCCACACGTTTGGTTATATAGGTTACTCTGTGTCTATGTGTCATTTTTTTAATTCTTTTGACTGTAGGTCCTCGTGTATATATTATTATTATTCTTCCTTAGGTTTTGTAACTTAGAAATATTAGGGAGGAACATTAGGAGTTTGAAATCATTCCTCCTTCCATTGTACATCCCTCTTTTTCCAAAAACATAAAAATATTGTTTCGATTCTCCAAACTCTTAAATGTAACTCGTATGTTTTAACTACTAAAGGACCCCCTTTTGGAAATATTGTCTTTAATAAATTACTGAGAAAATTTATAATAAAGATAGGTGAAGAACCTTAAGATCTTTATGAACATATTTGTATTTAGGTTATCTTTCTTAATTTGATTTAAGTGTTCTAGTTTAATCTACAAGCAAATGATATGTGAGATATTTACCTGTGATAGGAAAGTCATTATGAGATTAAGAGGACAAGAGTACCAACGAGCGAAGAGTGGAAACATGATTCACGTAACCCAAATGCATTACAAACCCATGACATTACATGCTATGCGTTTTATTTCTAAGCTACAATCTGAAGGTATGGGGCCTATTGCCTATGTTTATACGTATGAGACACATATGGCAACAAGTTGGCGAATATGATCCTGGTCCGCTACCATAAGGCACCACCATTGCTATCACTTTGTTGGGCCAGACATTTGCATCAATATATGTATATATTTATTCACAATATACAATTATACGAGCATACCATGAATATTTAAGAAGTACCGCACTAAATTCAGCCATAGAGATTACTTGAGTTATAGTTTCAGGTTGTATCTATATTACCCTTTAATTGTAAATATTTGTAACTCTACTTTTCTCTTTACATACTAATACATTTTTATTCGTATTGGCGTCCCATTGTCTGGGACAATGCTTTTTGTTTTGTGCGAGTAGGTACAAGCGTGGGCTCTAAACGACCCACTCGTTAGGATTCAGTTTCACCTGTGAGTTGGTAAGCTCCATATTATTGTGGGGCTATTAGAGGGTGTTTACTTTTGTTGTTTAGTTTGGGTATAGTCGGGGCCTTTTCCCGACAATGCTTAGGTCACTCATAGAGGGTATTGTGGACATAGTATTCTTTTTTCTTTGTGAAACTTCCAGTTTCCAGCCACCTATGCTTAGCATGTATAGATATGTGTGTATGTGTGTATGTACTCTATTGTGGCCTCGTCGGCCAGCTAGCAGTTTATTATTTTTTGCTTCTCCACTTGTGGATATATGAGTTGTTATTCAGGTTATGACCCTAATTGTCTAGGTTTAATATTTAAGATGATTGTGCCCGACAATCTAGGACCATAGTTGAGTCAATTGGTATATTTCAGTGGATAACTCGATTGCGTAAGGTGTTGAGTTCCAATGATGCCTCTTGTATGAAGTGACAAACTTGGTATCAGAGAAGGTCGTGTCTAGGGAGTCCACAAGATGTGTCTTGTTGATTCCTTGTTTATGCGTTTGTTGTGCATCACACTTATAATCAAGATGCTATAAGGCATTTAGGATTGATTACATTTCATTCAATTTATAAATCGTGCAATAGAGCAGAGTTATAAGTACGTATGAAATCTAAATCATGCTTTAATTTTTTTATGGTCGACAGGAACTATCGAGGCTTTGCAGTACATATTGTAAGTCATCCGAATTTGTAGACGGAATATAGAAAGATTCTTGACTTTGTTATCGATAATGGAATGGATTTGTGGAAGCCTTGTTATGCCGATGTCGACTACTGAGAGAAGAATGTTAGATTTCTGTTTCCTGTTTTGATTACAAGACATAGAGTTTGACATAGAAGATTGTCTTTTGTAGAATGTATTTCCTAGTCATGGTATCATGTGATTCATCAAGAATGAGAAGTCGATTTAAGTTGAGTCCAATGTATGTGGGTCCATATAAAATTATTTTGACAATTGGTAGGGTTGTGTACGAGCTTTAAATACCTTTTAATCTAAAGTGGTCCATCTTGTGTTCCATGTATGTATGTGGTATAAGTGCATTTGAAATTCTTCACGACTTATCTTGGTTGAGTATATTTGTGTCTTTACGGATTTTTCATACGCCCAGGTATTAGTGTCTATGTTTTATTTGCATGTAAGAAAGAATTTTACTAAAGAAATGGTTTTTGTGAAAGTGTTACGGTGGAATAACAACGTTGATGAAATATCTTGAGAGGCCGATGAAAAGACAAGGAAGAATTACCCCCAACTACTGTCGCCTTAAGCAAAGTTGTTTTTTAAGATTTGATAAACATTCATGTACAGAAACTTAATTGGATTTTAAATACTTCAATAATGCATATTATATGGCTTGTCTCGAGCTTGATATACAAAGCCTTGTAAGTGGATTTTCAAAACTGGTTTCACATTTGCGAACCTATCAAATATAGTCTTGCAAATAGCACTGTAGCAACAAAGAATACAACCAAGAGATTGTTTGAATCCATTCGCAGATGAATGTTGTTAAAGAGTGGAGAATATGAGACCCCGTGGTTCTTTCGCATAATAGTCATAGTATTGCATTGAAATATGACATTTGTACAATTTTGTGTGTCACGTCAAAAGAATTATTTTTCAAAGGGTTGGTAAACTTGAAATAATATGACTAACGTTATTGATCAAGGATGTCCTTAAACAAATCTAAGTTAAAGAATGTCTATACTAACACCCCGTCTATTTGGAACAATTAAGTTAACAATTACCTTTGGGGATATGACAAAGAGTGTCTTATATGCTGATGAGGATGTTTTATAAGGTGATGTACTCGCCTAATGATCTTCAGTTATGTTTTGAAGTCAATCAAGTTTGGAAATAAAAGTTGACAACGGTTAGAGTAAGTTTCTTATAGAAACCTTCTCAAATTTTGGTAAAATGTCTCACAGCTTTTCACCTAATATATAAAGTTTTATAAGAACCCCAATATATGAAATCGAAGGTCTACAAGTATACTTTCCAAAAAACTAAACCATTTGTTCCATACGACTTTAGAATTTAAAGATATTCAGATTTTAGTGAGACTGCGCAAGCACATGAAGGTGGGCCCCTAGCTCCTATGTCGGTTTAAATTTATATGACCTGATTTAAAGATAATTTTATCTCATTTATTGGACCAAAATAAGAATAAAACTTTCCTAAGTCCTCTGTAAAGTTCCCCTATCATCCAATCAAAGATCTACATGATTTCAACGTGGATTCATCCTCGGGACGTTCATAAAGTTTGTGTTACTTGTTTCATTCTTGTGGTTGTGATTTGAAGGATTCTTCATTGTTAAGGAGTCTCATTTTTTTGTGGTGTTGCTTCTGCTTGGAGGTAATAATTTTCACCCTTGAGTTTGTTGAGTGATTCCAAAGTATAACTATGCTATATATGCAAGAACACGAATAGACGGCTGGAAAAAATTGTATTTGGATAGGTACGTGATGTTGGGCTCTTTTGAAGTATTTTTCTAATATTGTTGTTTAAGGAATTTCCGAAAATTCTTTGTATGTGTGTGATTCTTATTGATATGAGTTTATAAGATAATAACAAATATAGATGGGTATCTAATTTTTAGATAAATAAGTGTAACGTTGGTTCTATATTCCATTTCAAACATCAATTTTTTTCTTTTTAGTTCAACTTCTTGTGTTTAAGTAGATTGTTCGTTGTTAACAAGAAATGTTAAAGTACTGCAAGCTCCATCAAGTTTAAGTTAAGGTATTGATTTTTAAAGAGAAAGACATTACTCCAAATGTAATTATCAGACGAACGTATAGGATGATGCTTGGAAGCGGTTAGTTAAAGTTATTATGGTTATATTGAAAAATTATAGGACTCTATTACATATTTTTTTCAGGACTTAATGGTTTGAATACTCGTGGTTGGGATTTGGTTGAGGTTATTCTGGGATTCGAAAAGAACGGTGTTGTGAAACTCTGAGTTTTTATCGTTGTGAAGTCATACATTATTTGGTTCTTGTTGACTATTGCGTAGGCATCCACTTTTTAATAACTGCTGCAAAAATGTATGTTATGTCACTAATTTGGGGTTTTAATTTGGAGAAGAAAATGTAGTGAAGCACACACTCAAAAAGGGTCCAGCGAGCTAATTGCTCAGATACTAATCTTTAATTGCTAAATTGACCCTGACGTGTTAATATTCCATTTGTAATGGTTGTGTGACATGATTTTGGGTAGATAACATACTCTAAGGAAGGGATACAGTCTCTATTAATACAACATGACCAGGAATTTAGGTATGTTAGGGCTAAGCGTTACATCCTCTGAGAATGAATTTTAGAATCCTAAATCGTCATAGGTTGTTTAACTACTCTATTGTTAGAAAGACCTTTTGAGAAAGGCACTGGAATTGCAGCCAGCTTATTTTTAAGTCTCCATTATAATGATATGCCACATGTTTTGTTATATAGGTTACTCGCTGTCTATGTGTCATTTTTTTAGTTCTTTTGACTGTAGGTCCTCCTGTATATATTATTATTCTTCCTTAGGTTTTGTAACTTAGAAATATTAGGGAGGAACATTAGGGGTGTGTTTGGTATGAAGGAAAATGTTTTCCATTGAAAATGTTTTCCTAAAAAATGTTTTCCTGGAAAACAAGTAGATTTTGGACTTATTTTCTCATGTTTGGTTGGTGAGTAAAAAATATTTTCCGGAAATGATTTTTAGTGTTTGATTTATGAATAAAAATATTTTTGAGAACATCTTTTATTTTTACTAGAGTAAAAAATAATTTATGAAATTGAAAATATTTTTTAAAATCAAAATTATTATTTTTTGGGGGTGGGGTGGGGTGGGGTAGGGTGGGGGATAGTGGGTTAATTTTTTGGGGAGGGATTGGGGTTCGGGTGCGGTGGGGGGATCAGGGATCGGGTGAAAAAATAAAATTTTGAAATTGAAAATATTTTTTTTAAAATCGATGTTTTTCTGGAAAAAAAAAATGTAATGTGAAATTGGAGGAGAGTTTTGAAAAATGTTTTCCTTAATTTTTGAAGGGAAGTCATTTTCCTTAATTTTGAGGAAAATGAGTTAATTTGGAAAACATTTTCCATAACTTTTGTCCCAACCAAACATGGGAAAATTGGAAAACATTTTCCAGAAAATGTTTTCCTTCATACCAAACACACTCTAGGAGTTTGAAATCATTCCTCCTTCCATTCTACATCCCTCTTTTTCCAAAAACATAAAAATATTATTTCAATTCTCCAAACTCTTAAATGTTAATCATATGTTTTAACTACTAAAGGACCCCGTTTTTGGAAATATTGTCTTTAATAAATTACTCAGAAAACATATAATAAAGATAGGTGAAGAACCTTAAGATCTTTATGAACATCTTTGTGTTTAGGTTATCTTTCTTAACTTGATTTAAGTGTTCTAGTTTAATCTACAAGCAAATAATATGCGAGATATTTACTTGTGATAGGAAAGTGATTATGAGATTAAGAGGACAAGAGTACCAACAAGCCAAAGTTGGCTACATGATTCAGGTAACACAAGTGCAGTACAAATCCATGACATTACATGCTATGCATTTTACTTCTTAGCTATAATCGGAATGTATGGTGCCTATTGCCTATATTTATACGTATGAGACACAAATGGCCAGAAGTTGGTGAATATGATCTTGGTTCGCTAACGGAAGGCACCACAATTGCTATCATTTGGTTGGGTATGACATGCATATTCATCTATATACATTTATTAACAATATACAATTATATGAGCATACCATGCATATTTAAATAGTATTGCGCCAAATGACAACCATGTAGATTATTTGAGTTTTAGTTTGAGGTGGCATCTCTACTACCCCTTAACTATAAATATTTGTAACTCTACTCTTCTCTTTACATATAAGTATATTTTTATTCGTATAGACGTCCTTTTGCCTATGATGGAGCTTTTTGTTTCGTGCGAGCTGGTACATGCATAAACTTTAAACGACCCACCTGTTAGGATACAATTTTAACTGTGAGTTTGTAAGCTCCATCTTATCGTGGGGCTATAAGAGGATTTTTACTTTTTTTTGTACACTTTGGGTATAGTCGGGACCTTGTCACGATAGTGTTTATGTTAGTCATAGAGGCTATTGTGGAAGTAGTATTCTTTTTTTCTTTCTGCAGCTTCCAGTTTCCAGTCACAGAGGCTTGGCATGTATAGATATGTATGAATGTGAGTATGTCCTGAATTGTGGCGTCGTCGGCCAGCTAGTAGTTTAATATTTTAGGCTTGTCTACCTTTATCTATATGATTTGTTATATACGTTATGACCTTAATGGTCTAGGCTTGATATTTTCGATGTTATGTTGCCCGACCTTCTAGGCCCTCAGAGTCAATTGATATGTTTCAGAGGCTAACTCGATTGCATAAGGTATCGAGTGCCAGTCACACCTCCTCCATAAGTTTCCTTAAATCTCTATGGTTAAGAATTATGATTTTCATTAGTGATTCTTAATTGTTGGGAGAAATTTGAGTTGGAATTAAATTATAGGAGAAAACGTACCTTGAAGAAGAATCTTGAAGAAGATTGAAAGAATCTTGAAAAATAATAAATGTATTTGATATACCGTGTGCTTACGACATTTAGAATACATTTCACATAAGAGTTGTATTGGTTTAGGGATTTTTGTATTAAAACTAATGATTATTGTGCTATACTTTTAGGAAATAGACTTTGACGAGGTTGAGAGAGAAAACAACTAATTTTTTGTGGAAGGAGCCATTGATGGAGGTGACCTACAGACCTTAGGTTTAGCCACGCTATGTTGGTTGGTTTCATAGATTGAGAATTAGATAAATCTTACCAAATTTGGAACCACGGAGCTATTGAAGTACAATAGGTCGATCTACAGGTCCTCCTACACGTTTTGTCATTTGTATCAAAATTTTTAAGTTCCAGTACATGATGAAGAGGTCTAAGTGTGGACCCAAGAGAAGGGACACATGGACAAAAGATCGACCTACGGTCTATTCTGCAGGTCCGTCATTTGGATCTTAAAGTTGAAGGTTACATGCTTTTGAGAAAGTGACCAAGTCTCGAGCAACGTAAGGGACTTACGGACAGTAGGTTGATCCATTGTCCATAGGTAATTCTCGTCAATTGAAGCCGTGAACAACATTTTTATTTCTGTATTTTGTTTTGTTTTTGTTTGGGACTATGTTTTCTATATAGAGGGTATGTAAAACTCTTTTTTTTTTTTTTTGGGGGGGGGGGAGGTCCACTTTATTATCAATTTTAAGTTCTTGGTGTGTTCTTGAGAATTTACTTGCAAACAATAGCAATTTCATTTCCGATTTCTGTTTATAAATATTCTTGCTTTGAATTTAAATTGGAGATTCTGGGTTTCTTCTACTCATTACATAACTTCATGAGTTCTTCTTCTAAAAATATGAATTGTGCTCTATCTATTATGGGTAATTAATTTCACAACTAGGGTTGTGAGAATCATGAGCGATTAACAAAGTATGAATAGAAACTTAGTAATTATTGAAGAGTCTTATTGCATGCATTGATAATCATTCATCTAGAAGTCTTTTAGCGGTGCATAACATTAGAAATCGTCTTGTTACTACTTACCCGACAAAGGAGGTAGTTAATAAGAAAAGAATCATCAACATAGATTTAGTCTGATACTATCTAATAATCTTGTGTTAATTGTTGCGAGGGTCAAAACAAATCCATACATTGATGTGATGTCTAATATGAGGTAATGGTAATGGTTAGTAAATTATACACAAGTAGACGGACAAAGGTGCGGGGTGAACTTTCCTATTTTCTAGACAAAGGATCTTGAGATACATAACTTACCACTTTCATGTGATACACTAGGAAGGGATTACTATTACTACGATAACTGCGTTATAAGATTATCAAAATTAAGGATGATTAATGAAGAAACTGATGCGGAAAACGACCCCGCTTATGTCCTACCTACTATGAGGACATTCCCAAATACACTTCTCACTAACCGAAATAATAATTGACAGGTGGTTCCCGACATAATAACTGCCTCCCTGTCTTAAGAGGAAGATACACTGATCGTTTTAGTTGGTGGTTCTACTTTTGGCCATGAGGACGCCTCTGTTTCTGTGTCCGTCTCTGCATCCTGGTCAAGTTCACATGGTATGGCTGCCTCATCTCACGATACTACTAGCGAGGGGGGCATTCGAGTTCAACAAGACAACGAGCCTACTGTAGTTGATGAGGAGACAAACTGGTGGTGTGTCCATGGTCAGTTGATAATATACACGGATGCCGGATGATCACTAATAAGGAGATGATAGTTCTTTTCGTCTTTGTCAAAGGGGGACGGGACGGGGCGGGGGACGGCTTTGGGGGGATTTTTGCCGGGACCGGGATTGGGGGGACAAAAATATGTCCCATCCCGTCCCACTATATATACGGGACGGAATGGGGTTTGGCGGGACGAGACGGGACGGGACGGGACATGGATTTTTTAGATTTTTAAATACTTATTTATTTGTATTGAAATTATATATTTTTAGCTAATCAAATTTAAATTTAACTTTGAACTTTCAAATTTAAAATTTAAAATTTCAAGTTTCAAGTTTCAAATTTGAAGCTTCATGTTTCAAATTTCAAGTTTCAATGTTTAAATTTCAAATTTGAGAATCTTAAATTTGTATTTTAAATATTTTAAAATAATGTAAACTTGAAATTTCAAATGTCAAGTTTTTAAATTAGGTATTTTAAAGTTAGTTTAGTATATATTTAATTGTATATATTAAAATTAAAACGCAAGACAATAATTGTATAAAAAAGACTTGAATAAAACCTTCAAATTTATTCAATAGAACTTAGAAGTTGCAATTAAAAAATATTAGTGGAGTAACTAATCAACGCAACAACCTTCTAGGAAGGATTCTGTTTCAATAAGTTCTCATATGTAAAACTAATATTTGTTACAGATATTAGATGAGTAACTAATTTACGCAGTCAACTTCTAGGAAGGGTTATGTTTCAATTAGTTCTCGTATGTAATCTAAAAATATATGTTTTCTCCTTTAAAATTTAATTCTAATTCTCGCATCATATCGATGTTGATATCCTCCGGTGTTGGCAAACTTGCTCGAAACTCTTGTGATTCTAATTCATCATCACTACATTCAATTGCCGTTTTGATCCTAGTTGCTTGTTTGGAACTTAACTTTGGCAAATTATTATTCCTCCTATCGGCATTGACGCAGTCTCTAAATAAAACTGTTGTTTCCAAACTGTCTTCCGCCAATGAATGTATATGATCGCCAATTTGAAACCTTGTCGCGCTGAAAGCAGCCTCCGATGCAACTGATGAAGCTTGAATAGCTAGAACATCACGAACAATTTTGCTCAAAATTGGAAATGCAACGCTCCGCCTCCTCCACCATCCTATAAAACTTCATTGCCATCTTTGATTTTCAATGCTTCTAAAGATTGATTAAGATATTCTTCAAAATCATCACGGTTAGTAGAATTCAGACCAAGAACACCTCGCATATAAGTTGAAATTTGAACTTCAAAATCAATCTCAAATTAGAAGTTTGACCAACTTCTCCTTGAGTATTTTCCGTAGTTATATATTTTTCATACAACACTTTTGCTTCTACTTTTATGCTAGACTTACACGTTTCACAACTTAAAATTTCTTACGGTAAAATTTCTAAAGTCTCATAAAAAGTGTCAACAAGGCCCTGCACACCTCGTAATTTATAATCAGGATGAAGTAAAATAGCAGTTAAACAAATCTGAGGAATAGGAAAAAAATATATTTAAAATTTTTCAATCATACCTTCAATTGCAACTCTAAATTTATCTATTTTTTATATTTAGAAAATTTAATTGTAAGAGCAAAAATATTTATTAATACTGATGAAATAGTAGGATAATAAATTCCAGAAAACATGGTTGTAGCATCATAAAAAAGTCTTAAAAATTGTAATAGTTCTTTAATTTCTTTCAAATCTTCATCACAAATTCTATCTAATGCGTCAGCATTATGAACATTAAACACCGTTTGTATGGGTCTTTTATATTTGTAAGCAACTGAAAGCATTTCGTAAAAAGAATTCCACCTTGTTTTAATATATCTTGGAATTTTTCTAGGTGGCAATTCACATGATAAACAACGCTCATTAAATTTCCTAATTCTAGCAGCATTGTTAGTATGAAAAATCCAGGCAACGACATATTCAATTTTCATGCAACCACTATCAAATAATGAAATCCCATCTTGTACAACTAAATTTAATATATGTGCAGCACATCTAACATGAAAAGCATTACTGTCAATTAGACATAATCTAACTTTTAACATCTTAGCAACTTTTGTATATTAGATGCATTATCTAATGTGATAGACATTGCTTTAACTATAAGCATATAATAATCTTAAACACTTAAAATATTTGAAGCTAAATATTCACTAGTTTTTTTCTCTACACATTCTTTATTACTTAAGATTCTTTTTTGCAAATTCCAATTATGATCAATCCAATGTTCTGTAATAGTTAAATAATCATTTCCATTAACACTATGACTCATGTCCGAAGTTATAGACACTCTAGTATCTAATAAGCTAAATAAACAACGAAGAAATTGACAATGTTTATCGTGATATTCAAAAACATCAGATTTAACAGTATTTCTTGAAAAAACTCTATAAGTCAAATTATAAGTTTGTTGAATATATTCCATAAAACCGGAATTTGAAGGAAAACTATAAGGCACACCACAAACAGAAATCATTTTAGTTAAATTTTCACGATCTAATTACTTATTATATTTACGTTGTGTTAGTGGACCACCGGGATTAGAAGGATCTAATGTTCCTTGAACCATGTTAGAAGCCCCTACCGATTCATTAACGCTAATATCAAATTCATTAACTGGAATTCCTTTTTTTCTATTGGCTAATGCTTTAGTTTCTTTATATTGAATCGGCACACAAGATATCAAATGTCTATTTAATCCCCCCGTCCCACCTTTACCCAAACCTTGTTTATGTTTAAAAGGTTGCTTACACTTATTACAAATAGCAACACTATTTTCCTTATCGAAAGTAATAAATTGCCACAAAATAGAAGTTTTAGGGCGTTGATACTTCACCTTCTCCCTTGTAGGATGTCTAAGGGTTGGACGTCCACAAAGTTGCTACGTTGAATTTATGTATAAGGGTCCGTGTAGTTTTCCGTGGTCTTCACTAGTTTAATTCCTTTTTAAAACTTTTCCTTGCCCATCCACGGGTTAACCTTCACGATAAACACCACGGGCCGTTATGAGGACCACAGTCCATGAGGTTGGCCGTTGTCTTCACTTGATCACCATCATCTTCTACTTCTTTCTCCATTTTTTCACAAAAGCAAGAATCCGTCTACACATTCAACAAAAACATCAAATCATACAAAAACACACTCAATTCTAGTATTAATCGTTAGTTTTCAAGCATCAAATGTGCCATGATTGCACGGCACATCAACACCCTCAACTTAGAACCATTACTTGTCGTCAATCGGTGAGGAAGCAACACATTCAGTCCTCAAATTATTAAAACACTTTTGAAACCATGCAGCAGCCATCTCAAACACAATTTGTATCCAAAACCATGAATTTAACATGCAAGGATCAATCTATGGAATATCATTACGAACAATCATGCTTATGCCTGTGAATAATCTACTCTCAAATCCAATAATTGTGTCGTGTGTCCTCACACTAAAGAAGTCCCTCACTCATGATAATTAGGACTAATTACTACTCTCGCACTCTCAAAATCTTCTAAGACTAACAACAAACAACATAGGCTTGCCTTGTTTTCTATGCTCTATTTTTCAAACACACGGAATAGGATCACTGTAGGATTTTATTAACTTGCAACATTGGCTCAACCTAGGTAATGAATATTTGTGTTTTTTTAAATGACTAGTCCTTGGTTTTCTGATGTTTCGTTTGAACACAACTCTTTTCTGAGCGATTTCCTCTTTTTCTTCATTTCAGCACATCCCAACAACCATTATTTTCTTTTCTTTATCTTTTTGCTTTTTCTTTTCTTTTCTTCACACTTTTTTATATGCAATACTTTTATACGCACTCAACTCATTGGTTGAACCTTGTTTTTCACTTCTTCATTCTACTCGGATTGCAATAACGCTCAACTTTGGTTTTTGGCCTTAGTTGTGACATCGTATCTTCGTAGACCAAATGATAGGATATTTACTAGGTA
>CM040626.1:28577778-28595886 GCA_022817965.1 Solanum lycopersicoides
TTTGACAGGTGGTTCCCGACATAATAACTGCCTCCCTGTCTTAAGAGGAAGATACACTGATCGTTTTAGTTGGTGGTTCTACTTTTGGCCATGAGGACGCCTCTGTTTCATGTCCGTCTCTGCATCCTGGTCAAGTTCACATGGTATGGCTGCCTCATCTCACGATACTACTAGCGAGGGGGGCATTCGAGTTCAACAAGACAACGAGCCTACTGTAGTTGATGAGGAGACAAACTGGTGGTGTGTCCATGGTCAGTTGATAATATACACGGATGCCGGATGATCACTAATAAGGAGATGATACTTCTTTTCGTCTTTGTCAAAGGGGACGGGACGGGGCGGGGGACGGCTTTGGGGGGATTTTGGCCGGGACCGGGATTGGGAGGACAAAATATGCCCATCCCGTCCCACTATATATATACGGGACGGAATGGGGTTTGGCGGGACGAGACGGGACGGGACATGGATTTTTTAGATTTTTAAATACTTATTTATTTGTATTGAAATTATATATTTTTAGCTAATCAAATTTAAATTTAACTTTGAACTTTCAAATTTAAAATTTAAAATTTCAAGTTTCAAGTTTCAAATTTGAAGCTTCATGTTTCAAATTTCAAGTTTCAATGTTTAAATTTCAAATTTGAGAATCTTAAATTTGTATTTTAAATATTTTAAAATAATGTAAACTTGAAATTTCAAATGTCAAGTTTTTAAATTAGGTATTTTAAAGTTAGTTTAGTATATATTTAATTGTATATATTAAAATTAAAACGCAAGACAATAATTGTATAAAAAAGACTTGAATAAAACCTTCAAATTTATTCAATAGAACTTAGAAGTTGCAATTAAAAAATATTAGTGGAGTAACTAATCAACGCAACAACCTTCTAGGAAGGATTCTGTTTCAATAAGTTCTCATATGTAAAACTAATATTGGTTACAGATATTAGATGAGTAACTAATTTACGCAGTCAACTTCTAGGAAGGGTTATGTTTCAATTAGTTCTCGTATGTAATCTAAAAATATATGTTTTCTCCTTTAAAATTTAATTCTAATTCTCGCATCATATCGATGTTGATATCCTCCGGTGTTGGCAAACTTGCTCGAAACTCTTGTGATTCTAATTCATCATCACTACATTCAATTGCCGTTTTGATCCTAGTTGCTTGTTTGGAACTTAACTTTGGCAAATTATTATTCCTCCTATCGGCATTGACGCAGTCTCTAAATAAAACTGTTGTTTCCAAACTGTCTTCCGCCAATGAATGTATATGATCGCCAATTTGAAACCTTGTCGCGCTGAAAGCAGCCTCCGATGCAACTGATGAAGCTTGAATAGCTAGAACATCACGAACAATTTTGCTCAAAATTGGAAATGCAACGCTCCGCCTCCTCCACCATCCTATAAAACTTCATTGCCATCTTTGATTTTCAATGCTTCTAAAGATTGATTAAGATATTCTTCAAAATCATCACGGTTAGTAGAATTCAGACCAAGAACACCTCGCATATAAGTTGAAATTTGAACTTCAAAATCAATCTCAAATTAGAAGTTTGACCAACTTCTCCTTGAGTATTTTCCGTAGTTATATATTTTTCATACAACACTTTTGCTTCTACTTTTATGCTAGACTTACACGTTTCACAACTTAAAATTTCTTACGGTAAAATTTCTAAAGTCTCATAAAAAGTGTCAACAAGGCCCTGTACACCTCGTAATTTATAATCAGGATGAAGTAAAATAGCAGTTAAACAAATCTGAGGAATAGGAAAAAAATATATTTAAAATTTTTCAATCATACCTTCAATTGCAACTCTAAATTTATCTATTTTTTATATTTAGAAAATTTAATTGTAAGAGCAAAAATATTTATTAATACTGATGAAATAGTAGGATAATAAATTCCAGAAAACATGGTTGTAGCATCATAAAAAAGTCTTAAAAATTGTAATAGTTCTTTAATTTCTTTCAAATCTTCATCACAAATTCTATCTAATGCGTCAGCATTATGAACATTAAACACCGTTTGTATGGGTCTTTTATATTTGTAAGCAACTGAAAGCATTTCGTAAAAAGAATTCCACCTTGTTTTAATATATCTTGGAATTTTTCTAGGTGGCAATTCACATGATAAACAACGCTCATTAAATTTCCTAATTCTAGCAGCATTGTTAGTATGAAAAATCCAGGCAACGACATATTCAATTTTCATGCAACCACTATCAAATAATGAAATCCCATCTTGTACAACTAAATTTAATATATGTGCAGCACATCTAACATGAAAATCATTACTGTCAATTAGACATAATCTAACTTTTAACATCTTAGCAACTTTTGTATATTAGATGCATTATCTAATGTGATAGACATTGCTTTAACTATAAGCATATAATAATCTTAAACACTTAAAATATTTGAAGCTAAATATTCACTAGTTTTTTTCATTACACATTCTTTATTACTTAAGATTCTTTTTTGCAAATTCCAATTATGATCAATCCAATGTTCTGTAATAGTTAAATAATCATTTCCATTAACACTATGACTCATGTCCGAAGTTATAGACACTCTAGTATCTAATAAGCTAAATAAACAACGACGAAATTGACAATGTTTATCGTGATATTCAAAAACATCAGATTTAACAGTATTTCTTGAAAAAACTCTATAAGTCAAATTATAAGTTTGTTGAATATATTCCATAAAACCGGAATTTGAAGGAAAACTATAAGGCACACCACAAACAGAAATCATTTTAGTTAAATTTTCACGATCTAATTACTTATTATATTTACGTTGTGTTAGTGGACCACCGGGATTAGAAGGATCTAATGTTCCTTGAACCATGTTAGAAGCCCCTACCGATTCATTAACGCTAATATCAAATTCATTAACTGGAATTCCTTTTTTTCTATTGGCTAATGCTTTAGTTTCTTTATATTGAATCGGCACACAAGATATCAAATGTCTATTTAATCCCCCCGTCCCACCTTTACCCAAACCTTGTTTATGTTTAAAAGGTTGCTTACACTTATTACAAATAGCAACACTATTTTCCTTATCGAAAGTAATAAATTGCCACAAAATAGAAGTTTTAGGGCGTTGATACTTCACCTTCTCCCTTGTAGGATGTCTAAGGGTTGGACGTCCACAAAGTTGCTACGTTGAATTTATGTATAAGGGTCCGTGTAGTTTTCCGTGGTCTTCACTAGTTTAATTCCTTTTTAAAACTTTTCCTTGCCCATCCACGGGTTAACCTTCACGATAAACACCACGGGCCGTTATGAGGACCACAGTCCATGAGGTTGGCCGTTGTCTTCACTTGATCACCATCATCTTCTACTTCTTTCTCCATTTTTTCACAAAAGCAAGAATCCGTCTACACATTCAACAAAAACATCAAATCATACAAAAACACACTCAATTCTAGTATTAATCGTTAGTTTTCAAGCATCAAATGTGCCATGATTGCACGGCACATCAACACCCTCAACTTAGAACCATTACTTGTCGTCAATCGGTGAGGAAGCAACACATTAAGTCCTCAAATTATTAAAACACTTTTGAAACCACGCAGCAGCCATCTCAAACACAATTTGTATCCAAAACCATGAATTTAACATGCAAGGATCAATCTATGGAATATCATTACGAACAATCGATCATGCTTATGCCTGTGAATAATCTACTCTCAAATCCAATAATTGTGTCGTGTGTCCTCACACTAAAGAAGTCCCTCACTCATGATAATTAGGACTAATTACTACTCTCGCACTCTCAAAATCTTCTAAGACTAACAACAAACAACCATAGGCTTGCCCTTGTTTTCTATGCTCTATTTTTCAAACACACGGAATAGGATCACTGTAGGATTTTATTGACTTGCAACATTGGCTCAACCTAGGTAATGAATATTTGTGTTTTTAAATGACTAGTCCCTTGGTTTTCTGATGTTTCGTTTGAACACAACTCTTTTCTGAGCGATTTCCTCTTTTTCTTCATTTCAGCACATCCCAACAACCATTATTTTCTTTTTCTTTATCTTTTTGTTCTTTTTCTTTTCTTTTCTTCACACTTTTTTATATGCAAATACTTTTATACGCACTCAACTCATTGGTTGAACCTTGTTTTTCACTTCTTCATTCTACTCGGATTGCAATAACGCTCAACTTCGGTTTTTGGCCTTAGTTGTGACATCGTATCTTCGTAGACCAAATGATAGGATATTTACTAGGTAAGAACAAAAATTGATTTTTTAGGCTCAAATTGGGTTCAAGTGATAAGTGTTTTATTTGTTTATTCTAGTTTTAACTTTTTATTTGCTTCACAAAAATGTCCTATTGATCTTTTCCTATCCGATTACTCTCAAATTTAAGCAAGACTACTCGGAAAAGTTCTAGTTTCTGCTCCTAGTGTTAGACTTTGAACAACACTAACACACACACATGACACGGGACTACATTCTTGAGCATCTTGGTTCACCAATATATTTATCACACTAGCAATATTATACATATAAGTATCTAAGATGTTCTCTGAAGATCCTAACAGTCAAATCTCAGGTGAGGGTAATCATGGCACAGAGATGAGCTAATGCACAACTCAACATACCAACCAAACACAAGACAATATTAGTTTCCAATAATCATACTATTAAAACGTTTAGTATGACAAAAGTACTAAATAAATGAAGAGAACAAAATTCTGAAATGGCACTTCAAGCTCTTCAAACTGAATTAATACAAATAAAGAATGAAACAAAAAAATTAAACAAAAACTTAACACTCTTGAAGAAACACCAAACCAAAACCTAAGTTTACAATCAGAATTAAAACGGCTAGAAATAACTCATACGGTAAAATCTAAGTGAATACTATCGTAATAGTTAAGCTCTAACATTCCGGAAAATTACATGTCTAGTGAAGAGCCTAGTAAGTCTTTAAGAATGCGTATTGGGGGTACATAGTCACCCCAATGCCCAATATAGAGAAATATTTGGGCATAGTATAGAAAATTGGCTAAGGAGGTTAGCCAATTTCTATAATAATATCCAAGCAATCGAAGCATAATCCAAGCTTGTTTAAGAATTGTACCTACAATGAAGACCCTAAGCTAAAATAATCTCTGCAATTCTTAGCCTCATCGCTTACTCACATTAGTTACTAGGCATCCAAGTGTCAAGCCTAGTACCCTAAGTACATAACCATTTAAAATGATCATGTAAATTAAGCAGTGCCCAAGGACATGATGAGGGTCCTTGGGACAATAAGTAAACATTCCCAAAGGAATCATAAATAATAGTTAGTTAGGAAAGTACAAGCAACCCATGTGCAAGCACATGGGGAGATATGACCAAGAGGGGACCACCCTAACCGAATTTGGTTAGGGTAGTTAGGGAGAAAAACGTGCACAAGGGACCCCTCCATGTGGGGCCTAACTTCCTAACTAATTCTAGACTCTAACCTACTGCCCTAAATAGCTAACTAACCTAGGACCAAACGAAATAAACTAATTAGTGCACCCGACAACCTAGGACCAAAATCGGGTTGACACTAACCTAGTACTAGTTAAAGAGACAACCTAGGATGGTCCAAAAGGTTAGTTATGGTCCTAAAAACTTAGGGGTACTTTAGTAATTCCCCTAGGTTACCTAATTAAGTAATTTAGCAAATTAATTAATTAATTTAAAAGGGCTAAAACCGAAGCTAAAAAGGAAATTTTCAGATATCGGTTAAGACAAGAAAGGAACAACCTAGTACCTAACCTAGGATGGTCCCAAGAGTTAGTTAAGATCCTAACGACTTAAGGGTACTTTATTAATTACCTAGGCTACTTAATTAATTAATTTAGCAACTTAATTAATTAATTTAAAGGGGCAAAACCGAAATCACAAAGCAATTTCCAGATTTCGGTTAAAACAAGAAAAAAGACAACCTAGTACCTAACCTAGGATGGTTCAAAGGATTGGTTATGGTCCTAACGACATAAGGGTACTTTAGTAATTACCTTAGGTCACCTAATTAATTAAATTAGCAATTTAATTAATTAGTTTAAATGATCAAAACGAAATTCTTACACTAACCTAGTACAACTCAAGAAACATCCTAGTACTTAACCTAGAATGGTCCAAAAGGGTTAATTTTGGTTCCAATGACTTAGGGGTACTTTGGTACTTACCCTAGGTACCTAAATTAATTAAATTAAGGATTTAATTAATTAATATAAAGTCAAAATGTTGACCAAAACCATAGTCAACACCAATTTCCAGATTTGACTAAGTGTTATGTTCTCCTATGTTTAGTCAACTTAGGAGGGGCTTTTTGGTAATTGATTAATTAGTTTATTAAATTAACTTATTAAACCTAAGTTTTATAATTCAATATCAGTTATTAAACATAAAAATCACGTTTAAACTAATAGAAGAGGCGACTCAAAAACAGCAAGCAACGAACGAAAGAAAAACAGAAAATTTATCGATTTCTCTAGGGCGATTTCAAGGTTTCGTTCAAGGTGGTCTTCGTAGATTAAGTTCTACATAAGGTATGGATTTCTCTCCTGGAATTCTTTCTCCAAGAGTATTTTCCTTCGAATGATTCACAAGATCTTGAAAACTAGGGTTGTTCCCGTTCTCGTCGAACTCCTTTCCCTAGTATCCTTGTTACGATTTCAATGTTGAATAGGTTAGAAATCATGTTGGTTGTATGTGGTGATGGCTGATCTTAATGTGTATGAGTTTTGATTAATAATGATTGAATGAACCTATTAATTGGACTTGTTTGATGCTAAGTGTTATTACGTGAATTAAAAGAATGATACTATGTTAAAGATATGTCCGAAAATGTTATGTATGAAGATGTTACGGTCTGTTGTGAATGCTTGCTGTTAATATGACGTTATGAAGATGATATATTCATCAAATTCTAATATGATGTTGTCCAAGATGTTTAAAAACGTTATGCCTAAAGTTATGTTATAAGGTTGGCTAAAAAGATCTCCATGAAATCATAATTTGAGTATGTTTGGCTTATGCCAATAAAATCACTAATAGTACATTGTTCAAAATTTAAATGGGATTTTCTATAATGTAATCTTTAAATAATTGAAAGATTGGCTAATGAACAATATATGTATATATACCAAACTAAACATGAACGAATTTAAAATTGGCTTATGCCAACAAAGATGGTTATGAAATCTATGCCCAATTGTTTATGCCAATACTAATCGTATGCCAATAAAATGGCTAACAATGTCTTGCCCAAAAGTTGAATGGAATTGGCTTACATTATTGCTTTTAAATAATGATGGAAAAATTGGCTAATGAGAATCTCATGAAACTATATTTGAATGAATGTTTGGCTTGTGCCAATAAATTGGCTATAAAGTCATTTCCAAATTTTCTAGGCCAATACTAAATTTACACCAATCTTATATGCCCAATATAATGTAATGTCAAATTAAGCATGACAAACAGAACAAAATGAATCCATACTAAGGGTATGTCAATCAATGGGACAAGTCCCAACATACCCTATATTATCTTATATGACTAAAATACTGGAATGCTAAATGAATAAGCACATCTAAAGTAATTCAATGAATCCATAACCGAGAGAATGCCATTCATTGGGAAACCTCCCAACATGCTCTAAAAGAATGACATATGAACTCATAAAACTCATTGAATGAAGTGCTTATCGTCCATAAATGATGATATGAATCTACTACACTAAAGTAAGTAAGTAACGTAAGTTATAACATAATTAAAGGGGTCTAAATTAAGTTAGTGACCAGAATGGGGTGTTAAAGGAAGTGAGACAAGTCTCACTTACACCTAAGCTACTATGTTAAAAGAATACTTACGTATGAAGGTGTTAGAATGTGTGAGACCAGTCTCATTAACACCAAAGGATGATATGTAAGGACAATTCACATTCATCAATGTAAAGTATGGATGATATGTAAGGACAATTCACATTCATCAATGTAAAGTAAGGATGATATGTAAGGATAATTCACATTTCATCAATGTAAAGTAAGGATGACAAGTCATCAAAAGAGTAAATAAGTCTCAATCATACTCTATATGTAAGTGTAAGGACAATTCACACTTAATACTAATAATGAGATGAGAAATCATCTAATGAGCTATGATGTCCTCATGCTAGAAGCCAGCTTCCATGATGTATGAGTTGAATGTAATGGAACTTTATACTGAGCACCGATAGGCTAGCTATGAGCGGTGATGCCTTCCTTCGGGAAGGGCGGAGGTTCACGTAACTCTCATGATATGAGACTGTCCGGCATGCCGGGTATGGGTCTCCTTATATCTCCTAGTCTTTGAACCTATACTGCCAATATAGGGATCTAGCAGGGTTCAATTCCCTATATACGCTAGCATGTTTTGGTTTCACCTTGGCCAGTTACTCCACCTCTTTTCGGTGTGGGGAAGACACCAAATTTCATGAGCTCACATGATCTATGTCGGTTAAAGTTGAAGTTCCTCAAAGTATGAAAGATAAAGAAATGAACGATACCAAAGGTGTTTGTGCAAGACAATCAGGAGGTGAAATCAGATTCAAGTAATGGCATTAGGTCATTCTTGGTCATTGCACTTCATGATCCCGATGAGAGTCTTAAACTTCATCCTAGGTATGGCTGGTGTTTACATCAGCATACGAATGAATGAAATGAATAATGTGAAGTACGAATGAACGAATGAAGTAGACTCTGTGTTTACTAAAGAAGGCTCTCGAGTTGAGGTCCCATATGTTGGGCCCTAACTTGAGATGTCTTAATGCTATATCAATGATTCCAAGGTCTCGTGTATATGAAATGTATACTTATAAAACATGAAAGTAATGAAATCAATGGCATAATCAATAGAGAATGGCTTATGAAATGTAATGAATACTTGATGTAATGAATAACTTGTTGTAAGGATAGTCAAATCGTGTCCAATAAAGTTTACAATAAGTAAAGGGCATAGCCAATAATGAATCCTCATGTTATGAAAATGATAAAGCCAAATAAATTGGCTTATGATGACTTTATATAATTGACAAAAGATGTTAGCCAAATAAAATTGGCTTATAATGACCTCTTTTATTATGAAAATGATCATAGCCAATAATGAATTCAAATATACTTATCCAAATTGATCAACTAATGTATTTAGCCAATAAAAATTGGCTTATAAAGAATTCATGCCCAAAGTAAGCAAGAATATAAGTTTTAATGATATGCCCCAAGAACTATGCACATTATGCAATCAACTAAAGAATGAGTACAGTCAATAAGTATTGACTTATAAATATATTCATGCCCCAAATTGTAGTTAAGTCAAATTTCTTAATCTCTTGAATTACTTACTTGATTCATTGTGGGTATGGGACTACAATGAATCATTGCACTTGTAATTCAAACATAGGACTAAAGGAGTTATAGAACTACACAACAAGAAGAAGAAAAAGACTGAAAAATAATCTAAGTGTACAAAGAGGAGCTCTCGGCCTAAGAGGATCAAAATCTCAAATCTTCGCTCGAGTTGTTCTAAAATTATGTTGATGATACTAATGTCTTGTAATCATATAGAAAATGAGTTGTGTGCTTTGAATTCATTAAAATACATCATATTCATACCACAATTCACAACTAACGAATTAGGAAAGTCTAATGACTAGACTTTCCAGAAATGGCATGTTGCTTAGGAAGAGCTTTCCTTGATCATGCATAGCTTTATGTGTATGTGTGCATACACCCATACTTAGTACAAGTGGTGTACTAACCCCCTACTATTTACTATTTTTATATGTGCAGGTCAAAGGACAGGTTGACGACACTTGCAGCGGTTTGGACTTCAGCGTTTCTCCAAACCAATTGGTAGGTCCTCATGATTTCGAGGATGCTACAGATTTAGTCTAGCCTTAGTTTTAGACATAGCTAGTGGATTTGTCCCTAGAGTTTCTTTCGTACCTTTATTTCGAAGCTTTGTAATAAGGCCGTGTTTGGCAAACTATTTATGATATATTAATCTTCAGTTTCGAATTGATGCTTTATGTTAGATGGTTGTTCTCTTATGTTGAGCTTAGTATATGATGTATCTAGTTAATAATTATATGAAGTCTATGTATACTTCGTACATATAAAAAGTTTTAAATTCCGCAAATTTAACTAAATGAATGTGATGAATGCAAGATGAGGCTTGTCTGCGACCTCTGAGAGGTCAACGACGCCGGTTGCGATCCGGATTCCAGAATCCGGGTCGTGACAAACTTGGTATCAGAGCATGAGGTTAATTACCTAGGATCTAAAGCTCAACACAACCATGTTACGTAGTTTCTAGCTTATGGTTTGAAGCGCGCCACAATAATGACTTAGAGACTACGCGATGATAGGAAATTCTCCCTTCTTCTACTCTTTATCGTGCTATCTGGATCTTGACACTTTGTGTCATTCTAAGTATCTAACTTCCTTCTTGTGCGCGTAGAATAATACACACAAGAATTAGTATGTCCAAGTGGTCTAAGGCGCCAGACTCAAGATCTGGCCTTCCCAAGAAGGGGCCATAATGGAAATGCCCAGCGTGACCGAAAGACGTGTAATAAGTGTGGTCGTTCGCATGGAGGTGATTACATGGTAGATTCTAAATGCGTGCCATGGGTGTTGATGAAGAGTAGAAGGCTAAGTTGGCTGCATACTAACTCAAGAATATGGCTTAGACATGGATTTGCTTCATAAGTGTTATGCTATAATAGACTATAGAAACAGGGTAGTAAGACTTCAGTTTCCAAATAAGTTGGGTTAAAATGAGAAGGGCGTGGTTCAAATCTTAAGGCCAAGAAGATGTCATCTAAGAGGTTATATATACTCTTACTAAGTCTGGTTTATGTTTAAGAAACTCTAAGTTTAAGTGCTTTAGTGGATTTGGTGTGGTAAGTCCCTAATCGTATGTCTTATAATAGCACTATGTGTGTTAAAACGAAGTTATGTTGCATTTTATGTTACTGTTTTTGTGTAGCATAGGCATGTTTTCTGTGTTGCATGATTTGTGATGTGCATTAAGTTAAGTGTGATTGAGAAGAAATTCTTCAATATCCAATATGAAGCTTCAGATAAGCTTGAGTGATATGCATCATCCAAATAAGTGTGAATCAGATATTCACAAAAGAGAAACGTTTAAGTATGTTAAAGTAACCTTCAAAAGTCACCCTCTTTGTTTAAATGATGTGTAAGTGTCATTCGGGGACGAATGTTCCTAAGGGGGGATAATGTAACATTCCGGAAAATTACATGTCAGTGAAGAGCCCAGTAAGTCTTTAAGAATGCGTATTGGGGTATATAGTCACCCCAATGCCCAATATAGAGAAATATTTGGGCATAGTATAGAAAATTGGCTAAGGAGGTTAGCCAATTTCTATAATAATATCCAAGCAATCGAAGCATAATCCAAGCTTGTTTAAGAATTGTACCTACAATGAAGACCCTAAGCTAAAATAATCTCTGCAATTCTTAGCCTCATCGCTTACTCACATTAGTTACTAGGCATCCAAGTGTCAAGCCTAGTACCCTAAGTACATAACCATTTAAAATGATCATGTAAATTAAGCAGTGCCCAAGGACATGATGAGGGTCCTTGGGACAATAAGTAAACATTTCCAAAGGAATCATAAATAATAGTTAGTTAGGAAAGTACAAGCAACCCATGTGCAAGCCCATGTGCAAGCACATGGGGAGATATGACCAAGAGGGGACCACCCTAACCGAATTTGGTTAGGGTAGTTAGGGAGAAAAACGTGCACAAGGGACCCCTCCATGTGGGGCCTAACTTCCTAACTAATTCTAGACTCTAACCTACTGCCCTAAATAGCTAACTAACCTAGGACCAAACGAAATAAACTAATTAGTGCACCCGACAACCTAGGACCAAAACCGGGTTGACACTAACCTAGTACTAGTTAAAGAGACAACCTAGGATGGTCCAAAAGGTTAGTTATGGTCCTAACAACTTAGGGGTACTTTAGTAATTCCCCTAGGTTACATAATTAAGTAATTTAGCAAATTAATTAATTAATTTAAAAGGGCTAAAACCGAAGCTAAAAAGGAAATTTTCAGATTTCGGTTAAGACAAGAAAGGAACAACCTAGTACCTAACCTAGGATGGTCCAAGAGTTAGTTAAGATCCTAACGACTTAAGGGTACTTTATTAATTACCCTAGGCTACTTAATTAATTAATTTAGCAACTTAATTAATTAATTTAAAGGGGAAAAACCGAAATCACAAAGCAATTTCCAGATTTCGGTTAAAACAAGAAAAAGACAACCTAGTACCTAACCTAGGATGGTTCAAAGGATTGGTTATGGTCCTAACGACTTAAGGGTACTTTAGTAATTACCTTAGGTCACCTAATTAATTAAATTAGCAATTTAATTAATTAGTTTAAATGATCAAAATGAAATTCTTACACTAACCTAGTACAACTCAAGAAACATCCTAGTACTTAACCTAGATGGTCCAAAAGGGTTAATTTTGGTTCCAATGACTTAGGGGTACTTTGGTACTTACCCTAGGTACCTAAATTAATTAAATTAAGGATTTAATTAATTAATATAAAGTCAAAATGTTGACCAAAACCATAGTCAACACCAATTTCCAGATTTGACTAAGTGTTATGTTCTCCTATGTTTACTCAACTTAGGAGGGGCTTTTTGGTAATTGGTTAATTAGTTTATTAAATTAACTTATTAAACCTAAGTTTATAATTCAATATCAGTTATTAAACATAAAAATCACGTTCAAACTCATAGAAGAGGCGACTCAAAAACAGCAAGAAACGAAAGAAAGAAAAACAGAAAATTTATCGATTTCTCTAAGGAGATTTCAAGGTTTCTTCAAGGTTTCGTTCAAGGTGGTCTTCGTAGATTAAGTTCTACATAAGGTATGTATTTATCTCCTGGAATTCTTTCTCCAAGAGTATGTTCCTTCGAATGATTCACAAGATCTTGAAAACTAGGGTTGTTCCCGTTCTCGTCGAACTCCTTTCCCTAGTATCCTTGTTACGATTTTAATGTTGAATAGGTTAGAAATCATGTTGTTGGTATGTGGTGATGGCTGATCTTAATGTGTATGGGTTTTGATTAATAATGATTGAATGAACCTATTAATTGGACTTGTTTGATGCTAAGTGTTATTACGTGAATTAAAAGAATGATACTATGTTAAAGATATGTCCGAAAATGTTATGTATGAAGATGTTACGGTCTGTTGTGAATGCTTGCTGTTAATATGACGTTATGAAGATGATATATTCATCAAATTCTAATATGATGCTGTCCAAGATGTTTAAAAACGTTATGCCTAAAGTTATGTTATAAGGTTGGCTAAAAAGATCTCCATGAAATCATAATTTGAGTGAATGTTTGGCTTATGCCAATAAAATGACTAATAGTACATTGTTCAAAATTTAAATGGGATTGTCTATAATGTAATCTTTAAATAATTGAAAGATTGGCTAATTAACAATATATGTATATATACCAAACTAAACATGAACGAATGTAAAATTGGCTTATGCCAACAAAGATGGTTATGAAATCTATGCCCAATTGTTTATGCCAATACTAATCGTATGCCAATAAAATGGCTAACAATGTCTTGCCCAAAAGTTGAATGGAATTGGATTACATTATTGCTTTTAAATAATGATGGAAAAATTGGCTAATGAGAATCTCATGAAAATATATTTGAATGAATGTTTGGCTTGTGCCAATAAATTGGCTATAAAGTCATTTCCAAATTTTCTAGGCCAATACTAAATTTACACCAATCTTATATGCCCAATATAATGTAATGTCAAATTAAGCATGACCAACAGAACAAAATGAATCCATACTAAGGGTATGTCAATCAATGGGACAAGTCCCAACATACCCTATATTATCTTATATGTCTAAAATGCTGGAATGCCAAATGAATAAGCACATCTAAAGTAATTCAATGAATCCATAACCAAGAGCATGCCATTCATTGGGAAAACTCCCAACATGCTCTAAAAGAATGACATATGAACTCATAAAACTCATTGAATGAAGTGCTTATCGTCCATAAATGATGATATGAATCTACTACACTAAAGTAAGTAAGTAACGTGAGTTATAACATAATTAAAGGGGTCTAAATTAAGTAAGTGACCAGAATGGGGTGTTAAAGGAAGTGAGACAAGTCTCACTTACACCTAAGCTACTATGTTAAAACAATACTCACGTATGAAGGTGTTAAAATGTGTGAGACCAGTCTCATTAACACCAAAGGATGATATGTAAGGACAATTCACATTCATCAATGTAAAGTATGGATGATATGTAAGGATAATTCACATTCATCAATGTAAAGTAAGGATGATATGTAAGGATAATTCACATTTCATCAATGTAAAGTAAGGATGACAAGTCATCAAAAGAGTAAATAAGTCTCAATCATACTCTATATGTAAGTGTAAGGACAATTCACACTTAATACTAATAATGAGATGAGAAATCATCTAATGAGCTATGATGTCCTCATGCTAGAAGCCAGCTTCCATGATGTATGAGTTGAATGTAATGGAACTTTATACTGAGCACCGATAGGCTAGCTATGAGCGGTGATGCCTTCCTTCGGGAAGGGCGGAGGTTCACGTAACTCTCATGAGATGAGACTGTCCGGCATGCCAGTTATGGGTCTCCTTATATCTCTTAGTCTTTGAACCTATACTGCCAATATAGGGATCTAGCAGGGTTCAATTCCCTATATACGCTAGCATGTTTTGGTTTCACCTTGGCCAGTGACTCCACCTCTTTTCGGTGTGGGGAAGACACCGGATTTCATGAGCTCACATGATCTATGTCGGTTAAAGTTGAAGTTCCTCAAAGTATGAAAGATAAAGAAATGAACGATACCAAAGGTGTTTGTGCAAGACAATCAGGAGGTGAAATCAGATTCAAGTAATGGCATTAGGTCATTCTTGGTCATTGCACTTCATGATCCCGATGAGAGTCTTAAACTTCATCCTAGGTATGGCTGGTGTTTACATCAGCATACGAATGAATGAAATGAATAATGTGAAGTACGAATGAACGAATGAAGTAGACTCTGTGTTAACTAAAGAAGGCTCTCGAGTTGAGGTCCCATATGTTGGGCCCTCACTTGAGATGTCTTAATGCTATATCAATGATTCCAAGGTCTCGTGTATATGAAATGTATACTTATAAAACATGAAAGTAATGAAATCAATGGCATAATCAATAGAGAATGGCTTATGAAATGTAATGAATACTCGATGTAATGAATAACTTGTTGTAAGGATAGTCAAATCGTGTCCAATAAAGTTTACAATAAGTAAAGGGCATAGCCAATAATGAATCCTCATGTTATGAAAATGATAAAGCCAAATAAATTGGCTTATGATGACTTTATATAATTGACAAAAGATGTTAGCCAAATAAAATTGGCTTATAATGACTTCTTTTATTATGAAAATGATCATAGCCAATAATGAATTCAAATATACTTATCCAAATTGATCAACTAATGTATTTAGCCAATAAAAATTGGCTTATAAAGAATTCATGCCCAAAGTAAGCAAGAATATAAGTTTTAATGATATGCCCCAAGAACTATGCACATTATGCAATCAACTAAAGAATGAGTACAATCAATAAGTATTGACTTATAAATATATTCATGCCCCAAATTGTAGTTAAGTCAAATTTCTTAATCTCTTGAATTACTTACTTGATTCATTGTGGGTATGGGACTACAATGAATCATTGCACTTGTAATTAAAACATAGGACTAAAGGAGTTATAGAACTACACAACAACAAGAAGAAAAAGACAGAAAAATAATCTAAGTGTACAAAGAGGAGCTCTCGGCCTAAGAGGATCAAAATCTCAAATCTTCGCTCGAGTTGTTCTAAAATTATGTTGATGATACTAATGTCTTGTAATCATATAGAAAATGAGTTGTGTGCTTTGAATTCATTAAAATACATCATATTCATACCACAATTCACAACTAACGAATTAGGAAAGTCTAATGACTAGACTTTCCAGAAATGGCATGTTGCTTAGGAAGAGCTTTCCTTGATCATGCATAGCTTTATGTGTATTTGTGCATACACCCATACTTAGTACAAGTGGTGTACTAACCCCCTACTATTTACTATTTTTATATGTGCAGGTCAAAGGACAGGTTGACGACACTTGCAGCGGTTTGGACTTCAGCGTTTCTCCAAACCAATTGGTAGGTCCTCATGATTTCGAGGATGCTACAGATTTAGTCTAGCCTTAGTTTTAGACATAGCTAGTGGATTTTGTCCCTAGAGTTTCTTTCGTACCTTTATTTCGAAGCTTTGTAATAAGGCCGTGTTTGGCAAACTATTTATGATATATTAATCTTCAGTTTCGAATTGATGCTTTATGTTAGATGGTTGTTCTCTTATGTTGAGCTTAGTATATGATGTATCTAGTTAATAATTATATGAAGTCTATGTATACTTCGTACATATAAAAAGTTTTAAATTCCGCAAATTTAACTAAATGAATGTGATGAATGCAAGATGAGGCTTGTCTGCGACCTCTGAGAGGTCAACGACGCCGGTTACGATCCGGATTCCAAAATCCGGGTCGTGACAAACTTGGTATCAGAGCATGAGGTTATATTACCTAGGATCTAAAGCTCAACACAACCATGTTACGTAGTTTCTAGCTTATGATTTTGAAGCGCGCCACAATCATTACTTAGAGACTACGCGATGATAGGAAATTCTCCCTTCTTCTACTCTTTATCGTGCTATCTGGATCTTGACACTTTGTGTCATTCTAAGTATCTAACTTCCTTCTTGTGCGCGTAGAATAATACACACAAGAATTAGTATGTCCAAGTGGTCTAAGGCGCCAGACTCAAGATCTGGCCTTCCCAAGAAGGGGCCACAATGGAAATGCCCAGCGTGACCGAAAGACGTGTAATAAGTGTGGTCGTTCGCATGGAGGTGATTACATGGTAGATTCTAAATGCGTGCCATGGGTGTTGATGAAGAGTAGAAGGCTAATTTGGCTGCATACTAACTCAAGAATATGGCTTAGACATGGATTTTCTTCATAAGTGTTATGCTATAATAGACTATAGAAACAGGGTAGTAAGACTTCAGTTTCCAAATAAGTTGGGTTAAAATGAGAAGGGTGTGGTTCAAATCTTAAGGCCAAGAAGATGTCATCTAAGAGGTTATATATACTCTTACTAAGTCTGGTTTATGTTTAAGAAACTCTAAGTTTAAGTGCTTTAGTGGATTTGGTGTGGTAAGTCCCTAATCGTATGTCTTATAATAGCACTATGTGTGTTAAAACGAAGTTATGTTGCATTTTATGTTACTGTTTTTGTGTAGCATAGGCATGTTTTCTGTGTTGCATGATTTGCGATGTGCATTAAGTTAAGTGTGATTGAGAAGAAAATTCTTCAATATCCAATATGAAGCTTCAGATAAGCTTGCGTGATATGCATCATCCAAATAAGTGTGAATCAGATATTCACAAAAGAGAAACGTTTAAGTATGTTAAAGTAACCTTCAAAAGTCACCCTCTTTGTTTAAATGATGTGTAAGTGTCATTCGGGGACGAATGTTCCTAAGGGGGGGATAATGTAACATTCCGGAAAATTACATGTCAGTGAAGAGCCCAGTAAGTCTTTAAGAATGCGTATTGGGGGTATATAGTCACCCCAATGCCCAATATAGAGAAATATTTGGGCATAGTATAGAAAATTGGCTAAGGAGGTTAGCCAATTTCTATAATAATATCCAAGCAATCGAAGCATAATCCAAGCTTGTTTAAGAATTGTACCTACAATGAAGACCCTAATCTAAAATAATCTCTGCAATTCTTAGCCTCATCGCTTACTCACATTAGTTACTAGGCATCCAAGTGTCAAGCCTAGTACCCTAAGTACATAACCATTTAAATGATCATGTAAATTAAGCAGTGCCCAAGGACATGATGAGGTCCTTGGTACAATAAGTAAACATTTCCAAAGGAATCATAAAATAATATTTAGTTAGGAAAGTACAAG
>CM040626.1:28596886-28639561 GCA_022817965.1 Solanum lycopersicoides
ATGAGCTATGATGTCCTCATGCTAGAAGCCAGCTTCCATGATGTATGAGTTGAATGTAATGGAACTTTATACTGAGCACCGATAGGCTAGCTATGAGCGGTGATGCCTTCCTTCGGGAAAGGGCGGAGGTTCACGTAACTCTCATGATATGAGACTGTCCGGCATGCCGGGTATGGGTCTCATTATATCTCCTAGTCTTTGAACCTATACTGCCAATATAGGGATCTAGCAGGGTTCAATTCCCTATATACGCTAGCATGTTTGGTTTCACCTTGGCCAGTTACTCCACCTCTTTTCGGTGTGGGGAAGACACCAAATTTCATGAGCTCACATGATCTATGTCGGTTAAAGTTGAAGTTCCTCAAAGTATGAAAGATAAAGAAATGAACGATACCAAAGGTGTTTGTGCAAGACAATCAGGAGGTGAAATCAGATTCAAGTAATGGCATTAGGTCATTCTTGGTCATTGCACTTCATGATCCCGATGAGAGTCTTAAACTTCATCCTAGGTATGGCTGGTGTTTACATCAGCATACGAATGAATGAAATGAATAATGTGAAGTACGAATGAACGAATGAAGTAGACTCTGTGTTTACTAAAGAAGGCTCTCGAGTTGAGGTCCCATATGTTGGGCCCTAACTTGAGATGTCTTAATGCTATATCAATGATTCCAAGGTCTCGTGTATATGAAATGTATACTTATAAAACATGAAAGTAATGAAATCAATGGCATAATCAATAGAGAATGGCTTATGAAATGTAATGAATACTTGATGTAATGAATAACTTGTTGTAAGGATAGTCAAATCGTGTCCAATAAAGTTTACAATAAGTAAAGGGCATAGCCAATAATGAATCCTCATGTTATGAAAATGATAAAGCCAAATAAATTGGCTTATGATGACTTTATATAATTGACAAAAGATGTTAGCCAAATAAAATTGGCTTATAATGACTTCTTTTATTATGAAAATGATCATAGCCAATAATGAATTCAAATATACTTATCCAAATTGATCAACTAATGTATTTAGCCAATAAAAATTGGCTTATAAAGAATTCATGCCCAAAGTAAGCAAGAATATAAGTTTTAATGATATGCCCCAAGAACTATGCACATTATGCAATCAACTAAAGAATGAGTACAGTCAATAAGTATTGACTTATAAATATATTCATGCCCCAAATTGTAGTTAAGTCAAATTTCTTAATCTCTTGAATTACTTACTTGATTCATTGTGGGTATGGGACTACAATGAATCATTGCACTTGTAATTCAAACATAGGACTAAAGGAGTTATAGAACTACACAACAAGAAGAAGAAAAAGACTGAAAAATAATCTAAGTGTACAAAGAGGAGCTCTCGGCCTAAGAGGATCAAAATCTCAAATCTTCGCTCGAGTTGTTCTAAAATTATGTTGATGATACTAATGTCTTGTAATCATATAGAAAATTAGTTGTGTGCTTTGAATTCATTAAAATACATCATATTCATACCACAATTCACAACTAACGAATTAGGAAAGTCTAATGACTAGACTTTCCAGAAATGGCATGTTGCTTAGGAAGAGCTTTCCTTGATCATGCATAGCTTTATGTGTATGTGTGCATACACCCATACTTAGTACAAGTGGTGTACTAACCCCCTACTATTTACTATTTTTATAGGTGCAGGTCAAAGGACAGGTTGACGACACTTGCAGCGGTTTGGACTTCAGCGTTTCTCCAAACCAATTGGTAGGTCCTCATGATTTCGAGGATGCTACAGATTTAGTCTAGCCTTAGTTTTAGACATAGCTAGTGGATGTTGTCCCTAGAGTTTCTTTCGTACCTTTATTTCGAAGCTTTGTAATAAGGCCGTGTTTGGCAAACTATTTATGATATATTCATCTTCAGTTTCAAATTGATGCTTTATGTTAGATGGTTGTTCTCTTATGTTGAGCTTAGTATATGATGTATCTAGTTAATAATTATATGAAGTCTATGTATACTTCGTACATATAAAAAGTTTTAAATTTTCCGCAAATTTAACTAAATGAATGTGATGAATGCAAGATGAGGCTTGTCTGCGACCTCTGAGAGGTCAACGACGCCGGTTGCGATCCGGATTCCAGAATCCGGGTCGTGACAAACTTGGTATCAGAGCATGACGTTAAATTACCTAGGATCTAAAGCTCAACACAACCACGTTACGTAGTTTCTAGCTTATGGTTGTGAAGCGCGCCACAATCATGACTTAGAGACTACGCGATGATAGGAAATTCTCCCTTCTTCTACTCTTTATCGTGCTATCTGGATCTTGACACTTTGTGTCATTCTAAGTATCTAACTTCCTTCTTGTGCGCGTAGAATAATACACACAAGAATTAGTATGTCCAAGTGGTCTAAGGCGCCAGACTCAAGATCTGGCCTTCCCAAGAAGGGGCCATAATGGAAATGCCCAGCGTGACCGAAAGACGTGTAATAAGTGTGGTCGTTCGCATGGAGGTGATTACATGGTAGATTCTAAATGCATGCCACGGGTGTTGATGAAGAGTAGAAGGCTAAGTTGGCTGCATACTAACTCAAGAATATGGCTTAGACATGGATTTGCTTCATAAATGTTATGCTATAATAGACTTTAGAAACAGGGTAGTAAGACTTCAGTTTCCAAATAAGTTGGGTTAAAATGAGAAGGGCGTGGTTCAAATCTTAAGGCCAAGAAGATGTTATCTAAGAGGTTAGATATACTCTTACTAAGTCTGGTTTATGTTTAAGAAACTCTAAGTTTAAGTGCTTTAGTGGATTTGGTGTGGTAAGTCCCTAATCGTATGTCTTATAATAGCACTATGTGTGTTAAAACGAAGTTATGTTGCATTTTATGTTACTGTTTTTGTGTAGCATAGGCATGTTTTCTGTGTTGCATGATTTGTGATGTGCATTAAGTTAAGTGTGATTGAGAAGGAAATTCTTCAATATCAAATATGAAGCTTCAGATAAGCTTGAGTGATATGCATCATCCAAATAAGTGTGAATCAGATATTCACAAAAGAGAAACGTTTAAGTATGTTAAAGTAACCTTCAAAAGTCACCCTCTTTGTTTAAATGATGTGTAAGTGTCATTCGGGGACGAATGTTCCTAAGGGGGGGATAATGTAACATTCCGGAAAATTACATGTCTAGTGAAGAGCCCAGTAAGTCTTTAAGAATGCGTATTGGGGGTACATAGTCACCCCAATGCCCAATATAGAGAAATATTTGGGCATAGTATAGAAAATTGGCTAAGGAGGTTAGCCAATTTCTATAATAATATCCAAGCAATCGAAGCATAATCCAAGCTTGTTTAAGAATTGTACCTACAATGAAGACCCTAAGCTAAAATAATCTCTGCAATTCTTAGCCTCATCGCTTACTCACATTAGTTACTAGGCATCCAAGTGTCAAGCCTAGTACCCTAAGTACATAACCATTTAAAATGATCATGTAAATTAAGCAGTGCCCAAGGACATGATGAGGGTCCTTGGGACAATAAGTAAACATTCCCAAAGGAATCATAAATAATAGTTAGTTAGGAAAGTACAAGCAACCCATGTGCAAGCACATGGGGAGATATGACCAAGAGGGGACCACCCTAACCGAATTTGGTTAGGGTAGTTAGGGAGAAAAACGTGCACAAGGGACCCCTCCATGTGGGGCCTAACTTCCTAACTAATTCTAGACTCTAACCTACTGCCCTAAATAGCTAACTAACCTAGGACCAAACGAAATAAACTAATTAGTGCACCCGACAACCTAGGACCAAAACCGGGTTGACACTAACCTAGTACTAGTTAAAGAGACAACCTAGGATGGTCCAAAAGGTTAGTTATGGTCCTAACAACTTAGGGGTACTTTAGTAATTCCCCTAGGTTACCTAATTAAGTAATTTAGCAAATTAATTAATTAATTAAAAGGGCTAAAACCGAAGCTAAAAAGGAATTTTTCAGATTTCGGTTAAGACAAGAAAGGAACAACCTAGTACCTAACCTAGGATGGTCCCAAGAGTTAGTTAAGATCCTAACGACTTAAGGGTACTTTATTAATTACCCTAGGCTACTTAATTAATTAATTTAAAGGGGCAAAACCGAAATCACAAAGCAATTTCCAGATTTCGGTTAAAACAAGAAAAAAGACAACCTAGTACCTAACCTAGGATGGTTCAAAGGATTGGTTATGGTCCTAACGACATAAGGGTACTTTAGTAATTACCTTAGGTCACCTAATTAATTAAATTAGCAATTTAATTAATTAGTTTAAATGATCAAAACGAAATTCTTACACTAACCTAGTACAACTCAAGAAACATCCTAGTACTTAACCTAGGATGGTCCAAAAGGGTTAATTTTGGTTCCAATGACTTAGGGGTACTTTGGTACTTACCCTAGGTACCTAAATTAATTAAATTAAGGATTTAATTAATTAATATAAAGTCAAAATGTTGACCAAAACCATAGTCAACACCAATTTCCAGATTTGACTAAGTGTTATGTTCTCCTATGTTTAGTCAACTTAGGAGGGGCTTTTTGGTAATTGGAATTAACTTATTAAACCTAAGTTTTATAATTCAATATCAGTTATTAAACATAAAAATCACGTTCAAACTCATAGAAGAGGCGACTCAAAAACAGCAAGCAACGAACGAAAGAAAAACATAAAATTTATCGATTTCTCTAGGGCGATTTCAAGTTTTCTTCAAGGTTTCGTTCAAGGTGGTCTTCGTAGATTAAGTTCTACATAAGGTATGGATTTCTCTCCTGGAATTCTTTCTCCAAGAGTATTTTCCTTCGAATGATTCACAAGATCTTGAAAACTAGGGTTGTTCCCGTTCTCGTCGAACTCCTTTCCCTAGTATCCTTGTTACGATTTCAATGTTGAATAGGCTAGAAATCATGTTGTTGGTATGTGGTGATGGCTGATCTTAATGTGTATGGGTTTTGATTAATAATGATTGAATGAACCTATTAATTGGACTTGTTTGATGCTAAGTGTTATTACGTGAATTAAAAGAATGATACTATGTTAAAGATATGTCCGAAAATGTTATGTATGAAGATGTTACGATCTGTTGTGAATGGTTGCTGTTAATATGACGTTATGAAGATGATATATTCATCAAATTCTAATATGATGCTGTCCAATATGTTTAAAAACGTTATGCCTAAAGTTATGTTATAAGGTTGGCTAAAAAGATCTCCATGAAATCATAATTTGAGTGAATGTTTGGCTTATGCCAATAAAATGACTAATAGTACATTATTCAAAATTTAAATGGGATTGTCTATAATGTAATCTTTAAATAATTGAAAGATTGGCTAATGAACAATATATGTATATATACCAAACTAAACATGAACGAATGTAAAATTGGCTTATGCCAACAAAGATGGTTATGAAATCTATGCCCAATTGTTTATGCCAATACTAATCGTATGCCAATAAAATGGCTAACAATGTCTTGCCCAAAAGTTGAATGGAATTGGCTTACATTATTGCTTTTAAATAATGATGGAAAAATTGGCTAATGAGAATCTCATGAAACTATATTTGAATGAATGTTTGGCTTGTGCCAATAAATTGGCTATAAAGTCATTTCCAAATTTTCTAGGCCAATACTAAATTTACACCAATCTTATATGCCCAATATAATGTAATGTCAAATTAAGCATGACAAACAGAACAAAATGAATCCATACTAAGGGTATGTCAATCAATGGGACAAGTCCCAACATACCCTATATTATCTTATATGACTAAAATGCTGGAATGCCAAATGAATAAGCACATATAAAGTAATTCAATGAATCCATAACCAAGAGCATGCCATTCATTGGGAAAACTCCCAACATGCTCTAAAAGAATGACATATGAACTCATAAAACTCATTGAATGAAGTGCTTATCGTCCATAAATGATGATATGAATCTACTACACTAAAGTAAGTAAGTAACGTGAGTTATAACATAATTAAAGGGGTCTAAATTAAGTAAGTGACCAGAATGGGGTGTTAAAGGAAGTGAGACAAGTCTCACTTACACCTAAGCTACTATGTTAAAAGAATACTCATGTATGAAGGTGTTAGAATGTGTGAGACCAGTCTCATTAACACCAAAGGATGATATGTAAGGACAATTCACATTCATAAATGTAAAGTATGGATGATATGTAAGGACAATTCACATTCATCAATGTAAAGTAAGGATGATATGTAAGGATAATTCACGTTTCATCAATGTAAAGTAAGGATGAAAAGTCATCAAAAAAGTAAATAAGTCTCAATCATACTCTATATGTAAGTGTAAGGACAATTCACACTTAATACTAATAATGATATGATAAATCATCTAATGAGCTATGATGTCCTCATGCTAGAAGCCAGCTTCCATGATGTATGAGTTGAATGTAATGGAACTTTATACTGAGCACCGATAGGCTAGCTATGAGCGGTGATGCCTTCCTTCGGGAAGGGCGGAGGTTCACGTAACTCTCATGAGATGAGACTGTCCGGCATGCCGGGTATGGGTCTCCTTATATCTCCTAGTCTTTGAACCTATACTGCCAATATAGGGATCTAGCAGGGTTCAATTCCCTATATACGCTAGCATGTTTTGGTTTCACCTTGGCCAGTTACTCCACCTCTTTTCGGTGTGGGGAAGACACCAAATTTCATGAGCTCACATGATCTATGTCGGTTAAAGTTGAACTTCCTCAAAGTATGAAAGATAAAGAAATGAACGATACCAAAGGTGTTTGTGCAAGACAATCAGGAGGTCAAATCAAATTCAAGTAATGGCATTAGGTCATTCTTGGTCATTGCACTTCATGATCCCGATGAGAGTCTTAAACTTCATCCTAGGTATGGCTGGTGTTTACATCAGCATACGAATGAATGAAATGAATAATGTGAAGTATGAATGAACGAATGAAGTAGACTCTGTGTTTACTAAAGAAGGCTCTCGAGTTGAGGTCCCATATGTTGGGCCCTAACTTGAGATGACTTAATGCTATATCAATGATTCCAAGGTCTCGTGTATATGAAATGTATACTTATAAAACATGAAAGTAATGAAATCAATGGCATAATCAATAGAGAATGGCTTATGAAATGTAATGAATACTTGATGTAATGAATAACTTGTTGTAAGGATAGTCAAATCGTGTCCAATAAAGTTTACAATAAGTAAAGGGCATAGCCAATAATGAATCCTCATGTTATGAAAATGATAAATCCAAATAAATTGGCTTATGATGACTTTATATAATTGATAAAAGATGTTAGCCAAATAAAATTGGCTTATAATGACTTCTTTTATTATGAAAATGATCATAGCCAATAATGAATTCAAATATACTTATCCAAATTGATCAACTAATGTATTTAGCCAATAAAAATTGGCTTATAAAGAATTCATGCCCAAAGTAAGCAAGAATATAAGTTTTAATGATATGCCCCAAGAACTATGCACATTATGCAATCAACTAAAGAATGAGTACAGTCAATAAGTATTGACTTATAAATATATTCATGCCCCAAATTGTAGTTAAGTCAAATTTCTTAATCTCTTGAATTACTTACTTGATTCATTGTGGGTATGGGACTACAATGAATCATTGCACTTGTAATTCAAACATAGGACTAAAGGAGTTATAGAACTACACAACAAGAAGAAGAAAAAGACTGAAAAATAATCTAAGTGTACAAAGAGGAGCTCTCGGCCTAAGAGGATCAAAATCTCAAATCTTCGCTCGAGTTGTTCTAAAATTATGTTGATGATACTAATGTCTTGTAATCATATAGAAAATTAGTTGTGTGCTTTGAATTCATTAAAATACATCATATTCATACCACAATTCACAACTAACGAATTAGGAAAGTCTAATGACTAGACTTTCCAAAAATGGCATGTTGCTTAGGAAGAGCTTTCCTTGATCATGCATAGCTTTATGTGTATGTGTGCATACACCCATACTTAGTACAAGTGGTGTACTAACCCCCTACTATTTACTATTTTTATAGGTGCAGGTCAAAGGACAGGTTGACGACACTTGCAGCGGTTTGGACTTCAGCGTTTCTCCAAACCAATTGGTAGGTCCTCATGATTTCGAGGATGCTACAGATTTAGTCTAGCCTTAGTTTTAGACATAGCTAGTGGATGTTGTCCCTAGAGTTTCTTTCGTACCTTTATTTCGAAGCTTTGTAATAAGGCCGTGTTTGGCAAACTATTTATGATATATTCAACTTCAGTTTCGAATTGATGCTTTATGTTAGATGGTTGTTCTCTTATGTTGAGCTTAGTATATGATGTATCTAGTTAATAATTATATGAAGTCTATGTATACTTCGTACATATAAAAAGTTTTAAATTTTCCGCAAATTTAACTAAATGAATGTGATGAATGCAAGATGAGGCTTGTCTGCGACCTCTGAGAGGTCAACGACGCCGGTTGCGATCCGGATTCCAGAATACGGGTCGTGACATAAGCCCATAGCTATCATATACTCATTACTTTAGTTACTGGTGGAGATCAAAATTGCATTATTGAAGGAATTATAGTACTACTCGATTATTCTCCGCAGTACTGCAAAGACTTAAAACATATTATAAACTCCACAAGAGACATATATGTAACGATGAAATTAGTTTCATAAATGATTTTGTATTAACTAAAGACATAAATGAAGAAATAATATTAGTCATCCCTTTATAACATAACTAAAACCATATACGGCTACATTCGATGGAATTCACATCACTATCTTAGGAAAAAGATTATTTTTCCATATGTAAATAGTGTATCCAAAAAACGAAGTGACCATATAAAGGATAAAAATATATTTAGAATAAATCTACTCTCGCAACAAATTTATTATTTAAAAGAAGAAGTCGAGATAAAAATAATTGAATCCTCTTTAAAAACCTCGGAGGTAGCAACTAAAATTAAAATCTTACAAGATGACAAAGATTAAGAAGTCTCTTCAGACTTTTCTAAAGCATTTTGGGAAAGGAAAAAACATGTTGTCGAATTACCTTAAAAGGCAGATTTGACGAAAATATCATCCCCACTAAGTCAAGACTGATTCAAATGAACGTTGAATTAATGGAATATTATAAAATGAAATTAATCATTTGCTTGTTAAAAATGTTGTTAGACCATCCAAGTCACCTTTGAGTTGCTCGGTGCCCCAAGGCTAGTTATCAATTATAAGCCTCTTAATAAGGTATTATAATGGATTAGGTACCCCATACATAACAAACATGATCTTCTTAAAAGAACTTTCAAAGCTTATATTTAAAGAAAGTTTGACATGAAATCGAGGTTTTGACAAATACAAATCGCCCAAAAAGAGAGGTGTAAAATAGCCTTCAATGTCCCTTTTGGACAATACAAATGGAATGTAATGCTTTTCGGACTAGAAAATGTTCTGTCTGAATTTCAAAATATCATGAATAATATATTTAAACAATATAGTCATATTTCTATAGTCTAAAGAGATGACGTATTGATATATTCTGAATATATTGACCAACACTTTAAACAACTCCACGCCTCTTAAAAGGTTGTTAAGCAACACGGGGTAGTAGTAAGTGCTAAAAAGATTAAATTACTATAGACTTCCATTAGATTTCATGGACATGATTGATATAAAAGAACCTATAAACCCATTTGTAGAGCCATAGAGTTCTGATCAAAATTTTCGGATGAATTAATAGATAAAATACAGCTATAGCGATTTTTAGGGAGTCTAAATTATGTTGCTGGTTTTATTCCTAACATAAGACAGGTTTGTAAGCCTCTTTATCAGCGTCTTAAAAAGAATCCAGGGCCAACACATTACTGCACTCCAAAAAATAAAAATGATAGCTCAAAAACTTTCATGTCTAGTATATCACACTCAGAGGCTGTTATGATTGTAGATATAGATGCCTCAGATATAGGATATGGAGGCATGCTTAAACAAAATGCTTCCGTAGGATCTGCTAAACAATTAGTGAGATTCACTTCAGGAGTTTGGAATGATACTCAAAAAAATTAAAATACTATTAAAAAAGAAATTTTGGCTATAGTATTATGTATTACCAAATTTAAAGATGATTTAATAAATAAAGAATTTTTTTAAGAGTTAGCCGCAAAGCAACCAAAGATGTTTTGAAAAAGGATGTAAAAAATCTAGTTTATAAACAAATATTTGCTAGATGGCAATCTTTATTATCTAGTTTTTATTTTGAAATAGAATTTACAAGAGGATAAAATAATTCTCTCCCCGACGTTTTTGACAAGAGAATTTTTACATGGAAATAATGAGATCAGGAGTATACGGAATAAGGCCCCCGAGGCTCCCACTACAGCCCTTCAAACTAGAAGATAAAATGAAAAAAACCTTCAAAGAGGGCGATAAAAAATTAGAGAATCGCTACTTCGTCCTAGCAGAATTTCCATCGCTGCTAAACCCAACTCCTTATCATTAAATAAGCCCATGACTAGTAAACCAAATCTCAAAGATAAACCCTCATCAACAAGTATTTTTGTTCAAACAAAAGATAGTTATGAAATGAAGCCACCAGAAACATACTCACAAGCGGTGGTTCCAGCTACCCCGACAAAAAATAAAGAAAAAGTTACTCAATCAGATAAAAAGGATTTTCCAATTACAATTTTACCGGTATTGCTTATCATGGCGCTTGACAAGGAATATGGATGTATTGGAGTACCCAACATCCTGAAGCAATGTTACACCAATCGGAATCATATAGAAATCGAGGATCCACTAAACAACAAAAGGTAGTATGAGTTTTATTAACATATACTAATTCAGTGAAAATTTAGCACAAATTAGCATATAACAATGATCTAGATAGTATTCAATTTTTTAGATTCACAATTAAAAGAATATTAAGTCTTTTTGAGTGGTTTGTGGATCATGTACACCCCCCCACCCCCACCCCCCATTCCACTTTCAACATCTTGTCTTCTCCAGACTTATAATTGGTATGATTACAAGGCAGCTTGATAAAATTTATGTCTCTCAGCCAAATACCCTTACATGATTTGTTAAATATTCAAAAACATGAAAAGCGCATCAATTCCTCGATGGTTTTACGATTGTTGGAGATAGTTTGGAGGACATAAACAAATATTTTCACCACAATTTTTAATAAAGTTTGAAAAGTTCTAGGTAGAGCATATTATATCTACACTCCCGGAAAATATTAAATGGTGAAGTTATTTATTTCTAAAAGTACATCTTATATTATAACTTGGTCCTCCCATATTCATGAATTTGAAAGGATCAAGTATCTGAGTAACACCATCAAAATTAAAGGATGTACTCTGAAAGATCACTATGACAGGTTAGTTCTAAGCTCTTCATCAAAAAAGAAATCTGACGTTTCAAAAGATGAAGCCTTATCAAATATCGGCAAAAATACCAATCATGAAAATTTAATGGAGTTATTAGACACAACATCCTCACATACTAGTGAGAAAACTAATGAGGATATGTATCATCTACAATAAAGAAAAGAATGTGCCAAGCATATGTTAACGTTTATTATGCAAACAATTAAGCAAATAGGTGGATTCCGCAAGAAAACTAAATCCATACCAAAGGACCAAACAACAAGATATATGTTTCAAGATGAATTTTCAGCAAATACATCTTCAAAAAGGATAGACATGCAGTAAATCCAACAAAGGCTACGTGTGAGTAATTCCATCTACGTGGTATCTATTAAGCCAAGAATCACTATCATAAGTTATGTGTAATAGTTAGTAGTTCTGCATAAAAAGAATGATGTGTATTAGTGTATGCACACATGTAAAATGGATAGCATAATAAGTTAGATTAATCAGCACTTTTGAGGCCTATTTAAGGCTTTAAACTTGTATCTGTAGAGGGCATTCAAAATCATACGACTATTTTCAAAACCACTCTACATTCTCCGTACATTTTCCCCATCTTTTCCATATCCCATAGATGTTCTCTCTCTCTTTCCCTAATCAATAAAAAAAATTGTAAGTATATATTCTCTCTACTTATGTTATATTAGTTTATGTTTTAAGAATTTAAAAGTTTTGATTTACTGCCTTCTTGTTCTTATTTTCTTTAAGTTTTTTCAAGTGTTGTGTTGAGTTTTGCTTATTCTTTCTCCCTTTCGTTACTCTGCCCAATTTTTCTTAGAATTAAGTCTCGGAACTCGTTTCATCCCCTCCATTGGTATCATAACCAAGTTGTCCGGAAAGGGTATGAGTAGGAACGGCTAAGTCTTGACGCTGTCCTAGGGTGGGACGGAGTTTCGGGACGGAATCCTAATAAATTTGGGTGGAGTAACGAAGGGAGCAAGAACTAGCACAACCTCAAAACAAACCTTTATGAAAATAAGAGCAAAGTTGCAGGAAACCAAAACTTAAACAAAAATTAAATTTTAAACATTTAATACAATTAAGAGTAGAAGAAAAGTATACTTACAATAGCTTTTTATTGATTTAGAGTAAAGAGAGAGAACATGGATGATGGGAAAAGATGAGGAAATGGAGAGAATTGTAGAGAAATTTCAAAATTTCAAAGTCGTAAGATTTTGAATGCTCCTTACTGATAAAAGTTGAAAGCCATAAATAGGCCTCAAAAGTGCTGACTAATCTAACTTATTATGTTATCTATGTTACATGTGTACATACACTAATACCTTACTTATTATGCTATCTATGTTACATGTTCATATACTAATAAACACTATTCTTTTTACACATATCACATAACTAATAATATCTATACGTGGCAGGGAATGTATGTCATGTAGCTGGAACTTTGGACACGTAGATTTTGTTGAACTTGCTGCATGTCTGTCTTCTTTGAAGATGTTTTTGCCGAAAATTGATATTTTACCTTGTTGCTTGGTATATTGTCACTTTGTGGCATGACTTTTTATTCCTGCGGGATCCACATGTTTGTTACTTGGTTGACATATCAAATTTCATCATGCTTGCATTTTCCTAAGTTGAATCGTAAAATTGTCCTGAAACTTGTTTGAATCATTGATGTATAGCATAACTTTTTATGTGGGGTCTTCGTCTTGATACTTCCTTTTTGCTGGCACTTCCTTTTAATATAGAAAGTATGCTAGTGCTATTCCCTTTAGATATAATATATCTCCATTGCTAGACTCATCATGTGAGTTTGTAGTATCTAATAACTCCATTTGATTACGTATCAATTTTGAAACTTTATACTTCTTCGTTGAGCCTTATTTTTAATTTTTCTTTGGAGTGGTTGGAATCCCTCTGTGTTGATGAACTTCAAATAAACTTATCATTGCGGACTGCTGGCGTCCATCCTTTAAATTAAAATATTTGATTCTTTCAAATTTATGAATGTTGAAGGACCAAATAATAATATAAGATTTCCTCTTGGCAAAAATGTTGAAGGACCAAATAATAATATAAGATATCCTCTTGGCAATTATAAGGAACCTGCATAATTTAATATTTTCTGATAAGGTAGATATATTTCTTTCTATCTGAAATTTGTCAAACTGCCTTTGATGTTGAGTTGATAATACTTGTTTATTTCATTCGAACGGACTCCACCATTCGTAAAACAATTGGGGAATTATTGCTTTATTCATTTCTTCAATTATATGTCTGGAGTCAATGAGCTTTTGATAAGTAAATAGGGGTACGTACATGATCTTCGAATCATTCAAAATGGACTCAATTTTTTTTTATCGTGAACTTTGAATATTGTATACTTATCTGGATTACTTTTCTCAGATATATGCTTAATTTCTACCGAATCGGTATCCGCTATGATATTCTCATAATACGTCCAGGTCTTGCGGGGATCTTCCGTCTCCACATAATTACTTTTTGTATAGCAGGGTTTTATAAGTCCTGAATTCCATAATTTCCACATTTTATCAAGTGTAGTATTTGCGAAGTAAGTACCTGTAAACTGTTGACTCGCGAATTACTTTTTGTTTGGAGTAATTTTTTCTTTTTCTTTTGACTTGCTTGTGGGTATATCTCTACGGTTTTCATCTTGTAACTAGATTTCGTTTGGATTGAAATATTTTTTCATAAAAGGGTCTTTTCATTTTTTTCTTCTGGTTTGAATGCCGAGAATAGGGGCTTTAAAGGTTTTATTCCTAGTCTCATTATTTCCCTTAAAAAATTCTTTGTTAAAATTTTGGGAGATTTATTCCCTTTATTTGGAAATCAAAACTGGATAGTAAAATTTTCATCTAGAAAATATATAATTTGTATGGAAAATATATAGTTGCGCTATAGTCATTTAAATTATTTTGAAGGTGGGTAACTCCTAGTGCTATAAGTAAATTCTAGAAGGAGAAGATTTAATAATCTTTATTGTAAAATTTTCTTGATGTGAAAGTCAATTTATCTTAAAGATATTTTATCCTTTATGAAATTATTCTCACCTTTTGACATAGTATATAGGTAGGGGAAGATAAGACTCTCTGGTATGGATGTCATCTAATTGGAAGGATGTCATCTCATTGGAAGGTATAAAAGCTTTATTTGGGTTATAAAAGGGATACCTAATATAATTTCTTCATTTATATCTTTAGTAATAATAAAATTATTCATGAAACCAATTTCATCATTGCATATGTGAGGATTCCTAAGTTTATAATTTATTTTAAGGTTATTTCCTGTTGTGGAGAATAATTGGATAGTGCCTTTATCTAGATATTTATTAGGAATTATTCCCTCAATAATGCAGTTTTGATTAGCGCATATATCTTATAACGCAATTCTATGAATGAAATAAAATTTATTTTTATGTGATAGGTATGTGATAACTTTGTGGTGTTACAACCGTAATTGCATTACTTCCTAATTTAGATGGAAGTTCTTCAAGGGACTCTACTTCTTTTGATGTTTCTCCCAGTTCAAATTTATATTTTCGCAGTTCTGGATTAGGTGCTAGATTATTTAATGTTTTATTAGTAATGGATTCAACTTCTAGAGTGTTGAGTTTCTATTTATTTTTATTTATTTCATCTCTTGTTTGTAATAATTCTGCCTGAATGCTTGGTAAAGTTTTATCACAATTTAATTGGTTTTTAAAATTGATTTAAAAGACTTGTCATATTAAAGAGTTTAATAATTCTATAAGAACTAATTCTCTTAAAGGAAATTATATATTTTTGCTTAAAATCGGGAACCTCAATATGATCTATCATATCAAAAAATGTTTCTTTATTACTACTAGTGATGTCATTTATGGAATGATTCTTGCAGGTGCAAATTGCACTGCTGCATTCACAAGGGTCTGAAGACTTATTATCATCATAAATATAGGTTATACTCAACTGATCATCATCGCTAATATTTTTTATAGGAGGGGGAGTTGTTTTCATTTTTTACTAGAATAGAATATAATTTATTCTTCGAATTCTTACATATTAACTTGGGATTTCTTTATCTTTGTGGTTGGGCAGTCTTTGGCTTGATGTTCCGTTTTTGCATAGCCCTAGCACATGTCAGTGTTGTTTGTTTTGAATCTATTTTTACTTGGGTCATAGTTAGATTTTTTGAACCACTTTTTGTAATGAAGGGGTTTTTCTGATTTGTTTCATTCCTATGTCTCCTTTAATTCATTTAGCAACCTCTTTTGAAGAGACAAATAGTTTAATATATCAAAAGTCTTGACAATTTTTCCCGGATCATTTTCTGATATTTTACAAGTTGATTTTTAGTTTCATATATGTACATAATTCTAATCCAGTAATATTTATACAACTTACGAGGTCACCATAGTTTAATTGATTATAAGGAATTTTTCCTTCAAACCTCTCTTTTAATTTTATCATGACCTTTCAGCAATTAGTATTCGTAAACCACTAATAAATTTTTCTTTGCATTAGTCATGATTGCAGTCGTTGCGAATCATAACTTTGTTTATGAAAATATCTTTATACCATCTAAAATCATCTAACATTGGACAAGATAGATTATATAATATTTCTAGACTTTTATCTTAAAAGAATTGAGGTTTACCTATAAAGTGTTTAGCTATATAATAAATTAAGCTGGTAGTGGCATCTTCTAGAATTTAATTTTTCATAGTTTGTCCTCTAGACTCTTTTAATTATAGGGATAATAGTAGTGACATTTACTACTTTTTTCCTATTATCTTCTTTGAGATAGTTGTCTCACCAATTGTTTTAAGTGCCAGTAAATCCGACGATAATTACTGGAACAACTTGATTATCAGTTAAATTTTTCATTTTATATGTCGTAATGGTCATACCCATTTCATGTAATTTATTATATATTTGATGTTTTGTGAGTCAATCAATATTCCATTTCATGATTTCACTTTCAAAGTGTGAAGTATAAGATAGAATGGTTTGACTGCTACTTGGACAAGTCATATATGAAGAAATTTATAATTTATATTCAACATACGGGTACATCTAAACCTAATCTATATAATGGTTTGACTACTACATGGAAAAGTCCTATATATAGAAATTAAAAATTTTTCTTATACCTATTAACATCGTTAGCTGCTAATAATTTAGTAGCATCAATATTTTTAGTAATAGAATAGTAGACTCAGAAGTCTTAATACTAAAAGTTAAATAAATCAAAGTGTCTCGTGTTATAAACCATTTTAAAATGTCCTTTAGGAATATTTCAATTTTGTAAATCAATTTCAGTTTTTGTAATGTTATTAGATGTGGCATAGATGTTAATACTATTTAAAATATTTTGATGTGTAGGGAAATTCATTTTAAACTGATGGAGAATCTAGCAGGGAGAAGAACACTATCATTGGGCTTAAATATCAATATTAAATATTACTATCGGAATAAAAATTATTTGTGTACTAATTGTTGTTAACTTTTTTACGAACCTTCTTTGATTTTATTCCTCTAGTCTTGGCGACGGGATTACCCTCCGGATCCCGCTCTACGACACACAGTCAGAGCTAATCCAACGGAAAAGGTCGGACTTTCCAACGTCTAAACTAAGAATTAACTGGTTACCCACTTTTGAGTAATAAAATTAAGAATATAAATGGAAGAAGAACATCAACTACCAAACTCCAAACTTATCATACCGACCGCAACCTTAGCTTCAATATTTCGCCCAAGGATAGCGTAGATACTTAGAGGCACCTACTCATACCCTTCCCAGCCAACGTGTCTCTGATACCAGGGTATGAGTAGGAGCGGCTAAGTCTCCATGTTGTCCACCCAAGGACAGCATAGAGGCTAACTTAGCCGCTCCTACTCATACCCTTCCAGGACAACTTGGCTCTGATACCAATGGAGGGGACAGGCTGAGTTCTGCGACAAAATTCTAAGTAAAATTGGAGAGAGTAACAGAAGGGAGCAAGAACAAGAAAAAACCAAAAACAACACTTTTATAAAACTTAAAGAAAATAGGAAAAACAATGCAGTAAATCAAAACTTTTAAATTCAATAAACATAAACTAATATAAAATAAGTAGAGAGAATATATACTTACAAAACCATTTATTGACTAGGGAAAGTGAGACAGAACATGGATGGGAAATGAAAAAATGGGGAAAAGTAGGGAGAATGTTGAGTGGTTTTCAAAATAGTCGTAAGATTTTGAATGCCCTCTACTGATACAGGTTGAAAGCCTTAAATAAGCCTCAAAAATGCTAATTAATCTAACTTATTATTCTATCTATTTTATATTTGTGCATACACTGATACACATCATTCTTTTTATACATAACTAGTAACTATAACACATAACTTATGATAGTGATTCTTGGCTTAATAGATACCACGTAGATGGAATTACTCACACGTAGCCTTTGTTGGATTTACTGCATGTCTATCCTTTTTGAAGATGTATTTGCTGAAAATTCATCTTAAAACATATATCTTGTTGTTTGGTCCTTTGGCATGGATTTAGTTTTCTTGCGGCGTCCACCTATTTGCTTAATTGTTTGCATAATAAATGTTAACATATGCTTGGCACATTCTTTTCTTTATTGTAGATGATACATATCCTCATTAGTTTTCTCACTAGTATGTGAGGATGCTGTGTCTAATAACTCCATTAACTTTTCATGATTGATATTTTGCCGAGATTTGATAAGGCTTCTTCGAGCCTTCTTTTTAATTCTTCTTTTGAAACGTCATATTTCCTTCGTGATGAAGATTTTTGGAATCCATCCTTTAATTTTGATAGTCTTACTCAGATATTTGATCCTTTCAAATTAATGAATATCGAAGGACCAACTAATAATATAAGATATACTTCTAAAAATAAAGAACTTGATCATTTAATATTTTCTAGGAATGCGGAGATATTTTGCAATACCTCAAACTTTTCAAACTGTATTAAAAATTGTGGTGAAAATACCTGATTATTTCCTCCAAAGTGGCTCCACCATTCGTAAAACCATCAAGGAATCAATGTGCTTTTCATGTCTTCTGAATATTAAACAAACCAAGTATGGGTATTTGGGGTGAGATACATAAAATTGTACAAAGTTGCCTTGTAATTATAACAATTATATGTCTGGGGACGATAAGATGTTTATAGTGGAATGGGGGGGGGGTTAGATGATCCACAAATCACTCAAAAGGACTCAATATTCTTTTATTGTAAATCTCAAATACTGAATACTATCTGAATCACTGTTATCTGCTAATTTATGCTCAATTTTCACTGAATCAGTATCTATTAATATAAACTCATATTACCTTCGGGTTTTTTGTGGATCCCTGGTTTCCACATAATAATTGGTGTAACATGGCTTCAGCAGGTCGGGTACTCCAAAACATTCACATTACTTGTCAAGCCCCATGATAGGTAGCACCTGTAAAACTATAATTGAAAAATCCTTTTTATCTGACTGAGTAACTTTTTCCTTATTTTCGTCAGGGTAGTTAGAACCACCACCTGTGAGTATGTTTCTGGTTGCTTCATTTCATAACTATCTGTTGTTTGAACAAAAATATCCGTATGAGGATTTATCTTTGAGATTTGTTTTACTAGTCAAGGATTTATTTAATGATAAGGAGTTGGGTTTTGACATGGATGGAAATTATGTCTGGACTGAGTAGTGATTTTCTAATTTTTTATCGCTCTCTTTGAAGGGTTTTTCATTTTATCTTCTGTTTTGAAGAGTTGTAGTGGGAGCCTCGGGGGCCTTCTCCCGGTACTCATGGTCTCATTGTTTCCTTGTAAAAATTCTTTTGTCAAAAAGTCAGGGAGAGAATTATTTTCTCCTTTGATAAATTCTATTCCAAAATCAAAACTAGTTAATAAAACTTGCCATTTGGAAAATACTTGTTTAGAAACTAGATTCTTAACATTCTTTTTCAATACATATTTGGCTACTTTGTAGTCAACTTTTAACAAAAATTCTTTATTTATTAAATCATCATGAAATTTGATGATACATAGTACTATAGCAAAAAAAATTATTTTTTAATAGTACTATAATTTTTTTGAGAATCATTCCAAATTCTTGAATTGAATTTCACTAACTGTTCAGCGTATCAATCATAAGTTTTTTGTTTAAGTATTCCTCCATATCCTATATCTGAGGCATCTGTTTCTACAATCATAAGAGCCTCCGAGTGTGGTATACCTAGACATGGATGTTTTTGAACTATTACTTTTATTGTTTGGACTGCAATAGTCTGTTCTAATCCCCATGGCTCTGGATTCTTTTTAAGACGCTGATAAAGAGGCCTACAAACTTGTATAATATTAGTAATAAAATCAGCAACAGAATTGAGACTCAAAAAAATTTATGGAGATGTGTTTCATCTATAAATTCATTCGGAAATTTTGATTAGAACTCTATGGCACTACAAATGGGTTTATAGGTTCCTTGATATAAATCATGGCCAAAAAATCTAATGGAAGTCTAGAGTAATTTAATCTTTTTAGAACTTACTACTAGTCCATATTATTTAACAACCTTTAAAAAGCTTTGAAGTTGTTTAAAGTGTTGGTCAATGTCTTTGGAATATATCAATACCTCATTTATGTAGACTATAGAAAGATGACTATACTGATTAAATATATTATTCATGACATTTTGAAATTCAGACGGAGCTTTATTTTAGTCCAAAAGGCATGACATTACATTTGTATAGTCCAAAAGAGACATTAAAGGTTGTTTTATACTTATCTTTTTCGGCGATTTTTATCTTCCAAAATCTCGATTTCATGTGAAACTTTACTATAAATATAAGCTTTGTAAATTCTTTTGAGAAGATCACGTTTGTTAGTATGTGATACATAATCCATTTTAATACCTTATTAAGAGGCTTATAATTGATAACTAGTCTTGGGGAACCTCTTTCTTTTTTGGCACTATTATTAACATAAAAGGCCGATCAACTCCAAGGTGACTTGGATGCTCTAATAATATTGTTATAAACCAAATCATTAAATTCCTTTTTACAATATTCCATTAATTCAGTAGTCATTTGGATGGGTCTTTCCTTAGTGGGGATGATCTTTTGGTCAAATCCATCACTATAAGGTAATTTGACAACAAGTTTTTTTCTTTCTCAAAATGCATTACGAAAGTCTGAACAAACTTCTCGTTCTATATCATCTTGTAACCTTTAAATTTAGCTGCTACCTCCGGGATTTTTAGAGAGGATTCAATTCTTTTTATCTTAATGACTTCTTTTAAATAATTAATTTGTTGTGAGAATAGATTTGTTCTTAATATATTTTTATCCTTCATATATCACTTTCTTTTTTGGATATATTTTTTAAATATGGAAAAATAAGTTTTTCCCCTAAGATAGTGGGGTGAATTTCATCTAAATTTAGTTATTACAAAAGCATTTATGAAACAAATATTATCTTTATGTATATGCCCCTTGTGTATTTTATAATTGATCTTTAGTCTTTCCCTTGTTGCATAGAATAATCGAGTAGATTTTAATTCAAGATACTTAGTAGGGACTAATTCTTCAATGATGCAATTTTGATCTGCACTAGTATCAAATATAACAATTTTTTATAAAGTAATTTTAATTTATAACTAAAGTAATGGTTATATGATAGATATTGGCTTTAACTACTGCGATAGTATTCAATCCTGATTTTACCGTTTGAGTTATTTATAATGGTTTTAATTCTGATTGTAAACTTAGGTTTTGGGTTGGTGTTTCATAAAGTGTGTTATGTTTTTGTTTAATTTCTTTATTTATATGTAAAAATTCAGTTTGAAGATTATGAAGTTTCGTTGCAGTATTTTGTTCTCTAAATTTATTGAGTACATGTGTCATACTAAACGATTTAATAGTATGATTATCTGATAATTGATTAAGAATTATATCTTTTAATGCTATTAAATATTTTTTCTTATAGTCCGGATCTTTGATATGTTCAATCATATCAGAGAAAACTTCTTTACTATTACTGCGAATGACATTGATGGAGTGGTCTTGCCAGGTGCAAACTACACCCTCACATCCACAGTACGTAGAACTAGAACTATATGTCATATTAACTTGGTCATCTTCACTAGAATTTCCTTCGGAACTAGCGTGATTCTCATCAAGAATTTAATATAATTTATTTATAATATCATCTTCTAGTTCTAACCTATTGATCTTATCTTTCTTTTTATTAAGGGCCCAACAATCCCTAGCATGGTGTCTGATTTTTCCACAGTTTCAATATGTATCAGTGTTGTTATTATCTAATTTAGATTTTATTTTGTAATAATGGGGTTCGTCATGTTTATCCTTATAATTTTTACGAGGATTATTAACCTTTTTAGATACTTCATTTGAAGAGACAAATAATTAAGTATATTCAAAGTCTTGAAAAAATCTCATATCTCTTTTCTTGATAGTGTACTATCCTTTTCAATTGATTTTTAAGTTTCGTATCTTCACATAGCTCTAATCAATTAATATTTATAAAACTTATGAGATCACCATAGGTTAATTATTCATAAGGGATTTTTCCTTCAAACCTATCCTTTAGTTTTATTCTAGTATATTCAGCGAATAATTTTGGTAGACCACATATAAATATTTCTTTCTAATAATCATGATTACAATATTTTCTAATCTTAAATTTGTTGAGAAAAACATCTTTAAATCATATAAAATCGTCCAACTTTGGGCAAGGTAGATTAGATAATAAAGTTAAGGTTCTCCAATAAAATGTTTAGCCATATTATAAATTAAGGTGGTAGTGGCATCTTCTAAGATTTGATTCTCTATGGTCTGCCCAGAAGATTCATCCTTAATAATTGGTTTAATGGTTGTATCATTTAATACACTTTTTCTACTATCCTCTGTGAGATAATTATCCCACTAATTTTTTAATGTTCTGGTAAATTCAGCTGTAATTAAAGTAGTTGTTTGTTATCTGATAAATTTTTCATTTTAAATGTCGTAATGTCCATTTCCATTTCATGTAATTTGTCAAAAAATTATGTTCTGCGAGTCCATTAATATTCCATTCAGCTATTTGTCTTCCCGAATGCAAAGTATGAGAGAAAAACTCATTTTCTTCATATTGCATATCCGGAAAAGAGGGTTTCTTATAATAATTCTTGTTAGTAGAATAATTAGAAATTAATTTATCAATATAATTATCATTATTTTCGGATAAGGTATTAACATTAATAAATTTTAATTCGAATTTTAGTTTTCCTAATTGTTGCTATAAGATCATTCATGACTTCAAACTTTTGTTGAAACCTAGGAAATTTCTCATTGGAAAACTCTGGTAGTCTAAATATTGGATGAGTCTCTAGTTTTTTATTTTATCATTTTATGAAGGACTTGGTTTATCCTTAAAAACTTATTTATTATCGGCTTCAAGAATTTTGTTAGAGACCACATTAAATAGTTGATTTGTATAATTAATTTTTTGTAATATTTTTTTTAGATCTTTATTTTTGGGATCTCATTTGGTATCAACTATATCTATTGTAAAAGGTGAGGCAATAACAATTCTACCGTCTACGGGTATACTAATTTCTTCTAAAGGAAAAATTTTAGATTCAATTACCTTGTTACTAGTAGTATACCATTTATTAACAAGCATAATTGACGACTCTTTTTGGTTGTCTAATTTTCCTCTGTACTCAAACTATTTAAAAAAACTTTATGTTACATTTTAATCTTTTCATATCACTAAACCATTTATTTTTAAAGGTTAATCTTTATGATAAAGAATATCTTTGTATATAGCATTGTTTTTGAATGAATTTTTTTGGACTAGTCCAAAGTTTATATAGATAATTATTATCTGGTTCAAAAGGTTAATCTAATCTAATGATGCCAATAGAATAATTAAATCTTCTAATAGATTTTACTAAAGTAGTATCCTTACTTATTATCTTATTACCTTTTATAGTAGTCAGTATGAAATATTCTAAATCTTTAGGCATGGTAGATTAGACATCAACAATTAAGAATTTATATTAGTGTAGAGTATTTAGCGGAGAGAAGAACAATATCCTTGGTCCTAAATGTCTACTTTAAAGGTTACTATCGTAACAATAAATTCTTTGTGCAGTAATTGTTGTTACCTTTTTCACTAACCTTCTTTGAATTTATTCCTTTAGGATAGGCGACGGGAACACCCTCTGGGCCCGGCTCTACGACACACACAGTCTGAGCTAGTCCAACGTAAAGTACGGGCTTGACAATGTCTAAACTGGGAATTAACCGGTTACCCAACTTTAAGAAATAAAACTAAGAACATAATTGTAAGAAGAACAATAACTACCAAACTCCGAACATATCATCCCCAGCAACTACCAAACTCCAAACATATCATACTGACCACAACCTAAGTTTTGACGTTGTCCGCCCAAGAACAACGTACAGACGCTGCTCCTACTCATACCCTTCCCGAACAACTTGGCTCTGATACCAATGGAGGGGACTGTAACATCTCACAATTAGAAAGAACTAGAAAAGAGTAAAATCTGAAAATACTTATTTTTGGAAAGAACAAGAAAATCTGAAAAATTTGTCCGAGTTAAAAAGTGAATTTTTGGTCAACTTCAAACGACTATAACTCCTAGATCACGATGAGTTAGGGGTATTTCCAGATACAGTTGGAAAGCCCTTAGAATAATCTTTCCATCGCTGTCGAGTTTGCATGATTTTGATATTGTATGAGTGAATTATGTCTTCTAGAAGTTGAGATGTTGGATTAAGGAAAGTCCAAATTCAGATTACGGAAGGCCAATTCAGAAAAAGGAAAACTATAACACCCTAGAAAATTATTGAGCTAAGACTTGTACCATTCTTCGTAGTTTACCAAGGAATTAAAAATTTATTAAATATTAAGTTCAGGTGGCCAGATGTAGCACCTCAAGTACCAAAAAGATCTTAATTATAAGAGCGAAATCTGAAATTTTGCAAGTTATTCTAAGTATGAGTTTTAGGTCAAATTCAAATGGTCATAACTCTCAGAACAAAATGTGTTAGGTGTTATACAAGATACCGTAAGAAATATCTTTTCATTATCTTTCCAACGCTATCAATTTTGCTACGTTTCGAGTTCGTATGAGTGAGATATGACCTTTTGAAGTTAGGTTGTCCAGTTAAGGAAAGTTAGCCAAAAATAGTAAGGTGTATTTGGGTCTTTTCCTTACCCAACAAGATTTAATTCTTTTTTAGAAATATTTTAGGATATAATCCTATGAGGTTCAGTTTTATAATCCTCATGTACACATAGGGTTTTAGTTGAGATTTCAAGAAAAGAAAAGAAGAGAAAAAAGGTGAGGATCAAGCGGTCGTCGAGATTCTTGCGTGATGTCGTAAATTTTTGCCATGGGTTTGATCCCTAAGAGGTATGTAAGCTTCCATAGTGTCGGGTTAGTTCATTTTAAGACTTACGGTTCAAGGAAATTTAAAATATTTTCACATTTAAATAAGAACAGAAACTAAATTTTCCAAAGAGCTATCAACCTAGTTTATAGAAAAGTGTAATAGCTTTCTAAATAAAGCAACGAGGGAAACTGAGATTTCCAAGATAGATTTTGAGCTAAGTTTTTGAGCAGTAATATTAAATCTCAGAAGAACGATGTTTTTAAAACATAAGAGCTCGTATATTTTAGGAGTAGTATTGGCAAGGTATAGGAGGTGCTTGGCAGCGTGAGGTAATATGTTGTATCATCACCATATCTCTTAATTGATGGTTGTCGGTTAGAGAAACTCCCACAAAAATTATATTACTTTATTATATTAGAAAAGTTGAGTTTGTTATTGCATTTTCATTAACGAACTAAGTTTATTTTAATGTTTTATTAAGTTTTCTATATATTGCATGTGTATTCTTGCTTTACATTGAGTTGAGTACTAGAGTCGAATATCATATCTTTGAAGTTGAGTATCTAATCTTTGAGTTGAGTATATTTTATTCGAGTACTTCTGAGTTGAGTAAGTGTGAGTAGTTTTGATTATCCTTGAGTATTCCTTGAGTTGAGTGAGTTTAGAAAAGGTAAGTATGTTTCCTTTTTATCAAGTTTCAAGCTTATGTTATGTTTTAGAATCCCCTTATATGCTCGTACATTCCACGTACTGAGCTGTTTTGCCTGCATCATCTCATGATACGGACACATGTATTCATGATCTAAAACAAGAGCTTCGTTGATACATCTGAGAGTTAGAGTTAGCTATGTTGATCCTTTTGCATTCGGAGGATTTCATTTACTTTTCAGTTTAGTTAGGATGTCGTGGGTCTTGTCCCTACTTCCATCTTTATCATTTTGAGGTTTCATAGATAGTAAGCATAGTTGAGAAGTCTGCATTATTCAAATATTATATTAAATGTTTTAAAGACTTAAGTTGACTATTTTATGAAGAGTTGAATATATTTTATTATTCAGAGTTTTCTTTTGAGTTAAAGTTTGTATTAATGTTTTATGAACTTTTATTTCAGTTTTTAAGCTTTTGCAAGCTTGAGTTAGTCTTCCGCTTGTAGTCAGCCAGGATGAGGGTTTGCTAGGGGACCATCATGGTTCTTGAGTTCCATCCATGTCCAGGGTTTAGACTCGGGTTGTGATAAAACTTACGCTAGGGCTTGGAGAAGAGAGAAAAGATGAGAGAAATGAAGAAATTGCCTAGGACGTTCAAGATCTTAGAGTGGAACTCATCGGGGTGATCCCTACAAGGTATGTAAGATCACATAGTTTTGGGTTAGTTCACCCACACGCAAATCTTGTTTTAATTCAGCAAATTTAAGTTGTTTGAATGTTAACAAAGTAAGTTCTTCAAGAACATTTTTGAAAATTCGTTGAGTTCTTTATGGTTGTGTTGTTAAAGTTTCTTGATGGTTTGGTTCATTTTTACGGGTGTAATTTCGGTTTGAATATATTGTATATTGATAGTAATAATGATCCTAAGTGTTTGGGGAAAGAACCATGGATGTTTAGTGGGTTTGAAGATGAAAAATGAAGGAGGAAAGTCGAGAACACCTGGGTAAGGGGGTTAGGGCGTCGCGCCTCTCAAAGCCCCATGGATCAATCTCTGTCCGTAGGGCCTAGAGGCGTCGCGCCATCCAGAGCGTCCCACCCAGCTCTATGTAATTTGAGGGTTGGCGCCCCATGCCTCTCAGAGTGTCATGGACGTTAGTTCTCCCCATTCATCCCCCATCTTTCCGTACTAGTTCATTAGTGATGTACCTATGTTTCCTAGTTGATCCTAACACTCTAAGGTTTATCCAAACATCATGAAATTATCCATAAACATGAGATCATGAACCTTGAATCCATAATCCAATTCAATTAAAGTTAAGATCAAAGTCAAAGAAGTTGAGAGTCAAGTCTAGAAGTTGTTTACACTGTTTTACAAGCTTTAAATATATTGCATGTGTCTCATTACTTTATGTTGAGTTAAGTTATTCATGAGTTGAGCAGATCCAAGGTGAGTGTTCCTTCCTACTCTTTTCAAGCTTAAGTTGTTTGTAGAATTCCAACTCGCACACTCGTTCATTTGATATACTAATGCCAGTTGGCATGCAACATCTTATGATGCAGATGCAGGTAACTAGGATCGGCATCCATTGTACCATTGATCCAGTGAGTAGCTCAGAGTCAGTTGGTGAGTTTTATTACATTATGGAGGACATATTTTATCGCTAGATTTTCATTTCAGTTGTTAGGATGATTGGGGGACCTATCCCAACACCCCTCTTTGTTTTTAGAGGCTTTATAGACAGCTAGTATAGTTCATTAGTCTTATTCTTTTCAGTTGTAAACGTACACATGAGTTTCTAAATTTGCTAAGTATTGCTTTTAAGTTATTTCATGAGTTATATCTTGTATTTAAGTCTTTCGATGAGTAAGTAAGACAAACCAAGGGTCCGCTGGAGACCATCAATGGTCATTGAGTGTCAGTCCCGCCCAGGGTGTAGGCTCGAGGCGTGAGAAGGACAGACTGAGTTCCGGGACAGAATTCTAAGAAAAATTAGGCAGAGTAACGGAAGGGAGAAAGAACAAGCAAAAACTCAAAACACCACTTTAAGAAACCTTAAAGAAAATAAGAACAAGAAGGCAGTAAAATCAAAACTTTTAAATTCTTAAAAAATAAACTAATATAAAATAAGTATAGAGAATATATACTTAAAAAACTTCTTATTGATTAGTGAAAGTGAGCGAGAACATGGATGGGAAATGGAAAAGATGGGGAAAACGTACGGAGAGTGTAGGGTGGTTTTATATATTGTCGTAAGATTTTGAATGTCCTCTACTCATACAAGTTGAAAGCCTTAAATAGGCCTCAAAAGTGTTGACTAATCTAACTTGTTATGTTATCTATGTTACATGTGTGTATACACCAAGTACACACCTTCTACTAACTATTACATTTAACTTATGATAACTATACGTGGTAGGGAATATATGCCACGTAGCTGGAACTTTGTACACATAGCTTTTGTTGAATTTTCTTCATGTCTATCTTCTTTGAAGATATATTTGCTGAAAATTGATCTCTCACCTTGTTGCTTGGTACTTTGTCACTTTGTGACATGACTTCTAATTCCTGTGGGGTCCACATGTTTGTTAATTCGTTAACATAGTAAATGTCACCATATGTTTGCATTTTCCTATGCTGAAAATGTCCTTGAGACTTGTTATTTTTGCACCATTGATTTGTATGGAACGACTTTTGATGTGGGGTCCACTTCATGATATTTCCTTTCTTGATATCTCCTTTGTTTATAGTCAAAGTGTGATGGCACTTCCTTTTAATTAATGAGGTATGCTTGTGCTATCCCTTGTAGATCTAACATATCTCAATTTCTAGACTCGTCATGTGAGGTAGCAATATCTAATAATTCAAATTTTTATTTCGCATTAGTGTTGACGTTTTATAAGACTTCTTTGTGACTTCTTTTTAATTTTTCTTTGGAGTTTTTAGAATCCCTCCGGGTTGATGAACGTGAAATTATGTTATCATTGAAGACAGCTGGCGCTTATCCTTTAATTTTAACTGTCTTGCTTAAATATTTTATCCTCTCAACTTCGTGAATGTCGAAGGACCAACTAATAATATAAGAGATCCTTTTGGCAATAAAGAACTTGCATAATTTAATATTTTCTGATAAGGTAGATATATTTCTTTCTACCTGAAATTTTTCAAACTGTATTTGATGTTGAGTCGATAATATTTGTTGATTTCCTCCGAACCGACTCTACCATTTGTAAAACCATCGGGGAATTACGGCGTTCTTCATTTCCTCTTAATATTTTATACACCAACTGTGGGTTTTGGAGCGAACAAAAATAAAGTTATACAGGCTTCTTTATTATTATACCAATTATATGTCTGGGGTCGATGAGCTTTTGATAAGTGAATAGGGTCATGTAGATGATCTACAAACCATTCAAATGGACAAGATCTTTTTGATCGTGAACTTCGAATATTGTATAATATCTGGATTACATTCCTCAAATATATGCTTAATTTCTACCAAATCGATATTCATCAAGATAAACTCATAATATCTCTGGGTCTCGAGGGGATCTTCCGTCTTGACATAATTTTGGTTTGTGTAACAGGGCTTTAGTAAGTCATGAATTTCATAATTTCCCCTTTTTTTTATCAAGTGCACTAATTCGCAGTACCTGTAACACTGTTAACAAATTGTTTTTTATTTGGCGTAATTTATCATTTTCCTTTTGAGAAGTGGCAGCGAGATCTTCTTTTGGGTATATCTCTGTGGTTTTCATCTTGTAACTATCCTTTGTTTTAATTGAGATTTTCTTATTGATCGAGATGGATAAATCTTCTTGGAAAACTTAATGAAATGTTTGTAGCTTGGTTGAGATGGTTATGGGTTTCATTAATGGTGACGGTGTAGTATATTTTAGTAGAAGAGAATACATGTATATATATTCTGATTTTGTATGATCTTCTTTATAAAATGGTCTTTTCATTTTTTTTGCTGGTTTGAACGTCGGGAATGGGGCACTAAAAGGTCTTATTCTTGCTGTTGCACAGGATTTTCAAACGTCTTCACTATTCTTCTCAAGAAAAAGTGAAACCCGGTTACAACCAATGTGAGAAAAAGTTATTAATCTCACGATCAAGTAATCTACCTATTACTTGAAGATCCTAAGTGGATACAACACCGCCCACAAAGCTATCACCCCTAGATAACTTAGACTTTGTTAAGCGGACATCACACCGCCCACTAAACCACCATGCTCCGGATGATTTTGAATGTGCTAAGCGGATACCACACCGCCCACTAAACCACCTAATTCTAGATGACTTAGAATTTGACTAAGCAACCAAACAATGTTGCCCACTAAATCAGTTAACCTTAACTGATTTAGACTTTTACAAACCCGAAATAAATATATGAACACTTTCTAGATTAGGAACAGATTTACAACGTAAGCACGGAAGATATAATCCTAAGACAGGTATATAGCTTGCAGCTCTATCAGGTCCATGTTTCTCTTAGGATGACACTTCTTGAAGATGGACTTTGCTTTTTAAGCTTTTGGATATTTTGAAATCCAAAACTTGTTTTTGTGTTGTTGGAGAAGGGACTATATTCAAATTGACACAAACCCTTGGGACGAGGCTATTGGCTGAGAGCCTGCTGTCATGAAAAGCTATGCACAAACCCCATCAGAGTTGGCAACTTTTTGACAGCTGTTTTTTCGTCCTTTTCTCGAGCGCACACTTTTCGGGACCAGGTCCCTTGCTGCATTCTTTGATGCTTCAGTTCTTGACAAAGACTTGCTGCTCTCTCCCTTTATGAATGAATGAACTTAATATGTTGTTTGTCATGTTGAAAGTATCAACCATAAAGAGTTATTAACTGTTGGACAAGCAACCTCTTCCATTCTGATTGGTTCAGTACGCTAGCGTCTCACCTACCACTGAGAAGACAACTTTACAGTTGTACGCCATTATGTATCAGATTGAGAGAACTCTGCCAGAGACCAGGCCCTGCATTATTTAGCGACTGAAACAGTCCACTCTTCGTATTGGTTCAGTACGCTGCACTTTCACCTACCACCTGACGTGACAACTTTACATTTGTACGAGATCACTCTGCTAGGGTCCGGGTCCCTATATTTGTGTGGATCATCAAAAAACTTAGAATATAACAGTTCACAAAATCGATTTGAAGTCGTTATCCATTTTATTTCGTGAAGGATTTTGAAATATAATTAACTCCAGTCACCACCAGAGGCAGATGTTGCTGCTAAGGCTCGCAAGAAAAATGTGAAGGATACAACATAATTGGCGGAGGATGCGTCATACGTGGGTGTTTGAGCTATCATTTTAAGATACAGTACTGACCTTCTAAGTTGTTTTTGTTCCCCACATCATTTTTACCAATTCTGTTTTGTCCTACATATGCTTCCTATAAAGTAAGGCAACAAAGAGGTAGATTTACGGTCTGACGCAATTCATAATTTGTAGCTACTTTTGTTGGAAAAAGCGTACCACTCATGTTGATTCGGGTAGTTGGTCATTACAAGAGATGTTATGTTTCTGGTATTTGTTGATACAAATCAGTCGAACATTCTCAATGTTGTATAGAAATGTCATTTCTTCATCTAAGGGGTGGTTTTCAGTTTTGTAAGACCTCAAAATTCAAATCTATGTGTTTTAGGAAGCTTTTATATCCAACGTAACTTACAAAAATCTCACAACTCATTATTACTAACTACTAGATAAAATACAATATGAAGTCGTCAACATTGAATCTTCCGCTTTTGGCAGTTGTTAGGCAAGTGATGGAAAGTGTTATAAATTAGGTTTTATATCTATATCTTAAGGAAGATAACCTTGCATATATTCCCTTCCAAGTATAACAAGAAACAAGTTATGAGGGTTTTCATATATCCATCTAAAATATATACATATACTTCTTTTTTTCTTGGAGAAGAAGCAATGAGTTTTCTGATAAGGGTTTGGACCAGTTTGGTGAAACTTCGGTGGCTAGAGGTTAGGTTCACACGTTTGGGTTTAAAGCAGCGTGACATCTCTTGACGTAATGTCGCAACTTGAAATTTGGGAGTTCAATTTTTTTTGTTTTAGCATAGGTGATGATTTGGGGTAATTCTCGACTTTTTTCCCCATTAGATATACAAACTAATGGTGATTATTATTATCTTTCAAATATGACTCTTGATAGTTTTCTTACATATTTCTGTAGTAGTTCAGTTCTGCCAAGTAAGAGACCTGTAAGCAGAGTTACATATGTACTTTATATTTGGAAAGGACCAACAAGTTCAGTTTGGTTCCTTATGAAAAGTGATTTCTTTCACCGATCCCTGTGAAATTTGGTGTATGAAAGTTGAGGAGTTCAATCTGCAGCAAAGCATCTTCTAGAGAATTGTACGAGTTAGCTGTCTCATGCTTCGATATTAAATATGAACGACAAGCACGCACACTTAGAAAGTTACTTTTGTATTGATTCATCTGGGTATCAAACCACACATTATGCTCCTCCCATAACTAGAGAGCTATATAGTTTTCACTTGCTCTAAAGCAGGTTTATAAGGTGACATTCATCTATATTCTCAATTATATGTTTCTACAGGTACTTCAAAGCAGACAACTGCATAATTTTGGATGCATGTGCTGGTTACTAAACAATTGTAGATTGTATATTTCCACTCATTGATGTGTAATTCTTCAACTTTGAATATTACTATTATTACTGAATATTTGCTATAGTCAGTCCTCATGCGCCTATTAGTTTTGCGGACAGATCAAAATTTCAAATACACAAACATATGCCTAAACTGTTGATGTTGGGACCGTGCCAACACGGGAAACCATCGTCTAGTATATATAAGATATATGTGATGATGCAATCTAAGAGATACATTAAAAAAAAAGTGGGTTTGGATGGACCCGGTTAAAAGATAATGATGATGTGATGTCTAATGTTTATTCGAAGAATTATCTAAGTACACATTTAATTTTTTTTCAAAAACCTCTCTTGTATACATCACTCTCCTCTCGCTGATTCATCTCTATCCCCTCTCGGATAAATCCCTCCCCTCTTTGATACATCTCTTACCTATGTATCCAGATGTCTGTTGATGTATGTGAAAGTCCAGTAATGTATCTGGGTGTCTTATCCCCTCTCTGATACATCCCTCCTCTCTGTGATACATCCCTCACCTATGTATCTGGATGTCTGCTTATTATATCCGTAAGTCAAGTGATTTATCAGGAATCCATAAATTTTAAGAAATTTTTATAAATCGGAAAAGAGTAGGGAAATACTTTAATTAGCTCTAAACACTATGAGATTTATGTAAATTATATATGTTTTAACCTCTTTTATATTGTTATATTATAACTTCATTTAAGACGGAGATTTAGGCATAGAACACGTTCTTTAATCTAAGGTGAAAAATTACATTTTCTTTGTTCTTTAAAATTTATAAAATATCCTTATAAATACTTAGTTTTTTAAAATTTTCTTTATATAACATTGGAATTGTTTACACATTGCCTCTCATACTTCGATTAACAATTGTAAACTTGTAATATAACGATTAAATACTATTATTGCGACTTACAATAGTTCTCCTTAGCGTAGGTAAAATGTCTGCAACAATCACGACTTGAATTACTAGTTTTCAGGAATCCTCACTTGACTGGATGAATTCCTAGTTCCACAACAAAAGAATCATTGAGCGTTGTAGAGATAACTCCTTCCGTTCTCGGGACGATGAAGAGTTGTTTTTTAACTCCCGTAATGGCATTTATATGGATAGGGTTAGGGATTCTAATTAGGTTAACTTATGGGGGAAACAATATAAATATGCCAAGAAACACAAAATAATTACAATTTGATATCCCAATCAAAACTAATTCAGCAAATACCCATTGACCCAATATAAATTACAAACCACACACTTCTTTATGTTAGGCAAAATTTCTCTTCATCCATCTTTAAATTTAGGCCCAATTTCATCCCCGCCTTTTAAATTTTACGCCCAATTGCCCTAATCCTAAGAATTTACGCTCAAAACGGACAATATCACTAGTGAGTTGGACTGTTACAAATTGTATCAAAACTACTCTTTTGTAAGGCCTTGGTGATGTGGGCCAGAGTTTAATTGAGTTGAGGAAAATTTTGGTAAGACATGGAAAACCTAAGTGCTGAGTCTAGAACAATCTCACGAGGTGGGGAAACTTCATCGAGGATGCAAAGTCCATAAATGGGGTGTATGTGACACCAAATCTTAATATAAAAAGTCTTACATTGATAAAATCACATGATAGATGCTGGATATATAAGTAAGTAAACCTTACTAACTAGTGTTGCGTTTTACATTCGTCTATATCTATGCCTAAAGCGGACAAATCAATAGTGGACTATTCCATTACATATTCACGGGCTAACACACAAAAAAAAATGAGAGAATTGCTCAATTCCAGTAAAATAGCTCTTAAATGCCCAAAATATATGCAAAAAATTGTGAGTCTTCACATATTTCTCCCCAAATCCTTACGGAAGGTTCCATAACGTATTTGCAAAAAAATAAATTATCCGAAAGTCATATCAACAAAATATTCATGGACTAACACACACAAAAATTGAAAAAAAAATGCCTACTTCCTGTAAAATGGCTCCTAAATAGCCAAAAGATGTGGAAAAGGTGGGGCTTCACGTACAAATCCCCAAACTCCCTAAGGAGGGTTCCGTAAATGTATTACAAAAAAAACCTTCTAGAAGTCATTTTACCAAAATATTAATGGGCTAACACACACAAATTTTTTTGAAAAAAGTCTCCTCATTTGTGTAAAATGGCTCCTAAATGTCCAAATTATGTGTGAAAAATAGTAGGGCTTCACATATTTCTGCCCTAACTCCCTATGGAGGGTTATGTAAAGGTTTTGCAAAAGGAAAGTTCAAAATCCATATCAAAAAAATATTAATGGACTAAAAAAAAAAAAACTGAGAAAATTGCATAGTTCATCTAAAATGTCTCTTAAATGTCCAATGTATGTGCAAAAGGGGTGAGGCTTCATGTACTTGTCCCCCCAACTCCTTATAGAGGGTTCCGTCATGGTTTTTAGAAAAACCATCCGTATGTCATATCACTAAAATATTTATGGGCTAACACTCACAAAAAAATTGAGTAAATTGCCTAATTTCTGTAAGATGACTCCTAAATTTCAAAAATATGTGCAAAACATAGCAAGGCTTCACATACTTCTCCGTCAACTCCTTGCGGAGGTTTAGTGAAGATATAGGAATCGTTCCTCATATCCTTATGGATGGGTCTGTAAATATTTTGGATAAAAAGTGCTCCAAAAGTATATCACCCAAAAATCTATGGGCTAACATGCACAAAAAACATAGAAAATCTTCTAATTCTTGTTGAGTGACCCCTAAATGCTTAGAAGAAGGATTGGATCATAGTGAGGCTGTAATAATTTGTTTCCCATGTCCTTACAAATAATGCTATAAAGGTTTTTGAAAAAAAAAGTACCCAGAAGTCATATTTCCTAAAATTTCATGATCTAACAAGCACAAAAAAAATGAGAATATCACCTAATTCTTGTTGACTGGCGCCTAAATGAGAAAAAAGAGTGATGTGAATCATGTTGAGAATGTAGATATTGTTTTCTAGGTCGTAATGAGTGGTCCTATAGAATTTCTGGAAAAAAGTACCCAGACGACATATTACAAAAATATTTATGGGTTAATACACATGTAAAATTTAGAAAATTGTCTAATTCTTATTGAGTGATCCATAAAAGCTAAAAATAAGTTCTGTAAAGTTTCTGAAAAAGGGAAAAAAAGTCAAATATACCCCCAAATTTTTAAAAATGGTATATGTATTTCTTTCGTTATACTTTTGGATCATAGATACCCTTACCTTCACAATTTTGGATCATATATACCCTTTGCTCTAATGGAAAAACACGTGGCATGATCTCAAATATTTTCCATATTATATTAGTTTTTATCAAAAATTTAATTTTTCTCTTCTCTTTCTCTCTCGAAGTTCATATTCTGTTTTTTCCTCTCTCTCACCGGCAACACCAAACCGTCGCTGTATTGCCGGGAAATTCACTCAATCTTTGACACATTGTACATTTTTATATATAATTTTAATTGATCTCTCATCCATAAGGAAAGAAGATTAAATAATGAGTTAGGGCTCATATATGTTTTTTTGGACAAAGATCGAACTTTTGGTTTATTTGTTTTCCTAATGTGGTTGAGATTTAGGGTTTATGGTGCTATTTTGGAAAATACTTTCTGGAAGATCTAGTTGCTTAAGTTTTGATTACATTTGTGAAGGAATAAATTACGTCCTATGTTCTCTTGGAGCTTAGATTTAAGTAGTTTTTTCCGCTCACTTTTTTTGTTTTTTAATTGTGAGTGTTGATTTTTTCTCATACATATTTTGGTCAACAAAGCTTGAAATTGCAGACCTTCACCATTGATATGAGATTTATGGGAGGGGGAGTGATAGAAATCTAGAGATCTTGAAAATAGATCGTTGTTGAATTATTGACATCAAAATTTGAGAAGGATCTTGCCAATAGTGATTAATTGGAAAATGGTGTTGATCAAGCTATGGAGATGGGTGTTGAATCGGTGTTGAAATTAGATATATTGATAATGGAGGTCAAACAAATCAGCCCAAGTGAATGAATGGATTAAAAATAAATAATATTGGATTTAAAAAATAATTTTTTGATAAAAAGTAAAATAAAATAGTGCAAACATTTGAGATCATGTTACGTGTTTTTCCCTTTAATCAAAGTGTATATATGATCCAAAATTATTATGGTAAGAGTATATATGACCCAAAAGTATACGGAGGATACATACGTATCATATTTGAAATTTCGGGGGTATATTGACCTTTTTCCCTTTCAAAAATAAGTGTTCGAAAACCATATCACAAGAAATATCGATGGGCTAACACACACGAAAAACTAAAAAAATACCTAAATTCTGTTAAGCGGCCCTTATATGCTAAAAAGTGGTGTGGATCATGGTGAGGCTATATTAATTGTTCTTTAGGTGGTTACAAATGGTTCTGCAAAGGTTCTCAAAAAGTTACCCGAAAGTCATATCACATAAAAACCATGCATTAACACATAGGAAAAGTTGAGAAAAATGTTTAATGTCGGTTGAGTGACCCCTAAATGCTAAAAGAAGTTAGATGGATCATTTGAGACTATAAGAATTGTTTCCCATGTCCTTACAGATGGTTATATGAAGGTCCTAGAAGAAAGTTCCTGGAAGCCCTATCACCAAATAATGCATGGGTTAACACACACGAAAATCTGAGAAATATGGCCTAATTCATGTTGAGTGGCCCTGTCATACTAAAACATTTGGTATGGATCATGATGAGGCTAAATGAATTGTTTCTCCCGGTCCTTGTGGATGGTTCTGACAAGGTTCTGGAAAAAAAAGTTCCTGGAAGCCATATCACAAAAAAATTCATGGGCTTACACACATGAAAAACTTAGAGAATCGCTTAATTCCTATTGAAAGGCCCTAAATACTAAAACAATGGTGTTAATCATGGAGTGGTTATATGAAATGTTCCATGGGTCCATACAGATGGTTCTGTAAAGATTTTGCAATAAAAAGTGACTGGAAGTCATATCACCAAAAAATCTATGGGCTAACGCACACATACAACTACGAAAATCGCTCAATTTCTTTTGAGTGACCCTAAATGCTACAGGATGGAATGGATCATAGTGATACTATAGTATTTATTCCCCAGGTCCATAAGGATGGTTCTATTGAGGTTCCGGAAGAAAGTGCCCAAAACACATATAACTAAAAATTGATGGGCTAAAACATATGAAAAACAAAGAAAATAGTCTAATTCCTATATTATATATGTCCCTTAAGTGCTAAGGAATGTGGTGTGGATCATCGTGAGGCTATAGAAATAGTGTCTCAAGTCTTTACACATGGTTATGTATAGGGTTTGGAAAAAAAGTGTCCGCAAGTCATATCACCGAAAAATTCATTAGCTAACACAAATGATAAACTGTGAAAATTTACTAATTTCTCTTAAGTGACCTCTAAATGCTAACAAAATTATGATGAGGATGTATGAAGTATTCCTGAGGTGCTTACGGATGGTTCTATACAAATTTTGAAAAATATCCCGAAAGCCATATCACCAAAAATCTATGTTTAACACACACGATAATTTTAGAAAATCATCTTATGCATGTTGAGTGGCCTCTAAATCCGAAAAAGTGGTGTGGGTCATGGTGAGACTATAATAATTGTTCCTCGGGTCGTTACGAATAGTTCTGCAAAGGTTCTAAAAAAAGGTTCCCTAAAGTCATATAACATAAAATCCATGCATTAACACATACGAAAAGTTGATAAAATTATTTCATGTCGGTTTGGTGACCCTCAAATGCTAAAAAATGACATGGATCATTGTGAGACTATAAGAATTGTTTCCCATTAAAACAGATTAAAATTAAAGACGTGTAAAATCATGTACTTGTGTACGATTATTGTACCAAAAATCTTTAAAAGTAAAAATAACCCACCTACTTTTTCCTTTTGGCAACACTAATGATGCTTACCATTTGAAGTTAATTAAATTAATTAGTAGCTAGATTAGGTATGTAAACATTATGGCTAAACACATAATCCTATCACCTATATTGATAACGACCTTACTTCTCTTTTGTCGTCTTTTTTAGAGTGTGTTTTACTTAATAGCGTAAAATTTTCACGTACACAAAATTGAATTTAGTCAAACATTGATGCGTATCAGACGCCAATTTTTTTTAAAAAAAATAATCACTATTTAAGTAAATTCGTCACTTTATTTTGCTCCCTGAAGCTACATGCGATGTTCGTTTTTCTAACATTTCATGAAGCGTGTTTAATATAAACATTTTTTTTCACTACCATATGCTATAATAATAAATTTGAATTTTATGTGTACATTCAACTTGCTTTTGGTGTTTTGTGGGACAATAATTAGTGCTAATTAACTGAGGTCCAACCTGTAGAATTATTTTTTTACTAATATTCAAAGTATAGGTTAAAATTAAATAGACATTATCTTAGACTGTTTAATTTGGACCTAATTAAATTGAGCAAACTTAACAAGGAAGATTACATTTTTTTTTTCATTTGGACTTTGAGTTGTTTCCCACTAATTAAATAAAAAAATGGCAGTAATAAATTCCAAGTGGGTACGATGATGAATATATAGACTATAGTACTTATATTATATGCTTTTTAATTGAAAAAAAAGAACTAGGAATCACCCTAGGGATTAGTTCAAAATGAACTGTTTAACTAGGTAATTAACACTAACTTTAATTTGGTCTTTAATCTTTTCAGATTGCACCGACCCATATATATATGTTGGAGCTAAATGTGTTATCACCGTAAAAAACAAGATATTTTATAGAGTTCTCTTTTTTCTTAACAAGAAGTCTTAGAATTGAGTTTTTTGATATGAAAAAATCGTTAATAAGAAGTGTTTCCTCCTAAATGGAACCCTAAGCGGTGCGAACCCAAATATTATTGAATTTTAATATGAATACTAAAAAATATCAGTTTAGGAAAAAATATTGAAGAAGAGAAAAAGTTAGGTGGAATGACAAATATTATGCCTCACACATCCTATAAGCGATGTTATATGACACGTTTCGTCAAAAACTTTTAAAATATAAATATAAAGTATATGAAATGATATTATTTGTCATTATAATGGTTTATTTATCTAATTATTTCTTCAAATATTAACACTGCTTATGAAAAATATGCGTTTTAACTTTTAATTATACTACTAGTATTTATTTTATTTTTAAAAAAAGAAAACATAGATTATAAAAAGGATAAATGACAGAAATTACACCTTTAATTTCTCTTATTACCATTATCCCCTATTAGTTTTATAAATTTTTAAAATCCCTTATTTTCACACATCAAATTAATGTATCGGCGCATCAAATTAATGTATCTCGCTTATTAAATTAATGTATCCCGCGCATCAAATTAGTGTATCATGTATAAAATGTATATCAAATAAGTGTATCATGTATAAAATATAATGTATCTTACTTAACAATTAATGTATCTCGCGCATCAGATTAGTGTATCAACGCTTATATTATTGTATCATTTGAGGGATTTTTGTCATTATTAATTTATAAGAGACAAATGATAATTTTATTTTAAAAGTATATGATTTCTGTCTTTTGCCCTTACAAAAATGATAATTATGAATATATTTTGAAGTGTGGAATAAATAGTTCAAATGTATATCTACTCAATGATATCATTTTGCTAGTGATGTAATCATTGATCTTTTGACATTATTGTATGAACAAAAATGTTTGACTAGATAATCTATTGAAAATTAAAGCAAGAAATAATCCACTATAATTTGTTTCTATGATCTGCACCTCTCCTTTTCAATTATTTTTTTCTCTAATTCTGAAAAGCAAGTTTACTTATATTCATCATTGTTAGGTTTTTAAATTACAAATAAACCTCCACCCTTCAAATTAGCATGTTAATAATTTAATTAATCCAAAATAAGTTTTGAAATGTTAGGTATATATACTTTTTTAATTAGAATCTAATAAATTATTTATTTGGATGCAAAAATAATAATTGAGTCATGTGAAATGCAAAAGTAAGGTAAGAGACGTGGGATTTGTCTTGGCTTGAGCACATGAATACATTATACATTTAAACATGCTTTAAGTTAGGTATATATAATTTAAAAAATAATTAAAAGTCAAGTGGTTCATTTAATTAGTTTTATTTTCAAGGGTTCAACTGAGTGCTTTTCATATTCTTTTAAGGGCATATCACATATGTAACAACAAAATACTTTTTTAAGTCATATTTTTATCTATGTTGATGATATTGATAGTGAAAAGACACTTTGTGTATAAATTGTCCTGAATTTTTTATCATAAATGATTTTTTTTCTAAACGAAAAATATAAAGTTTTTATATTTAACTGGTCTTTTTTGCTTGTACGAAAAGGTTTAAAATTGTTTCTTATAATTAACTTAGTAGCATTTACATTAATGTAATTCTGGGTCTTTGAGAGTTTTGTGTTGGGAAAAACGGTGTGGCGTAAGTGATACATAATGGCGATGTAGGATTTCAAGAGTGTGGGTGCTCGAGTATAAAATATAAAAAATATATGTTAAGAGTGATATTCGAACTCGGGTTTAGCAACACAAATGTGCCTTAAACACCCACCCAAGAGCCATGGATTAGTTAAATTATTTGATCACTAAGTGCTCTGTGTTATATTTATTAAAATACCTCTTAATTTCTACATATATATATATATATTTCGAGACGAGATTGATGGGTGTTCGAGCACTCGAACGACACCACGTGGGTTCGCCCATGATGATACATTATCATTTGTGTGAACCTCTTTTATTGTTTGAGATTACTCATTTTCTTTTGTGGACGTGGATCGATTGACCGAACCACATTAAATCTTTGTTACTTTTGATATATTTCTCATTTGTCTTCTTACTCTTGATCTATCGATGATGGTTTTGCTAGCTTCCGCGTCACACTAAATTATTTATATCATAACAAATACTTACCATAATCAGATGGTCGAACGTAACTCAAGATCTCTGATTAAATTATAGTAGTAATTTCCATGTTTAAGCGTCTCTAAGGGTATGTTCAGTATAGAAAAAACAATTTCTAAAAAATATTTTCTTAATTTTTTATGTTCGATTAACGAAGATAATTTTGGAAATCATTTTCTCTCAAGGTAAGAAAAATGATTTTGGTTATGAAAATAGAGAAAATAAATTTCCAACAACACAACTCATCTTCACCATCAGCCCCGTCGCTACCACCCCACATCCTATTTCTACTTTTCATAATATTATTTGTCCAGATTATATAACAATATTTTTTATTTACATACTAAACATTATAAAAAGTTCCTATCTTATTATTTTTTTCGAAAATATTTTCCTTTCATACCGAACGCCTCCGTGGTTAAAGTAACTAATTAGTATAGTTATTGTAGTCCAAGTTGCACTGCAAGTTTACGTTTTAGTGTGTTAAAAAGAGAAACAAAACTAAGTGAGAATTAGAAGTGGAGGCTTCAATCCCACTGCATAACCACTTTCTAATTAAAGCTAATTAACCTTTAATCTGTTTTTATCATCAGAAGAATATTAATTTAGGACAAGTTCACGAATCATAGGAAAAGTTAGATTCTAAAAAATATGTATATCATAAGATATATTATACACCCACCGTCCCATATCAACCATTTATTTTCCCCTTTTAACGTCTCTTAAAAAATCATAAATAAAAGTAATTTTACTAATTTACTTCTTAAGAAATATTTTAAACTTTTACAAATTTGTTTACACGTTAAAAAAGGAATAAAGTATAGTTATAATGTTTAACTCATTCTATCTTTAGTAAACGAACAAGTAATTTCAAAGAACTCTTTATAATAATATGAATAACTAATATGTAACTGAGAGAGTAAAAGTAATTTTCATTTTATTTTCACCTTTATCATGGAATCCAAAGTAAATGGAATATAATAAGTGATAACCATAACTCTGATTTATTTTTTCTTCCCCAAAAATGTTATCAACTAATAATATAATATAATTTATGGGTACAAAGACATTCAAAATATGTGAGGAACAATTAGCTTACTATTCTTAATAATTCAATTTAACAACTAGTGATAAAATAATTCTCATGTATATATACTAACACCTTCTTCATTTAGTATTATAAAAAAAAGACGGTTTTATGAGTGAAATTTATGGATTTTTATAATAATTGTATGATGATAATTTAATATATGATAAAAATGATTTATAGTCGAATATTTAATAAATATTTTACAATACATAAAGTTTAAACAGAAGATATTGAATTTTCATAAACTTATACCGCTCCGATTATATATTATATATTTGTGTAGATTGATATATTGCATGTACGTAGAAGCTCCTGTACGTGTTGAAGGTCACTTCAAAATACTCCAAGAAATTAAATGGTTGTCACATGATTATACTACTTTTAATTTTTAAAATAATAAATTGAATTGTATTTTAATTATTACATTAAATTCACATCCATGCAAAAGAATATTGCTGGCCAAAAACAAAAATGAATGACAGTCAACTAAGTGCTTCTCAACATC
>CM040626.1:28640561-28784246 GCA_022817965.1 Solanum lycopersicoides
ACGGATCAATCTCTGTCCGTAGGCCTAGAGGCGTCGCGCCATCCAGAGCGTCCCACCCAGCTCTATGTAATTTGAGGTTGGCGCCCCATGCCTCTCAGAGTGTCATGGACGTTAGTTCTCCCCATTCATCCCCCATCTTTCCGTACTAGTTCATTAGTGATGTACCTATGTTTCCTAGTTGATCCTAACACTCTAAGGTTTATCCAAACATCATGAAATTATCCATAAACATGAGATCATGAACCTTGAATCCATAATCCAATTCAAGTAAAGTTAAGATCAAAGTCAAAGAAGTTGAGAGTCAAGTCTAGAAGTTGTTTACACTGCTTTACAAGCTTTAAATATATTGCATGTGTCTCATTACTTTATGTTGAGTTAAGTTATTCATGAGTTGAGCAGATCCAAGGTGAGTGTTCCTTCCTACTCTTTTCAAGCTTAAGTTGTTTGTAGAATTCCAACTCGCACACTCGTTCATTTGATGTACTAATGCCAGTTGGCATGCAACATCTTATGATGCAGATGCAGGTAACTAGGATCGGCATCCGGTGTACCATTGATCCAGTGAGTAGCTCAGAGTCAGTTGGTGAGTTTTATTACATTATGGAGGACATATTTTATCGCTACATTTTCATTTCAGTTGTTAGGATGATTGGGGGACCTATCCCAACACCCCTCTTTGTTTTTAGAGGCTTTATAGACAGCTAGTATAGTTCATTAGTCTTATTCTTTTCAGTCGTAAACGTACACATGAGTTTCTAAATTTGCTAAGTATTGCTTTTAAGTTATTTCATGAGTTATATCTTGTATTTAAGTCTTCCGATGAGTAAGTAAGACAAACCAACGGTCCGCTGGAGACCATCAATGGTCATTGAGTGTCAGTCCCGCCCAGGGTGTAGGCTCGAGACGTGAGAAGGACAGACTGAGTTCCGGGACAGAATTCTAAGAAAAATTAGGCAGAGTAACGGAAGGGAGAAAGAACAAGCAAAAACTCAAAACACCACTTTAAGAAACCTTAAAGAAAATAAGAACAAGAAGGCAGTAAAATCAAAACTTTTAAATTCTTAAAAAATAAACTAATATAAAATAAGTATAGAGAATATATACTTAAAAAACTTCTTATTGATTAGTGAAAGTGAGCGAGAACATGGATGGGAAATGGAAAAGATGGGGAAAACGTACGGAGAGTGTAGGGTGGTTTTATATATTGTCGTAAGATTTTGAATGTCCTCTACTCATACAAGTTGAAAGCCTTAAATAGGCCTCAAAAGTGTTGACTAATCTAACTTGTTATGTTATCTATGTTACATGTGTGTATACACCAAGTACACACCTTCTACTAACTATTACATTTAACTTATGATAACTATACGTGGTAGGGAATATATGCCACGTAGCTGGAACTTTGTACACATAGCTTTTGTTGAATTTTCTTCATGTCTATCTTCTTTGAAGATATATTTGCTGAAAATTGATCTCGCACCTTGTTGCTTGGTACTTTGTCACTTTGTGACATGACTTCTAATTCCTGTGGGGTCCACATGTTTGTTAATTTGTTAACATAGTAAATGTCACCATATGTTTGCATTTTCCTATGCTGAAAATGTCCTTGAGACTTGTTATTTTTGCACCATTGATTTGTATGGAACGACTTTTGATGTGGGGTCCACTTCATGATATTTCCTTTCTTGATATCTCCTTTGTTTATAGTCAAAGTGTGATGGCACTTCCTTTTAATTAATGAGGTATGCTTGTGCTATCCCTTGTAGATCTAACATATCTCAATTTCTAGACTCGTCATGTGAGGTAGCAATATCTAATAATTCAAATTTTTATTTCGCATTAGTGTTGACGTTTTATAAGACTTCTTTGTGACTTCTTTTTAATTTTTCTTTGGAGTTTTTAGAATCCCTCCGGGTTGATGAACGTGAAATTATGTTATCATTGAAGACAGCTGGCGCTTATCCTTTAATTTTAACTGTCTTGCTTAAATATTTTATCCTCTCAACTTCGTGAATGTCGAAGGACCAACTAATAATATAAGAGATCCTTTTGGCAATAAAGAACTTGCATAATTTAATATTTTCTGATAAGGTAGATATATTTCTTTCTACCTGAAATTTTTCAAACTGTATTTGATGTTGAGTCGATAATATTTGTTGATTTCCTCCGAACCGACTCTACCATTTGTAAAACCATCGGGGAATTACGGCGTTCTTCATTTCCTCTTAATATTTTATACACCAACTGTGGGTTTTGGAGCGAACAAAAATAAAGTTATACAGGCTTCTTTATTATTATACCAATTATATGTCTGGGGTCGATGAGCTTTTGATAAGTGAATAGGGTCATGTAGATGATCTACAAACCATTCAAATGGACAAGATCTTTTTGATCGTGAACTTCGAATATTGTATAATATCTGGATTACATTCCTCAAATATATGCTTAATTTCTACCAAATCGATATTCATCAAGATAAACTCATAATATCTCTGGGTCTCGAGGGGATCTTCCGTCTTGACATAATTTTGGTTTGTGTAACAGGGCTTTAGTAAGTCATGAATTTCATAATTTCCCCTTTTTTTATCAAGTGCACTAATTCGCAGTACCTGTAACACTGTTAACAAATTGTTTTTTATTTGGCGTAATTTATCATTTTCCTTTTGAGAAGTGGCAGCGAGATCTTCTTTTGGGTATATCTCTGTGGTTTTCATCTTGTAACTATCCTTTGTTTTAATTGAGATTTTCTTATTGATCGAGATGGATAAATCTTCTTGGAAAACTTAATGAAATGGTTGTAGCTTGGTTGAGATGGTTATGGGTTTCATTAATGGTGACGGTGTAGTATATTTTAGTAGAAGAGAATACATGTATATATATTCTGATTTTGTATGATCTTCTTTATAAAATGGTGTTTTCATTTTTTCTGCTGGTTTGAACGTCGGGAATGGGGCACTAAAAGGTCTTATTCTTGCTGTTGCACAGGATTTTCAAACGTCTTCACTATTCTTCTCAAGAAAAAGTGAAACCCGGTTACAACCAATGTGAGAAAAAGTTATTAATCTCACGATCAAGTAATCTACCTATTACTTGAAGATCCTAAGTGGATACAACACCGCCCACAAAGCTATCACCCCTAGATAACTTAGACTTTGTTAAGCGGACATCATACCGCCCACTAAACCACCATGCTCCGGATGATTTTGAATGTGCTAAGCGGATACCACACCGCCCACTAAACCACCTAATTCTAGATGACTTAGAATTTGACTAAGCAACCAAACAATGTTGCCCAATAAATCAGTTAACCTTAACTGATTTAGACTTTTACAAACCCGAAATAAATATATGAACACTTTCTAGATTAGGAACAGATTTACAACGTAAGCACGGAAGATATAATCCTAAGACAGGTATATAGCTTGCAGCTCTATCAGGTCCATGTTTCTCTTAGGATGACACTTCTTGAAGATGGACTTTGCTTTTTAAGCTTTTGGATATTTTGAAATCCAAAACTTGTTTTGTGTTGTTGGAGAAGGGACTATATTCAAATTGACACAAACCCTTGGGACGAGGCTATTGGCTGAGAGCCTGCTGTCATGAAAAGCTATGCACAAACCCCATCAGAGTTGGCAACTTTTTGACAGCTGTTTTTTCGTCCTTTTCTCGAGCGCACACTTTTCGGGACCAGGTCCCTTGCTGCATTCTTTGATGCTTCAGTTCTTGACAAAGACTTGCTGCTCTCTCCCTTTATGAATGAATGAACTTAATATGTTGTTTGTCATGTTGAAAGTATCAACCATAAAGAGTTATTAACTGTTGGACAAGCAACCTCTTCCATTCTGATTGGTTCAGTACGCTAGCGTCTCACCTACCACTGAGAAGACAACTTTACAGTTGTACGCCATTATGTATCAGATTGAGAGAACTCTGCCAGAGACCAGGCCCTGCATTACTTAGCGACTGAAACAGTCCACTCTTCGTATTGGTTCAGTACGCTACACTTTCACCTACCACCTGACGTGACAACTTTACATTTGTACGAGATCACTCTGCTAGGGTCCGGGTCCCTATATTTGTGTGGATCATCAAAAAACTTAGAATATAACAGTTCACAAAATCGATTTGAAGTCGTTATCCATTTTATTTCGTGAAGGATTTTGAAATATAATTAACTCCAGTCACCACCAGAGGCAGATGTTGCTGCTAAGGCTCGCAAGAAAAATGTGAAGGATACAACATAATTGGCGGAGGATGCGTCATACGTGGGTGTTTGAGCTATCATTTTAAGATACAGTACTGACCTTCTAAGTTGTTTTTGTTCCCCACATCATTTTTACCAATTCTGTTTTGTCCTACATATGCTTCCTATAAAGTAAGGTAACAAAGAGGTAGATTTACGGTCTGACGCAATTCATAATTTGTAGCTACTTTTGTTGGAAAAAGCGTACCACTCATGTTGATTCGGGTAGTTGGTCATTACAAGAGATGTTATGTTTCTGGTATTTGTTGATACAAATCAGTCGAACATTCTCAATGTTTTATAGAAATGTCATTTCTTCATCTAAGGGGTGGTTTTCAGTTTTGTAAGACCTCAAAATTCAAATCTATGTGTTTTAGGAAGCTTTTATATCCAACGTAACTTACAAAAATCTCACAACTCATTATTACTAACTACTAGATAAAATACAATATGAAGTCGTCAACATTGAATCTTCCGCTTTTGGCAGTTGTTAGGCAAGTGATGGAAAGTGTTATAAATTAGGTTTTATATCTATATCTTAAGGAAGATAACCTTGCATATATTCCCTTCCAAGTATAACAAGAAAAAAGTTATGAGGGTTTTCATATATCCATCTAAAATATATACATATACTTCTTTTTTTCTTGGAGAAGAAGCAATGAGTTTTCTGATAAGGGTTTGGACCAGTTTGGTGAAACTTCGGTGGCTAGAGGTTAGGTTCACACGTTTGGGTTTAAAGCAGCGTGACATCTCTTGACGTAATGTCGCAACTTGAAATTTGGGAGTTCAATTTTTTTTGTTTTAGCATAGGTGATGATTTGGGGTAATTCTCGACTTTTTTCCCCATTAGATATACAAACTAATGGTGATTATTATTATCTTTCAAATATGACTCTTGATAGTTTTCTTACATATTTCTGTAGTAGTTCAGTTCTGCCAAGTAAGAGACCTGTAAGCAGAGTTACATATGTACTTTATATTTGGAAAGGACCAACAAGTTCAGTTTGGTTCCTTATGAAAAGTGATTTCTTTCACCGATCCCTGTGAAATTTGGTGTATGAAAGTTGAGGAGTTCAATCTGCAGCAAAGCATCTTCTAGAGAATCGTACGAGTTAGCTGTCTCATGCTTCGATATTAAATATGAACGACAAGCACGCACACTTAGAAAGTTACTTTTGTATTGATTCATCTGGGTATCAAACCACACATTATGCTCCTCCCATAACTAGAGAGCTATATAGTTTTCACTTGCTCTAAAGCAGGTTTATAAGGTGACATTCATCTATATTCTCAATTATATGTTTCTACAGGTACTTCAAAGCAGACAACTGCATAATTTTGGATGCATGTGCTGGTTACTAAACAATTGTAGATTGTATATTTCCACTCATTGATGTGTAATTCTTCAACTTTGAATATTACTATTATTACTGAATATTTGCTATAGTCAGTCCTCATGCGCCTATTAGTTTTGCGGACAGATCAAAATTTCAAATACACAAACATATGCCTAAACTGTTGATGTTGGGACCGTGCCAACACGGGAAACCATCGTCTAGTATATATAAGATATATGTGATGATGCAATCTAAGAGATACATTAAAAAAAAAGTGGGTTTGGATGGACCCGGTTAAAAGATAATGATGATGTGATGTCTAATGTTTATTCGAAGAATTATCTAAGTACACATTTAATTTTTTTTCAAAAACCTCTCTTGTATACATCACTCTCCTCTCGCTGATTCATCTCTATCCCCTCTCGGATAAATCCCTCCCCTCTTTGATACATCTCTTACCTATGTATCCAGATGTCTGTTGATGTATGTGAAAGTCCAGTAATGTATCTGGGTGTCTTATCCCCTCTCTGATACATCCCTCCTCTCTGTGATACATCCCTCACCTATGTATCTGGATGTCTGCTTATTATATCCGTAAGTCAAGTGATTTATCAGGAATCCATAAATTTTAAGAAATTTTTATAAATCGGAAAAGAGTAGGGAAATACTTTAATTAGCTCTAAACACTATGAGATTTATGTAAATTATATATGTTTTAACCTCTTTTATATTGTTATATTATAACTTCATTTAAGACGGAGATTTAGGCATAGAACACGTTCTTTAATCTAAGGTGAAAAATTACATTTTCTTTGTTCTTTAAAATTTATAAAATATCCTTATAAATACTTAGTTTTTTAAAATTTTCTTTATATAACATTGGAATTGTTTACACATTGCCTCTCATACTTCGATTAACAATTGTAAACTTGTAATATAACGATTAAATACTATTATTGCGACTTACAATAGTTCTCCTTAGCGTAGGTAAAATGTCTGCAACAATCACGACTTGAATTACTAGTTTTCAGGAATCCTCACTTGACTGGATGAATTCCTAGTTCCACAACAAAAGAATCATTGAGCGTTGTAGAGATAACTCTTTCCGTTCTCGGGACGATGAAGAGTTGTTTTTTAACTCCCGTAATGGCATTTATATGGATAGGGTTAGGGATTCTAATTAGGTTAACTTATGGGGGAAACTATATAAATATGCCAAGAAACACAAAATAATTACAATTTGATATCCCAATCAAAACTAATTCAGCAAATACCCATTGACCCAATATAAATTACAAACCACACACTTCTTTATGTTAGGCAAAATTTCCCTTCATCCATCTTTAAATTTAGGCCCAATTTCATCCCCGCCTTTTAAATTTTACGCCCAATTGCCCCAATCCTAAGAATTTATGCTCAAAACGGACAATATCACTAGTGAGTTGGACTGTTACAAATTGTATCAAAACTACTCTTTTGTAAGGCCTTGGTGATGTGGGCCAGAGTTTAATTGAGTTGAGGAAAATTTTGGTAAGACATGGAAAACCTAAGTGCTGAGTCTAGAACAATCTCACGCGGTGGGGAAACTTCATCGAGGATGCAAAGTCCATAAATGGGGTGTATGTGACACCAAATCTTAATATAAAAAGTCTTACATTGATAAAATCACATGATAGACGCTGGATATATAAGTAAGTAAACCTTACTAACTAGTGCTGCGTTTTACATTCGTCTATATCTACGCCTAAAGCGGACAAATCAATAGTGGACTATTCCATTACATATTCACGGGCTAACACACAAAAAAAAATGAGAGAATTGCTCAATTCCAGTAAAATAGCTCTTAAATGCCCAAAATATATGCAAAAAATTGTGAGTCTTCACGTATTTCTCCCCAAATCCTTACGGAAGGTTCCATAAAGTATTTGCAAAAAAATAAATTATCCGAAAGTCATATCAACAAAATATTCATGGGCTAACACACACAAAAATTGAAAAAAAAATGCCTACTTCCTGTAAAATGGCTCCTAAATAGCCAAAAGATGTGGAAAAGGTGGGGCTTCACGTACAAATCCCCAAACTCCCTAAGGAGGGTTCCGTAAATGTATTACAAAAAAAACCTTCTAGAAGTCATTTTACCAAAATATTAATGGGCTAACACACACAAATTTTTTTGAAAAAAGTCTCCTCATTTGTGTAAAATGGCTCCTAAATGTCCAAATTATGTGTGAAAAATAGTAGGGCTTCACATATTTCTGCCCTAACTCCCTATGGAGGGTTATGTAAAGGTTTTGCAAAAGGAAAGTTCAAAATCCATATCAAAAAAATATTAATGGACTAACAAAAAAAAAAAACTGAGAAAATTGCATAGTTCATCTAAAATGTCTCTTAAATGTCCAATGTATGTGCAAAAGGGGTGAGGCTTCATGTACTTGTCCCCCCAACTCCTTATAGAGGGTTCCGTCATGGTTTTTAGAAAAACCATCCGTATGTCATATCACTAAAATATTTATGGGCTAACACTCACAAAAAAATTGAGTAAATTGCCTAATTTCTGTAAGATGACTCCTAAATTTCAAAAATATGTGCAAAACATAGCAAGGCTTCACATACTTCTCCGTCAACTCCTTGCGGAGGTTTAGTGAAGATATAGGAATCGTTCCTCATATCCTTATGGATGGGTCTGTAAATATTTTGGATAAAAAGTGCTCCAAAAGTATATCACCCAAAAATCTATGGGCTAACATGCACAAAAAACATAGAAAATCTTCTAATTCTTGTTGAGTGACCCCTAAATGCTTAGAAGAAGGATTGGATCATAGTGGGGCTGTAATAATTTGTTTCCCATGTCCTTACAAATAATGCTATAAAGGTTTTTGAAAAAAAAGTACCCAGAAGTCATATTTCCTAAAATTTCATGAGCTAACAAGCACAAAAAAATGAGAATATCACCTAATTCTTGTTGACTGGCGCCTAAATGAGAAAAAAGAGTGATGTGAATCATGTTGAGAATGTAGATATTGTTTTCTAGGTCGTAATGAGTGGTCCTATAGAATTTCTGGAAAAAAGTACCCAGACGACATATTACAAAAATATTTATGGGTTAATACACATGTAAAATTTAGAAAATTGTCTAATTCTTATTGAGTGATCCATAAAAGCTAAAAATAAGTTCTGTAAAGTTTCTGAAAAAGGGAAAAAAAGTCAAATATACCCCAAATTTTTAAAAATGGTATATGTATTTCTTTCGTTATACTTTTGGATCATAGATACCCTTACCTTCACAATTTTGGATCATATATACCCTTTGCTCTAATGGAAAAACACGTGGCATGATCTCAAATATTTGCCATATTATATTAGTTTTTATCAAAAATTTAATTTTTCTCTTCTCTTTCTCTCTCGAAGTTCATATTCTGTTTTTTCCTCTCTCTCACCGGCAACACCAAAACCGTCGCTGTATTGCCGGGAAATTCACTCAATCTTTGACACATTGTACATTTTTATATATAATTTTAATTGATCTCTCATCCATAAGGAAAGAAGATTAAATAATGAGTTAGGGCTCATATATGTTTTTTGGACAAAGATCGAACTTTTGGTTTGTTTGTTTTCCTAATGTGGTTGAGATTTAGGGTTTATGGTGCTATTTTGGAAAATACTTTCTGGAAGATCTAGTTGCTTAAGTTTTGATTACATTTGTGAAGGAATAAATTACGTCCTATGTTCTCTTGGAGCTTAGATTTAAGTAGTTTTTTCCGCACACTTTTTTTGTTTTTTAATTGTGAGTGTTGATTTTTTCTCATACATATTTTGGTCAACAAAGCTTGAAATTGCAGACCTTCACCATTGATATGAGATTTATGGGAGGGGGAGTGATGGAAATCTAGAGATCTTGAAAATAGATCGTTGTTGAATTATTGACATCAAAATTTGAGAAGGATCTTGCCAATAGTGATTAATTGGAAAATGGTGTTGATCAAGCTATGGAGATGGGTGTTGAATCGGTGTTGAAATTAGATATATTGATAATGGAGGTCAAAGAAATCAGCCCAAGTGAATGAATGGATTAAAAATAAATAATATTGGATTTAAAAAATAATTTTTTGATAAAAAGTAAAATAAAATAGTGCAAACATTTGAGATCATGTTACGTGTTTTTCCCTTTAATCAAAGTGTATATATGATCCAAAATTATTATGGTAAGAGTATATATGACCCAAAAGTATACGGAGGATACATACGTATCATATTTGAAATTTCGGGGGTATATTGACCTTTTTCCCTTTCAAAAATAAGTGTTCGAAAACCATATCACAAGAAATATCGATGGGCTAACACACACGAAAAACTAAAAAAAATACCTAAATTCTGTTAAGCGGCCCTTATATGCTAAAAAGTGGTGTGGATCATGGTGAGGCTATATTAATTGTTCTTTAGGTGGTTACAAATGGTTCTGCAAAGGTTCTCAAAAAGTTACCCGAAAGTCATATCACATAAAAACCATGCATTAACACATAGGAAAAGTTGAGAAAAATGTTTAATGTCGGTTGAGTGACCCCTAAATGCTAAAAGAAGTTAGATGGATCATTTGAGACTATAAGAATTGTTTCCCATGTCCTTACAGATGGTTATATGAAGGTCCTAGAAGAAAGTTCCTGGAAGCCCTATCACCAAATAATGCATGGGTTAACACACACGAAAATCTGAGAAATATGGCCTAATTCATGTTGAGTGGCCCTGTCATACTAAAACATTTGGTATGGATCATGATGAGGCTAAATGAATTGTTCTCCCGGTCCTTGTGGATGGTTCTGACAAGGTTCTGGAAAAAAAAGTTCCTGGAAGCCATATCACAAAAAAATTCATGGGCTTACACACATGAAAAACTTAGAGAATCGCTTAATTCCTATTGAAAGGCCCCTAAATACTAAAACAATGGTGTTAATCATGGAGTGGTTATATGAAATGTTCCATGGGTCCATACAGATGGTTCTGTAAAGATTTTGCAATAAAAAGTGACTGGAAGTCATATCACCAAAAAATCTATGGGCTAACGCACACATACAACTACGAAAATCGCTCAATTTCTTTTGAGTGACCCTAAATGCTACAAGATGGAATGGATCATAGTGATACTATAGTATTTATTCCCCAGGTCCATAAGGATGGTTCTATTGAGGTTCCGGAAGAAAAGTGCCCAAAACACATATAACTAAAAATTGATGGGCTAAAACATATGAAAAACAAAGAAAATAGTCTAATTCCTATATTATATATGTCCCTTAAGTGCTAAGGAATGTGGTGTGGATCATCGTGAGGCTATAGAAATAGTGTCTCAAGTCTTTACACATGGTTTATGTATAGGGTTTGGAAAAAAAGTGTCTGCAAGTCATATCACCGAAAAATTCATTAGCTAACACAAATGATAAACTGTGAAAATTTACTAATTTCTCTTAAGTGACCTCTAAATGCTAACAAAATTATGATGAGGATGTATGAAGTATTCCTGAGGTGCTTACGGATGGTTCTATACAAATTTTGAAAAATATCCCGAAAGCCATATCACCAAAAAATCTATGGTTTAACACACACGATAATTTCAGAAAATCATCTTATGCATGTTGAGTGGCCTCTAAATCCGAAAAAGTGGTGTGGGTCATGGTGAGACTATAATAATTGTTCCTCGGGTCGTTACAAATAGTTCTGCAAAGGTTCTAAAAAAGGTTCCCTAAAGTCATATAACATAAAATCCATGCATTAACACATACGAAAAGTTGATAAAATTATTTCATGTCGGTTTGGTGACCCTCAAATGCTAAAAAATGACATGGATCATTGTGAGACTATAAGAATTGTTTCCCATGTCCTTACGGATTGTTCGATAAAGGTTTGGAAGAAAGTTCCCGGAAGACCTAACGCCCAATGATGCATGGGTTAATTGATTAGTAATGTTTCAAACACACTTCAACATGTTCTAAGCGTCAATGTTCGTTAATCCGTATAAAACTCAACTAAGTAAGTTGGGGTCGAATCTCGTCGCGAGCACAATGTGTTTCAGATTCAATTGGAACGTATGAAAATGGTAAAATCAGTTAAACGAATAAAAGTTATTGAACAAACAGATAATTCAAATTAAGGGGTGACACGAATGTAAAAGGGGGGTTTTGGTTTTTACTATCAACTACAAACAACAATAACAAAAATACGAATTAACAATAATGAGACGGGTTCTTGGTTGTGATCATTATAGGCTAATCTAGACATATGGGCAATTTAAACTATTAGACTAGCTAGATATTAGTGAGTAGTCTAGGCTATAGAGGAGGTAAATTTTATCTTTAACAATTTACCCTGAATCAAGTGATTTCTCTCAAACATAAAGAAGCATGCAAAATAAGACTAGCCCACACCTTAGCCCATTCACTCTCTCGAGCTGACTGTTTGGGATTGGGTTTATGATTAAGTCTCTTGATCTAATCCCATGTCAACTCAATACCACAACCATCAATCAATTTTAGTTCTAAAAGCTCTCTCTCGAGCAAGCCAAGAACACAAATATAGAACTGCATTTGCAACTACAATTCTCAAATTAAACCACAATTAATGATTGAACTCACATCTAAATAGAATTTAAACTAACAATTAGAAATACCCATAGGCTAAATTAGTCTATAATCACATAATCATACCCAAAAATTGGGTTTTAGCTAGACATCATATGAAGGTAAAAATCGCTAACCAAATTGATTATCCAAAAACTGGTAAAAGTGTTTTCGTCCTTACAATGCTCTAATTTGAAGATTCTAAAAGACCAAGTTCCAAATTCTTAAAATTAAATTTCTTCAATCCCTCAAAGCTTAGGAAAACTCGAGAAAAAAAAACCTCCAGATTCTAAAAACTTAATTATAAGATATTCCCAAGAGTAATTCATTAGTGAGAAGTCATCCTAAACTAAATGTTCAAAATGCATTTATAGTCGCCAAATATGTGCTATGAAAAGTCATTTGGCGACAAATCGGCCTCTCCAGATCACTCGGCGAGCCTCCCTTTGGTCACTTCCATCGCCCTTCTGCGTTGGCATTCACCATCCGCAAGGCCTGTAACTTTGGGCGATCTAGCACTTACTCGCGGAACTACTCGGCGGTACGCCGACTACTCCTTTCTCTCGTCGACTTAGTTTCTTCCTCGAGTCTTGGCACACTAGAACTTTAGGCATTCACATGAGCCATTCGGATACACACCAAGTGCTCTTGCGATCCTCAACCTATATTGTTCATATTTTTTTTGTTAGTGTCCTTGTTTTGCTCCTCTATCCATATTCAAGAAAATTAAGGATTAATCATCAGTTATTGGCACAAAATAAACATTTTAAGACACTGATTCTATGTGACCTAAGCCCTAAATGAGTCCAAATATCGGACTCATCAACACCCCAACATACACTTTTGCTTGTCCTCAAGTTCAGCAATTCAAAAAGGATGTATCAGACAGTGCTATATAAGACTCATGAATGCATACAACAAGACCTAAGTTACTCATGCAAGGATTAATTGTGCACTCAAAGATTCAAGGTGTGACTCACCATTATCAAATATTTTGAAGTTCACAATACTTGCTTCAAATGCAAGTTCAAGATCAACAAAGGTACTCAAATGACCTCACAACAAAGATGATTCCATATTCACTAAAAAAATCACATGCGACTCTCACTCACAAAACTGAAAACATGCATGACTTCACCCATAGGTTTGCTCTTATTTTTCGATCAACATTCGTTTCAGCTAATTCGTGATTAATAAAAAAGGTCTTTTCAAGGCTTATAACTAGACTGAGTGTAAGGGTATGATCATTTAGTCTCACTGGCTGCTATCCTCATGAAATGTGGTATGAACATCACTTTCTTCCTTTTCTTCAGCATTTTCTCTCATGCTCAAAATTCACCCCATTATTCACTTCCAATGGAATACTGGACACCCCATTTCTATTGCAACTTGCACAACTTTTTCATTCTTTTATGCTTTCTTTTTTTCTTTCTCTTTTCTTTTATATGGATTAGTTCTATATTTTTCAAGTCTATGGATCAAGGGAAACATCTTCACACTTCTTGATTTACCTCCTCTTTTCAGCACACCTATAACTTGACTTTTTCCCTTGGTTGGCTACTCAAACAAACAACACTTCATGAGGATTATGGGTGAATAGATATATAGTGGTCTCAATTGCTCAAGTTTCTTCAACAAAATGGATAACGCTCATAGGAGGTTCAAGCAAGGTTCACACATCTCACAAGGTTGGCCACAAAAACAGGTATATTGTCAAATTGTTTCACTCTTTAAAATTGTTGCGTAAGATCATTTCAAGAGCTTGCATCAATTATTCAACCGGACCAATGGGGAAAATTATAGGTGTCATCATATAAGGTTCATAGTAAGCGCATCACAGAAGGAATTGACACCAATATCAAAAAAGACTTCACACCTTTGCTCGTGTGCAATGTTCATCACAAGAGACTCATTAGATAATCGGCTAGTCAGAACAAGATCCAAAAAGTTCACACATTGTCTATGCAACTTCATTTGGTTTTATCGTAGCTGCATATTCATTTTTGTTTGATTAAGAGCACTATTCAAGTCATGGTATTGATAATGACCGATACTCAAATTTGCACAAGAATAACCACATTCAAACACAACAAGAGTGACAAAATTTTTTAGATGGGTCAAAAACCATTTTTATTCATAATAAGGAATCATAAGCTCAAACATCCACAAAACAATATCAACATACAATTCAAAACACAAAAATCAAATATATACAAAATATACTCACAAGAGGTAGGTATGAAAATACCTCACCCTACCGCAAAAAAATAGGCAGTGTCCTCAAATGCGACAAAAATAATCAAACAAATGCGACAAAAATAATCAAAAGTCAATAAAAATAATAGAGGGGGAGGTAAAGAAAGGTCATGAATACACATTCGCTCCATTTGTGGAGGCATCAATGCCCGGTGTCACATCAACACTCGCTCTACCAAAACCTTCCATGGAGTGTATATGCTAATGAAATTTGCACGGCGAAATCCACTATAGCCTCCTCAATATTTATAAGTCCCTAATATATGATCTCCTCTTGGAAACTGAGCTATTCTTCATCTGTCTCTACCTGAATCTCATTAGCAGCCACCTCCTCAGCTGGTACCTCATATTTGGTGGTAGTCGGAGGTATATTCGTATAATTTGGCATGTCGAGGATCTCCACAATCCTAAAATCATGGAAATATCTTGGACTTCAGCTGGTCCAAGTCCTTCTTCAGCTCAGCAATTGCGGCCTTTAGAGTCATCACCTCTTTAGTGGTCCCTGGCTCCCCTCACATAGTGTTATCCTTGTCAAAAAGGCATGAATAGACACACTAGGGTGTGTCAACGCAGCAGTAAGGGTCCTCTCAATAATCTCAAGAATTGTGACCTCAATCCTAGAGGCACGACTATCAGCAGAATGGGCTAGCTGTCCCATCCATAGTATCGCAACCTAGGTGAGTGGAGGTAAGGAGGCAGTGGCACTAGCACGAGGCCAAGGAGGCAGGGGAGCAGCCAATGAACTCAGAGTCATGGAAGAAGCATCACTAGAAATAGATGAAGACCAGGGACCGAAGTAGGAAATACTTCCTATCACGTCTTGAGCCTACACCCTGGACGTGGCCAGCACCCAACGATCATTTCTATACTTGAGAAAACCCTTAACCTGGCTTTCTTAACTCATCGAAAGACTTAACTTAACTTATTTATAGAATTGGAAAAGTTCTCATAAAATAACATTACATACTGTCTTGGCCAAAATGGCACTTAAGTCTAATATATAGAATCTGAAATAAAGAGACACAACTGAACAAATAACTATCCGTCTACGAAGCCTCTAAAACTACTTTGATGAATTTTGGGACAGACCCCACAACATTTTGAAATAGAAAGACTAGAAAGCATTAAAAGGATCCTCCGGAATGCAAGGAGGCTCACCACTGACTCTGGAGCTCAAACTGGATCAACGAAGCGCTACGTGCTGATCTTGGTTATCATAAGACGATGCAGGCCAATTGACATCAATACATTGAATGTACGGGTATGAAGATTTGGAATACTAAACAACAACCTCAAAGCTTGAAAGGATTAAGAATGAACTTACCTTGACTCTGCTCAAATCATGAAATAACAACTCAATATAAAGCAGTAAGGACACATGCAATATAATGAAAGCTTTTAAAATTGTATATACACTTAGTTCATTAAAGATAAAACAATAATGAACTCATCTTTACTTATATATGAAAGTAATATTATTTATGTGGGAGATTCTCTAACCGACAACCATCACTATGAGCCTAAGTGATGGTATAACGTATTACCTCACATTGCAAGAGAACCGCTCTATACCTTGTCGTCAGTATAGAACCTGAACTACTAAGTGGATCCACTAGCCTATGCTAAAAAGCACTAAAGAATCATCTAAAAAGTATGATCCTTTATCTGTCCATGATGGCTACATGTTTTATGGAGACTTGAGTTAATATGAACTCGCGTCACCATATCGGTGCTTAATAGTACTTCCAAAATACGCAGCTCATATGTTTTTAAAATAACTTCTTCTCTAGTTTGATATAATTGCTCAAACTTAGCTTCAAAATCTTTATTGGGAATCATAGTTTCATTTTTCTTTTACTAAACTAGCCATAGGCTCTATGGAAGTCTAGCTTCCTCTCTTTCTCAAAATTTTAAAACATTTTGTTTAAACTCTTAGGGACTACTTAGTTCCCTTATAACTTTTGAGAATTTACCTCAACTCTTTACTCTTTGTTCAACTCATTTCTTGAACCCTAAAACAAAGTTAAAATGTTTTTTAAGACTGTTGAATGCTTTAGAAACTTACTTTGACTAGCTTCTTAACTTTTAGCCTTGACTCTAAAATTCTTTGACTTTGATCTTAACTTCCCTTTAATTGGATTATGGATTCAAGGATCTTGATCTCATGTTTATGAATGATTTCATGATGTTTAGATGTACTTTATAATGTTGGGATCAAATAGGAATTATAGGTACATCCCTTAGGAACACGTACGAAAAGATGGGGGAAAATGGGATATCCAGATGACCATGGCGCTCTAAGAGGCGCGGGGAGCCAGAGCCTGACAGACAGACACAGTCCTCAGGAGCTCTAGCTGGTGCGGCGCGCCAGAGCCTAAAACAGACAGAGTCTGTCCTGAGGGGCTCTTGTAGACGCGGCGCCCCAGGGCCTGTCAGACGGGTTTTTCAACTTTTCTTCTCCGATTTTCAACTCTAAACCTCCCAAACATCCATGGATCATCCCCCAAACACTTATAATCCCTAATAAACTCAATACCCAATAGTTCAGACACGTAAAACATCCTGGAAAGACGAATCAAAACAACTAAAGGTATACTGCAACTCCACCAACAAGAATTCAACCATTGTTCATCAAGAACTTCAATGTTCATCAATCAATCTACACTAAGATTTTTGAATTTAATCAAATTGGTGTGTGGGTGGAAGAACCCAACATAGAAAGATCTCACATACCTCACCCTCGACAAAATCCACGCAACAATTCTTGGCGTTCTTGAAGAATTCTTGATCTTTCTCTTCTCTCCACTTTTTCTCCAAAGCCGTAAGCGTTCTCAAATTTTCTAATAAGCCCTTAAAAATAATTAGGAAATAGTATGGTGAAAAGACAACTTTACCCTTACTAAAATCCGGATTGGACCTTCCTCAGTCAAATAGCCCAACTTCCGAAAGGCATATCTCCCTTATACGACATTGAAAATGAGACAATTCGGCGGCGTTGGAAAGATATTCCCAATGGCTTTCCAACCATATAAACAACTAACCCTAACTCCTCCTGACCCGGAAGTTATGGTTGTTTAAAAATGATCAAAAACTCATTTTTCAAATTAGGGAAATTTTCCAGATTTCCTTATTTATTTCCAAAAATGATTATTCTTGGTTTATTAGATTATTCTTAGTTCTTTTAAGTTACGAGTGTACAGTCTCAATATCCACAGCTGGGGAAGAATCCACCGAGGTTGCTTTCTTCTTCTGAGCCTCATCCTTTAAATACTCGACCTCAATATTCCGGATATTTGTAGAAGAGGTGGGAATCACTTCCACATCCTTCTTCTCAACATGAGGCACTCGAGCTTATCTGCACAGTTTTGTGATCAACACCGGCAATGAAAATGATGTCTTAACGGTGCCTTGCCCTCATGTCCATTTCTTGGCCAATGATCATACCTAAATTTGTACTCCTTCATCAATGATGCAACCAAGGCACTATGTTTTCGTGTGGCGGAGGATAGATTCATTTTGGGACATCATGATGGTGATGCTAATAAAGCCAAACCAATACCTTGTTGCTACGTTGAGGCTAACCATTTTTTCAAAGTCTCTGATGACTTTGTATTGATCATGTATTGATAGTCATAAGAAATATGGTTGGTACACTCCTAAACTACATTGATGTCATCACTATCACACTTTACCTTTCTTGCCTTGACGACCACACCATCCACCGGCTTTAATGTGGCAACTTTTGTTTTCACTTGTGTCACTAGGGCTCCATAGGTAGTGTAAATCTCCCGGACCCAATTGGGAATGTAAGGGCCACAGGGTTCGGTGAAGATATGAAATTTGAGGGACCTCAAGCTGTGCTAGATCTCTCAATATATGTCTATCATTCCATTTGTAGACAACCTCTTATCCTCAATGATGGTCCTCAATCACTCGACCTTTCGTCTGTTCATAGACTGGGGAGAAGGACTTGTGAAGGTGGTGCTGGGACTACAACCTAGACTTGGGTAGGAGGAGGAGTAGCAACTTGGGGTACTTGGATCCTAGACGGATCACGTATCCTCTTGGAGCAATGTTCATCTCACCTGGCCATTATTAACCGATTGTCCTCAGGCTTCAAGATGACAGCCTGAGGGTCCTAGTTCTCACCCTCACTCATAGAAGTGGTGAGGTTAGTAGAGTACACTCTCTCACTGTCGAAGATGAACTATGCTTCCTCTGGAGGAGGTGTCTTCCCTTTGCCTTCACCCTTCCACCTATAGTAGGAAGTTTTGTAGCCTTTTCTTTGGATACAACAGGATCCTCGTTGATTGTGAATCCATTTTACCTCTTTTGAGAGACATGTCTTGATTTGCTACTGATGGTCTTGCCATATCTGCAAAACACATCATAAATAAATAGAGACAATTTCAAGAAAATTGCAGAAATTATGTTGTAGAAAGATTCACCGAATCAATTTGGCGAGACAGATTGTGCTCGCCGAAAGGATTGGCCTAAAAATTTCCCAGAAAAATGATAGGTCGGGGATGATAAAAGACCTTCATCATATCACCGACAATATTCGATGATCTCAAACTAGCATGTCAAAAGTTATAGTATCTTTTAAGGGTTAGTGGCGAAGAAAGGACGATCACGGGAGACTTTTGGCTAGTCGCCGAGTTCACTCAGTGAGCTCACGCTTCTCTCCGTAAGTTTCAGAACCAAACTATATAAAACAAGAAATTAAAGGCGATAAAGGGGGTCTTCGGCGAACCACCGAGTGGTTCAGCGAGCTCGACCCAGCTCGCCAACCTGCCTAATGTGCCATTTTGCATCCCCAACTCCCAAAATCAAACCCACAGCCTCCCGAAAACAAAATCAAACAACATACAAACTCAATTATATCCATACCCATATGACCCATACCATCGGGGTACACCGACTTCCCCAGGTTTTGCAAAAATTGGTCCTTTATATACTTTTGCCCTTATGAATGATGTCTAACACTCCATTATTGGACAAAGTGCGTCATTTAGCATAAATGGAGTTACTCAAACTTCAACCAACTAGACCCAACAAATATTTAAGCAACCCACAAGTTTATGATTCATTTTAGAGCACAAGATTCAAGAAATTAACTATATAAGTATATAAGGCATTATATCAAAACTAAAATAGGAAAACAAACACATCAAATAGTAGTTCAAGCAGTCGCAACACACATAAAGTTTACTTAAATAATTGCATTTGAGCTTAAATGCTATTTACGAGTTTGGGGTTCGGAAATCAACCTTTGATCCGAAATACGATTTTGTAATGCTAGGCGGAAAATAATTCCACTCCGAAACAAGATCCACGACCAAAAGCAAATTGTGGGTGTGATTGTATGAAGTTAAAATTGAGGGAATATAAAAGAGTTTGAAGTTTTAAACCTTAGGCATTTTAAAATCCATCCATTTCGTGCCCTTTCGGCGGTGTTAATCGTCCTTGCTAATCCACTCGGCTACACGCCGAGTTGTTAATTATCTCGCCAAGTTTTATATGACCTCCAGTTAATATGGAAGTTCAAACGGCGGACAAGTTGGCTCCCCAACCTGTTTGGTGAGCTTCCAACTCGTTTATGGGCCCGTGGAGTTTTACAGATTCCATTCTTATATTTTCTATAGTTCAACAGAGGTCCAAGTCAAGCTCGCCAACCTCTTCTGGGAGTCGTCGACTAGATTTTTTGCTCGCCAATCCTCCACTTTTTAAAACACATTCAACTTTTTCACGTGCACAATTAACACATGTTATTCTAAAAACTCAAATAAGCAATAAAAACTTGGGTTGCCTCCCAAGAAGCGCCTTAGTTAACATCGTTACATGGCGCAAGTCCCTACTCAAGCTTCATTTTTGGGGTTTGCCATAGTATCACTAGCAACCCCCCTTGTTTTCATGGGTTAAGATTCAAAGAAATCTGACCCATTTGGGTCTGCAACCTCTTGATAGAGATGGAATGAGATGTCACCATCTGGTTGAGAGTCAATACATCTTCCTTCATTTCCATTGAAACTTTATCTAACCCTTCAAAATTGTTTAGAATACTTCAGAGCATATCCTCAGTCCATCCACCCTTAGAATTTTTGGGCTTTTGACGCTCATGGGGAGGAACATACCTATCCTTCTCCCCTTCTCTTCTTTCCAGGTGACGTTATGATCACGGTCTCTCCAGCCCTCATCTCTATTCCAACCTTGGTTACCACCCAGCCTTGGGTATATGCACGATAAACTCCTCCTTGGTTGGATAGGAAGTTCACTTCCACATTGTACAACACTTCAAACTTGGCCTCATCGGGGTTTACATATCCAACATCCACAACATTTACACTCCTAGCACCAACACCCATGACATTTTTGGCTAAAATGTCAACTTGGGTCATCATCTTTTCAATGTTTTGGTCCCTTTCTTGATCTTTTTTAAGTTTCTCCTTTGTTAATTTAAAAGTGAGAGGGGAGAACTCATCATCACAGGTGTACCATGCCTAGTTTATCTTGGTCATGCCATCAAAGAGTTTAGTTGCTATCACATAAGGTTTTTGCATTAAACCTACTGGAGAAACTTGATCAGACACTCCCTTGTTCACCAAATTAAGGCATCTGTAAAAGTACTACAGCAAGACATTATCGGGCAATCAATGAGTTGGGCATTGCAACACCAACTTATTAAATCTTATCCAAGTCTCATGGATTTTCTCACCCTCTAAACTCTTGAAGTTTTGGATACTATCCCTAAGTGTCATCATTTTCAAACAAGGGGAAAATCACACTTAGAATGCAGTGACAAGATCTTCCCACAAAGTGATAAAATCTCTTTGAAACTCAGCCAACCACTTACACGCTTCTCCCATTAGAGAAAATAAGAACAACTTCAGCTGGACCGACTCTTTGGATATGTTTTTAAAGGAGAACGGACCGCAAACATCAACAAAGTTCCGTATGTGCTCATGGGGATCCTCATGAGCCAATCCACAAAACAACTCTTTTAATTGCAAACATGGTGCTTGTAATGAGGAACACATCGTTCCCTTCAATGGGAGGCAAGCGAATGACACCAACTCCACCCACTAGATTTGGGTTATTGACATTTGGTTCATGGAATTCATTGAGATTTGTGATGTCATATTTGTGGCCCACTTTGCTACCATTGCTTTCGTTAACACTCATTTCCTCTATTTTAAACAACAACACAAAAACCAAAACTAAAAGTAAGTAGATTCAACTATGACTAAAAAGAACACAATTCAACTTCACAAAAAGAATTTCAAACAATACCATTCCCGGCAGCACCATTTTGATTTGTAATATTTCGAAGACACTTCATCCAATTCTAAGCGGAATGGTTGTTAATCAGTATATAACCCAACTAATGAGTTGGGGCCGAATCCTACAGGGAGCGGAACATGTTTTGATTTAGAAAGTATGTATATGGTCAAATCATTCATAGGAGTAAAAGTTATCGAATAAATGCATAATTCAAAATAAGGGGTGACACGAATGTCAAATGGGTATTTTTGTTTTTACGATCATCTACAAACATCAGTAATAACAATATGAATTAAAAAAAAATGAAATGTGTTCTTGGGATGTGAACGATTATAGGCTAATATAGACATATGGGTAATTGCAAAAATTAGAAAATAGCTAGATATTAGTGAGTAGACTAAGCTATAGGGAGGTAAATTGTCTCTTGAATAATTTACCCCAAATCAAGTGATTTCTCTCCAACATCAACAAGCATGCAAAATAAGACCATCCAACACCTTAATCCATTCACTCTCTCGATCTAAATTTAAGGGATTGGGTTTAGGATTCAATCTCTCTAGCTGAACACAGGTCAACCCAATACCCACTAACCATCAATCCATAATTGTAGTTCTAAAACCTCTCTCTCGAGCAAGCCAAGACCATAAACATAATTGCAACTACAATTCTTAAATTAAACCACAATTAATGATTAATTAGACTCATTTCTAAATAGTGTTTCAACTAACAATTAACAACACACATAAGCTAAGTCAACCCATAATCACATAATCACACCCCAGGAATTGAGGTTATAGCTAGACATCACAAAAAGGTAAAACCCATTACCAAATTGATTATCCATCAACTAGGTAAGCGTGATTCATCTTGACAATACTCCAATTTGAAGATTCTCAAAGTCCCACTTCTAAATTCACAAAATTGAATTTATTCAATCCCTCAAAGCTTAGGAAAATTCGAGAGAAAAAAAAACTCCAGATGCTAAAAACTTTATTATAAAATATTCTCTAGAGTAATTCATTAGTGATCAGTCATCCTAAATAAAATGTTCAAAAATGTATTTATAGTCACAAAAATGTGTCGCGAAGAGTCATTTGGCAAAGTATGTCAGGCTTGCCGAACCATTCGGTGAGCCTCCTTATGGTCACTTCCACCGCCGTGCTTCCTAGGTATTCAGCAGCCTCAAGGTCTATAACTTTGGGCGATCTAGCATTGTTTCGCGGAACTACTTGACGATCCGTCGACTGCTCCTTTCTCTCGCTGACTTGGTTTTCTTACCTCAAGGCTTGGAACACTAGAACTTTTGCCGGTCAGATGAGCCACTATGTGACACACTGAGTGCTCTTGGAGATCCTCAGGATAGCCCATCTTCATTCTTCTGCATGTTTGCTCCTTTTTGTTTGTTAGTGTCCTTGCTTTGTTACTCAATCCATATTCATAAAAATCAAGGATTAATTATTACTTATTGGCACAAAATAAGCATTTGAGGACACTAAAGCTATATGAACTAAGCCCTAAATGAGTCCAAACCTCGGACTCATCATTAACATACACGAAAAAGTGAGAAAAATCACCCAATTAATGTTAAGTGACCACTTCATGTAAAAAATTGGTATGGATCATGCTGAGGAAAAATGAATTGTTCTCCCGGTCCTTATTGATCGCCTAATTCATATTTAGCTTCCCCTAAATACTAAAAAATGGAGTGAATCATGGTGAGGTTATATGAAATGTTCCACGGGTCCATACGTATGGTTTTGCAAAAGTTCTACAAAAAGGTTACTCGAAGTCATATTACAAAAAAATCTATGGGCTAACGCACACATACAACTAATAAAATCGCTTAATTTCTTTTGAGTGACCCTAAATTCTACAAAATGACATGGATTATAGTGAGGCTATAATATTTGTTCCCCGGATCCTTACGGATGTTCTATTAAGGTTCTCGAAGAAAAGTGCTCAAAACACATATCACTAAAAAGTAATGGGCAAAAACATACCAAAAACAAAGAAAATAATCTAATTCATGTATAATATTTGGCCCTTAAATGCTAAGAATGTGGTCATGGTGAGGCTATTGAAATTGTGTCTCAAGTCCTTACGCATGGTTATGTAAAGGGTTTGGAAAAAATTGTCCGAAATTCATATCACCAAAAAATTCATGGTTAATAACACACACTAAAACAGAGAAAAAATTTACTAATTCCTATTAAGTGACCCCTAAATGTTAACAATATGGCGCGTATAATGATGAGTCCATAGGAAATATTCCTAAGGTGCTTATAGATGGTTCTATAAAGATTTTGAAAATATCCAGAAAGTTGTATCACCAAGAAATCTATGGACTAACATACACGAAAATATTAGAAAATCACCTTATTCAGGTTGAGTGACCTTTAAATGAGAAAAAGTGGTGCGGATCATGGTGAGGCTACAAGAATATTTCCTCAAATCCTTCCATATGATATTGTAAATGTGCGAAAATAAGGCCTAGAAGTCATATCACCTATAAATCTATGGGCTAAGACACGAAAAACAAAGAAAATTGCCTAATTCCTGTTGTGGTCCAAAAAATCTTAAATAAAGCTGAGTGAATCATGGTGAGGCTATATAAAACTTTTCCTCTGGTCCTTATGGATTGTTCTGTAAATGATTTGGAAAATAACTGTCCTGAAGTCATATCACTACAAAATTATGAGCTCACACATAAAAAAGCTGAAAAATTTCCTGATTCTTGTTGAGTAGCACCTAAATGCTAAAAAAGGCATGAATCATGGTGAAACTATAGGAATTGTTCCCACGTATTTATGTACGGTTCTTATAAAGTTTTTTTTTTTAAAAAAAGGTACCTGGTAGACAAATCTCCAAAATCTCTCTCTCTCTCTCTCTCTCTCTCTCTATATATATATATATATATATATATATATATATATATATACCCAATTAAAAATACTCCTGTTATTTTATTTATTTAATTGATTTAATTATATTGCACTTAGATACCTTTTCAAATTAAAGGATTGTGACTTTTTCAATGAGTTGTGACTTTTCTAAAGGGTTGTGAATTTTCTTAACCGGTTGTGACTTTTTCAGTGAGTTGTGACTTTTCGAAGGGTTGTGACTTTTCGAAGGGGTTGTGACTTTTCTGATGAGTTGTGCCTTTTTCAAAGGGTTGTGACTTTTTTTATAAGTAGTGACTTTTTTGAAAGGTTGTGACTTTTCAAATAAAGCACAATTAACACTCATTCATACTTCTATTTGGTAGCTATAAAAAGAGGGGTTTCCTCACACTTTTAAGCTACAATTATCATTACGTTTTGTACTCTTCTTCTACTTAAAAAATCTCAAGTGTTACTTGAAAAAATTGATTAAGTTTGAAATTCAACTAAATTTTAGGTACCTTATAAGAAAAAAGTTGGTGAAAAATTATAGCAAATCATTCAGCAATTCACACTCGTATTTTTTCCTACCATTTACATGAGTTAACAGTGACAAAAAGTTGTGGGAGAGACAATAATATCAAATATATATGAAAAAAAGGCATATGGTTAGGGTAAAATATTTTTTTTCGTTTCCCTCGGACGAAGGAGTTTCTACCTAATTTTTCTAAAATGATGAGTATCAACGTAGTCCATTGAATTATTAGTTTATGTTAAATACACTATGCAAAAATAGAATTTTAATTTTACTTATAATATGATTACATAGCCATGATAATAATTATTTTTAATAGATATGTACGTAAAAATAAATGGAGAAAGTAATTAAAGTGTTGGTGGCAAGAGATTTAAATCAAATGGAACATTAGAGTGAATATAGTATGAACATATATTTCCGTCTTGGTTTTTCATTGGCTATGTATTGTTCCAAATTGTTTTTATGTATGTCATAAGATACACTCCTTACTAGCTATATAAAAATAGATAAGAAAATAGTGATTGATCATAAAATGATTTTAAATCAAATTAATGATTAAAAAAATTTATTCATCTATTAATTTTTACTATTAAAAATTGAAGTATTTTATATCATGATACACCTTCTATAAGATACTAGATACTTTCAGTAGAAAACAACTATATGATATGCATGCGGAAGGAAAAAAGAGAAGACAACAATTCCACAAAGATAAGGTAGAAACTTAATAAAAGGAAATATTTTTAACCTTAGGTGATGTTATTCATAAATTAAAATTAAATTAAATTATTACACTTTCTCGGTAAAATTACATCTCTTTGATAGCCTTACTGAAATCTTAATATAGTAATAATATTTTTTAAAAGATATGTTACTTTAAAGATAAAATATTTAAATACATATGGTAGTCCTCATTAGTATTATGCCACACTAAATTACAAGTATGAATATTTAAGACAAAATTTGTACGTAAATGTTGTACATCATTTATGTTCATAACCTCAAGAGGAAAGGCTATTGGTGAAATTTTCTGAATGGATTTTTTTTCTTTCTATTTTGTTGGTTATATTTGTTTACAAAATTAGGTGAAGTAATAAAAAATATTATTAAAGAAATGTCACTTTTGTCCATATTTTAACTTTGAATGTATTTTGAAATGTTTTAGTGAAATCTGGTCATTTTGATCTCAAAACACAATTAACTCTATGACAATATGCATTAATAATTTAACAACACGTGTCCTATGTTTGTTCAATTATAATTATTTACTAAAAAATTTAATGTAGTAATATTAATTCTATTTTACAACATCATATAATATATATACGTTATGCACGTGCAACGCATGCTCCGTAAAACGTCATCAAAATCTGATAAAGTTTTTGGCTAATATACCCATAAGTGGTGCTAGTTGATCAACGTCATCAAAGACATAGCATCCAATACTAAGCATCGACGATCGTTCATAAGTATATAACCCAACCAAGGGATCGTTCCCACAATGAGTTGTTTTGAGAAAAAATCAGTTAAGGACAAATCAGCGCATGCTAGTCATAACTACAAAAAACATCGAATAAAAACATTATAAATTAGAGGGGGTGACATGCGTGTCAATTCAATGGGGGTTTTTACAATCGAATTAACAACTAAAAACAGTAAAAATAAGAGAGACTAAAGGGTAAATTGAATTCTTGGGATGTGACCTAAATATGAGATAAAAGGGAAAGTAGGGTAACTGCTATTGATAGTACATCGCCGAATATATGTAACTAGGTTAGACTTTAGTGGGGTAAATTCTCTCTCAAGCAACTTACCCCTAATAAACTCGGTTTCTCTCGAACACCGAGTTTCAACCTTTAAGCACAACCTCCACCTTAACCCAATCATTCTCTCGAGCTGAACCCATGACGACCCAATAACCACCGACTATCAATTTAGTAGTCTTAGTTTTAAAACCTCTCTCTCGAGCAAGGAAAAAACACTAAGGTGAAATCCTATTTGCAACTATAGCCTCATTTAGTTAAACACAACTACTAAATGAAATCACATTTAAGCAACAAATATACTAACAATAAGCAACACCCAACATTATATTTTACTCATATTCACAAAAGCTCGCCCTGAGAATTGGGATTTTAGCTAGACATAGAGAAAAGGAAAAAAATGATATCAAATTATGATAACATCAATTGGATATGATTTGTGCTCACTTCAAACGAGTATAGGATGAAGAATTTCCAAACCCACTTCGAATTTCTTTAAGTTGTGGATCTTCAAATCTCCAAGGTTCAAGAGCAAAGTTTCCCAAAATCTCCTAAAACTCAAAATAGAAGCTAAGTATGAAAATACTATTCATAACTACAAAATTTGATATTAAGCTAAAAGTATTAACAAGTATTTACAGTTTTAAAAATTTTGTGTTGCGAAGGACCACACGGCTCAGTTTTTAGGGATCACAATCAACTCCACGATCCTTCCTTTGGTATATTTATCACCATTTTGTGTTAGCCTTCAACATCTTCACGTTTTGGATCATTGGGTGACATAGTACTGCTTCACAAACTGGTCGGCGACATGCTGGCTGCTCTTCTTCACCGCCGATTTGATTCTTTCCTTCATGGCTCATCTCACTGGGATCTTTTATCTACCTCTGTTCGTTTTTGCTCGATTGTGTCCATGCCTTTGTATCCAAGTCTAAATACCTAAAACTCAAGGTAATTTATCAGTTTTTGAGACACAAGAGGCTTTTGAGGACACTAAACCTATCAAAATATAACCCTAATTGAGTCCAAGTCGTGGACTCATCAATACCTCCAACATAAACTTTTGCTTGTCCTCAAGCAAAACTCAAGTTTAGCAGTTCAAAAAGGATGTCTCAGATAGTGCTACACAAGACTCAAATCATAAATGCACACAAGAAGACTTAACTTACTCATGCAAGGATCAATTGTGCACTCATAGACTCAAGTTGTGACATACCATTATCAAAAAAAATTCAAGCTCACGGTACTTGCTTCAAATGCAAGTTCAAGGTCAACAAAAGTGATCAAATGCCCTCACATAAAAAATGATTCCATGTTCAGACAGAGTGGTTCACAATTCAAAGTTCCGAAATAAATTGCAATGCTCACACTCACAAAGATGAACACAATTCATCAACAAACCTATAGGTTTGCCCGTATTTTCTAATCAACCTTTGTTTCATCTCACTCAAAATCAAAAGGCTCTTTTCTATGATTGTAACGGGGTTGAGTGTATAGGTATGGTCATTTAGGCTTAGTGACTTTCGTACTCATGAGATGTGGTTTTCATAACACTTCATTTGTCCTTCCTTCATCATTTTGTCTTCCATGGATTGTTCGGATGACCCCATTGTTTGTATTTTCATAACTTTATTCCATGAATTTCGCTTTTTTATTCTTTGATTCTCTTTTTATTTCTTTGTTCCTTATTTTTTTGTAAAGGGGTTCCATTTTTCTCAACACCATGGGTTAAGGGTGACTTTCTTTCAGTCTTTGACATGCCTTCTCTTTTCACCACACCCCCAACTTAGGCTTTTGACCTAAATTTGCTATTTAATCAACCACAAATCAAGAGGATAATAGGTAGAGGATAAAGAGAGGTCATGTTTTCATCATGTTCATCAAAAGAAAGGAAAGGCTCAAGGGATGTTCATTCGAAGTTTGCACACTGGCAAGGTAAGCCACAAAAGACGTATATGTAAAATTGGTTTACACTATTTCAGCGGTGCCCAAGATCATATTATGAGTTAACATCACTTAGTCAACCGGACTAACTGGGCAAATTCTAGGTGTCATCATGCATGGTTCACGGTAAGCTCATCACACAAGGCATTGATACCAAAGTCAAACAAGACCACTTTTGCAAGTGTGCAATGTTCATCGCAAGAAACTCAATTTGATAATTGTCTAATCACAATGAGATGCAAAGAGTTCGCATATTTTCTATGTCATTTAATTTGGCCTCGTTGTAGCTGCACATTCATGTTGGTTCGATTGCAAACACTATTCAATTCATCAGTGTTGACCAAATCTAGACTCAAATTCTCTATGAACAACCATATTCAAGTACATACAAGAGGTGGCGGAAAGAAGAATTTTTTTTGGGCGGTTTAAAATATTTGCAATTTAAAACAATAGGTGCCACAAGCTCAAACATCCGTAAAAAGTAGTATAAAACTAAATTTAAAACATAATAGCCCAATTATATACACAAAAATACGAGTTACAAATAACACACAAAAGGTGAGTCTTACCCCACCACAAATAAAAAGTATTTGTACTCAAATGCAAATGAGATAAATATATCCAAAAAGTAAATCAGAATAAGGCAGAGATTGAGGTAAAGAGAGGATCTTGTCTAAGATGGGCATTAGTGCCTGGTGGAACAACCTAGACTTGGGCCTCAGTTACCGGGGTATCCTCAGATGTCTCAGCTCCGCTGGGGCAACAAAAGGTGTACGTGCCATGGATACCTGTACCGTGACACCTATCATGATCTCCTCAATCTAGGTCAGGCCCTTATATCTAGCTCCTCCAGCATCTCCTCATAAGTATCTACCTCAGACTCAGGATCAGTTGTCTGTGTTACTCTATCCTCATATCTTATATGATAGTCGGAGGCATCTCTGGATCATATGGGATTTCCACTATCCTGAATACCAAGGATATATAAGTGGATTTCAGTTGATCCACATCCTCCCGCAACATAACTATGGTGGCTTTTAAGGCCGACAACTCCTTATTTGCTCCTTGGTTATGCTTGCACACTGCTATTCTCGATGCAAGTGCATCAATGGCATCGCACAATGGTGTCACTGCATTGTCAGGGTAGTCTGAATTATGCTTAGAATGAAGTTCTCGAGTCTAGATACTCTACGATCAACAGTATAGGCTAGTTGTCCCATCTGAAGTATGAAGCATGGGTAATCGAAGTCTGTGAGGCAACAACATCAGGCCTAGGTGACAGTGCAATTGTCGAAGAACCTGGAACGTCAGAAGGAATAGTAGTAGTTGTCAACGTACTTGAAGTCCCAAGGGTGACGCCTCTGCAAGTGTGGAGTTTGTATCCACAGCTGGTGAATGATTCACAAGAGCTTTGATTTGCTTCTTTTCTTCTTGATATTTGAGGTACTTAACTTTGAACTTCCGAATATCAGTGGAGGATGTGGGAATTATTTCCACATCCTTCTTGGCATCTTTAGGCACTCTGTCTCGTGTGCATAGCTCTATGATAAAAACTGGAAAAAAGGAGGGAAGTTTGGTGTTGTCTTGCACGAGAAATGATGGTCCCCGAATTTATCCGAGTTTCATCAATAATATAGCCTAAACATGTTTTTTTCCATGCGGAAAATAGACTCATTTTGAGATGGAATGATTGCACTATTGATAAAACAAAACCAATATTGTGCTGCCACATTAAGGTCTTTCTTTTCAATAATTACGCCAGCTTCAAGCCACTCGGGAGGGTCATCTAATGATATCATCGGGGATAACCACTTCTTCATTTTGTCTAGTGGCTTAGTCCTAATCATGTGCTGGCATTCATCATCAATGTCACCAGGACGCTCTAGGATAGCATCAATAATATCATTATCTCACTTGACCCTTTTTCCATTTACGACTACATAGTTAATCGGTTTGAACACTGCTGACTGCTTCTTAATCTATGGTATTAAGGATCCATAAGGGGCATAGAACTCCCATACCCAATTTGGAATATATGGGCCACGAGGCTTGGTAAAATTATTGTACTTGAGGAAACTCGTGATCTCTAGATACCTATCAATCACTCGATCCGTGGATAGATGCTTTTCCTCAAGAATTGTCCTTAGCCCCTGAGTTTTAAATCTATTCATTGAATTGGGAGGAGGACCTTTAACCGGTGCTGCAAGCTCCTGTGCCTGATATGTAACTCGAGGAGTAATAGTCTGAGGATTTCTGATCCTAGAAGGATCATTCAGCTTTTCAGAGCGTAATTCTGCTCTTCTTGCTACAACGAGCTCATCATCATAAAAACTGGATGCTGAAGCTCTATCTGCCCACCATCAGTTTCAAATGCGGTGAAGTAGGTGGCGTCGATGTCGTTACTGTCAGAATTGTGCTCTAGTTATGCAAGTGTTTTTTCTTTGCCATTTCCTTTCCCGCCAGAGGTGGGAGGTTTTGTTATTTTAGCCCTGGATGTTGTTGCATCCTCATTGATGGTGATTTCATGTGTTTTGCCTTGGGGTGGCATGTTTCTACCTGCAACTTTAGATCTATCTATATCTGCAAAGATTGAGAAAAAGTCATGGGAAACTTAATCACAGTCATTGGAAGAAGGTTTCAGAAGGTCTCACTAAGATACTCGGCAAGATTCCAAATTGCTTCGGCGAGCTCACTTTAGCTTGCCTAACGGATTTGCTTAGATACTATGGAAAAAAGACGTAGTGAAGGTCCACTAGGCGGATCACCGATACCTTTCAATGAAAAAGTGATATTCCACCGAAAGTTACAGTGCAAAAGAAATGGTTCACGAGTGCAGACAAAGGGCGAGCAAATAGAGTTTCGGTGAGTTGCCGAGTGCTTTTCGCTTCACCTGGATTCTCGCCAGAAGTTACAGAATCTAACAACTCACGAAATTTGATGAGATTGACCCAGCTTGCCAAACTACCCAATATGCCTATTTTTAACCCAACTTTTCGAATTCAACCCCGCAACCCTGAAAATAAGATTGGACCATACACAAGTCAAATTTGCACAAGACCCATAACTAACAATACATTGGGATACTCATATTTCTCCCGTTTCAACTAAACATGCTAGCACAACCCACAAATTGTGAATTTGATTCTATACACAAGACTGTGGGATTCCAACAATGACAACAATATGGTGATGCTCATTGAATTAAAATTAGGCAATCTAACAACTTGAATAAATCAGAGAGACCCAACTAACGTCAACACAATAAATGCATTTTCATAAGAGTGAAAATAACAAAACAGAATGTGTGGTTTTTGAGAAATAACCTTGATTGCTGATTTAAGACAAGATTGAAATGCTAGGCGGCAAAGAAATCCAGATCCAAGGACTAATCGATAAACTAAAATTACGTAGAAAATATGGGAATATTCAAATACTAACAAGGGTGCAAGATTGAAAAGATTAGAATGAGGGTAAGTGAGGAAAATTGGAGTTTAAAATTTTGGCCCTTAAATAAACCGTCCAGCTTTTTCTCTTTCGGCGACGTTAGTCTGCTCGCCGACAAATTGGCGACTTACCGATAATTTCATGAATGTGTCGAGTTTGATAGAATCACTCATGTAGTTATTAAGTTCAACGACAATTTGGGTCAGGGTCAGTGACGTGTTTGGAGAAACGCCAAATAGATCTCTATATTTTCATTCTGCATCTTGTCGATCACTTCCCACACTCCAACCTTCGTTCTCAGTAGAAGTTTATTCAAGAATAGATATAAAGCAATAATTGGACTTGGGTTGCCCCCCAAGTAGCGCCTTAGTTAACCCCATGGCACGACACAATTCCACACTCAATTTTTTTTGTGAGATTTGCCTTACTTTCATCAAGAAACCCATTGTTCTGATTTGGGTAGAGTTCTTTCAACAATTGCTCAATTTGGGAACCAAAAGCTGGATGAGCATAACATAAGAGGTTGTCATCTGGTTCAATATCATTACATTCTCCCGCAGCTCTTCCAGTACCTTTTTCTACATATTGAATTTTCGGAGAAGAAGTGTGAGCATCGCTTCATTTTTTCCATCCTCTTTGTTCTTTAGCTTTCTTCGTTCATGAGGAAGAACATAACGACCCTTCTTGATGCACTGGAGATTAAGTTCTCCAACCTTTTTGGTTAATTCATCTAGCTGAATTGAGAGGCCTACGAAGATGAAGTCCCTTTTTAATTCTTGGCCGGACTTCGTCCAATGGTCGAGCAATCAAGCTGCTACCACATAAAGTTGTTGGACCAGACCGTAATGGACAATTTAGTTAGCCAATGTCCTATTATCTAGAATGAGACTTCTATAAAATTTGGTTAATTCATCTAGCTGAATTGAGAGGCCTACGAAGATGAAGTCCCTTTTTAATTCTTGGCCGGACTTCGTCCAATGGTCGAGCAATCAAGCTGCTACCACATAAAGTTGTTGGACCAGACCGCAATGGACAAGTTAGTTAGCCAATATCCTATTATCTAGAATGAGACTTCTATAAAAGCACTCCAAAAGAACTATGTCGTGAATTTCATGAGTCGGGCATTGAGTCAGAAGTGTTTTAAATCTCAGCCACGACTCATGAAGTTGTTCACCTCCAAACGTCTGAAGGTTAGAATCTTATCCCGCAACATCATTACCTTTAATTGAAGGAACTGTTTTAGCTCGCAAGTACTCCCTGATATACTCATCTCCTCTACTCTAAATCACAAACAAGCAAAACTAAACTGAAAATTAAGTAAACTAAGACTAACTAGAACAAAATTTCTACTTAGCTAAAGATTTTCAAATAACACCACTCCCCGACAGTGGCGCCATTTTTATCAAAGTCATCAAAGATACTTCATCCAATACTAATAATCGACGATCGTTAGTTGGCATATAACCTAAACAATGGTTGGGATCGTTCCTATAGGGAGTGGTTTTCAGAAAAATTTAGCTAAGCACAAACCAATCAATGTTAGTCATAGCAACAAGAAATTATCAAATAAAAACATAGTAAATTATAGGGGGTGACACAAGTGTCAACTAACGATGCGCGGTTTTGCAATTGAATTAACAACTAAAATAGTAAAAATAAGAGAGAGAATGGGGAAACAGGATTCTCGGTATATGATCAAAATTTGTGATAAAAGAAACTGTAGGGTAATTGCTATTGATAGTACATCATTGAATATATGTAACTACGCTAGACTTTAATGGGGGTAAATTCTCTCTCATGCAACTTACCCCGAATCAGCTGGGTTTCTCTCGAACATCGAGGTGCAGCCTCTACGAACAGCCTCTGCCATAGGCCAATCACTCTCTCGAGCTGAAAGTGTGGGAGAGGGACTAAGGTTCAGTCTCACGAGCTAAACCTATAACGATCCAATAACCACCGGCTATCAATTTATTAGTATTAGTTTTAAAACCTCTCTCTCTCGAAAACCAAAAACACTAAGGTGAAATAGTATTTTCAACTACAACCTCATTTTGTTCGAACACAACTACTAAATGGAATCACATTTAAACAGCGAATAGACTAACAATAATCAGCACCCAACAATACATTTAGCTCATTCATAAAATCACACCCCAAGAATTTGGGTTTTAGCTAGACATAGAGAAATGGAAGAAAATGATACCAATCGAGATAACACCAACTGGGTATGATTTATATTCACTTCAAACGAGTCTAGGATGAAGAATTTCCAAACCCACTTCAAATTTCTTCAAGTTGGGGATCTTCAAATCTCCAAGGTTCAAGAGCAAAGTTTCCCAAAAGCTCTGAGAAACTCAAAATAGATGCTAAGTCTGAAAATCACGGTTCAAAACTACAAAATTCAATATTTAGCAAAAAATATTAACAAGTATTTATAGTTTTCAAAAATTGTGCTGTGAAGGACCACTCGGCTCAGTTAGTTAGGATCGCCAATCAACTCGGCTATCCGCACTTTGGTATATTCATCGCCGTCTTGCGTTAGACTTCAACATCTTTGTGTTTTGGATCATTGGGCGACATAGTACTACTTCGCAGAACTGCTGGGCGACACACCGACTGCTCTTCTTCACCGTTGATTTGATCCTTTCCTTCAGGGCTCAGCTCACTTGAACTTTAGGCAGGGTAAGAAACTTTGGAAAATTGCCGATGATGTTCGATGATTCTTAGTTCTTCATTTCTTCGATATCTCGGTTGCCTTCGTTTCTTTTTTTTTATTGTGTCCATGTCTTTGTCTCCATGTCTAAATACCTGAAACTCAAGGTATCTTATGAGTTTTAGAGATAAAAGATGCATTTGAGGACACTAAATCTATCAAAATATAGCCCTAAATGAGTCCAAATCATGGACTCATCACTAGATAAATGAGTTATCCCATTAGTTAATATAACCCTAAACCTTGAGTCAGTCTATATAAACTCCATTAAGAGAGTTGGAAAAAACAACTCTACATCGTCCAGAGAACAACGAGAGCTAGTTATTTGGGGGTTCATTTTTTGTTTGAGTGATGTTGAAAAATAATTTGTATTTGTGATTTCTTAATCTTGAATTGTGAGTTTTCTTATATTCTTTTTATTGTTTTATTTTAATTTAAAGTTTGATCTTTTGTTTTTGGGGATTTCTTTTTGATATTAGTGATTTTGATAAATCATTTGTCATTCTGAATTAATGATCTTGATTTTTTTTACAAAAATAATCGATCTTTCTAATGATTTTCCCAATAGAATTTGTGTCATTTTCAAGGTTTATGTGATCCATGTCTTTTATACATGAACTTAGTACATCTCATTTTTCTTGTTTAAACAATTTATTTATTTATTTATTTATTATCTTTCTTGTGTGATCAATTTGATTCATTATGGTTCAACATTTTTCTTTTTTGTTTTTCTTTCTTGTCACTTTTTATTTTTAACTCATTACATGCCAAATTTCACTATTTTTATGGTTTTTTCTATGAAATTTGATTAATTTATGTTTAATTATTTTTTACCAGTTTACAATGAGTGCATAACGAGAAAGATATCAAAAGAAAAATGGGATGTTTTCAAGAATGCAATACTGATTTAGGTGTTTCCCCCTTGCAGAAAATCAGGAACATATTATTCTCCACTTTATTTTGAATTGTTAATCATAGTGATGTATATCTTTTTATTAGCTTCCAGTAAGTAAGTTTTATAGAAAAAAGCATGAAAATCGTATTCAAAAAATGGAACAGATAGAGTAATATAGTTATTTCGTCTCAATTTATTGTGGATGTGTTACTATTTGGAGAGTTAAAATATGTTTTCTTCTACTGTAGTTTTCTCCCAAAAAAATAAACATTTTGAATCATTTGGTACATTCACGTACAATATTGTCGTGTAGTTTTCAAATATGTAGTTTATTTTTAAAAATTTGAAAAATTTCTACCTGTGTTAATTAAAATAATAATGTGGCAAGAAGCGGTACAGAAACATAACTAGTTTTATATGGCCATGACAAGAGCACTTGTGTCACTGGCGGTAGAGGTGGAGCTTATCATTTTAAGTTTAAGGATTCTTAATTCTAAACAAAATAAAATCAGATACGCTTATTAGGTTATGGATGCATTGTTCATACTCCCTCCATCCTATTTTATGTGGAAATGTTACTGTTTGAGGAGTCAAATAATTTTTTATAAACATATATTGATTAATTAACTATGTTGTCGTATAGCTTTAAATGCATAAACATTTCATTTTCATAAATATAAAGAATTTATATCCAAATTCATAGTTTCAATCCTTATAGTTTCACATACTATAAGCAAATTTTCAAATACAAGTACAAACTTTTGACTCTAGGTTTTGTCGAACCCGTAGGAAAAACAGTAATTTTATTCCTTGTATATATATGTGTGTGAAAACGTAAGTACTGATATAACCTTATAATGATCAATTTTATTGGCCTGAGTACCAAGTCTATAGGATCAGAGACATATTCTAAAATAAAAGAAGAGAATTAATTGAGCTTGGACTAATAGAAAAATCTAATAAAGGCGAACCCAAAAATTTAGCTCGTGAGGATATTTAACTTAATTATAGTGTTGACATGCTCATTGATAATCCACCATCACCTCCTCATCCTGCTCCCGTTGTTGTTGCTACAAGCTCAAAGAGAAAGGAGGAATCAATTCATTCCATTGTAAATACTACACCACTTGTTGGTGATCAAGTTTTGATTAAGCACACTCTACCTCTACTTCTTCCCCTTCCCGTACTACAATTCGATATGTTGTGTTGATTCAAAACTTGATCATCATCAACAAGTACTGTAGCATTTACGATGGAAGAAATTGATTTCTCCATTCTCCTTGAACTTGTAGCAACAAAAAAAAAACACGAGGAGGAGGAGTAGGTGATGGTGGAGTCACAATGAGCATGTCAGGACTTCTATTGATATCAACTACCTTACGAGCTAACTTTTTTGGTTCGCCTTTTTTGGATTTTTGGATTAGTCCGGGATCAATAGATTCTCTGCTCTTACTTGACACTATGTCTCTGATCCCTTGCACTTGGTGATCTGGACAAAAAATTAAGCATTATAGAAAGTCATATCAAATTTTTTTCACAGACATATATTTGTACAAAGAACAAAATTACAGCTATGTCTACTTATTCGACATAAACCTAGAGCCAAAATATTCTACTTGTATTTGAAAATTTTACTTATAATATGTAATTCCTTTTATCTCAAATTATGCGAAAAGGTATGGAGTACGAAGATTAAAACATCTTATTTTGACTAAAAATTTGGGTATAAATTCTTCAATTTTTTAAAATAAAAATGTATAGACAAAAAGTACGACAAATCAACATTGCCAATGAATCAAAATATCTTTTAAAAGAAATTGTTTGACTCCTCAAATAGTAACACTTTAACATATAATAGGATGGATAGAGTATAAATAATGTATCCATATAACATGAACCAAATGGAAACATAAATCCAAAATCAAAAGACAATGACCGACTATACATTTTGAAAAAGAGTGGTGTCTAGGTCAATATTGATACAACCTTAACTTGTTTTATTAAGTAGATGTTATTTTTAATCAACACATGAATAAAGAGAACTCTAATCACCATATATATATATAAAAATAATCTAGGGTTGCATTAGAAGTGTATTTTTGTTCTTACAATTTAAGCATATAGTCAATATAAATAAAGTCAAAATACTTAATTTCACTATTGAAATGGGTATAAATTCTTCACAACTTTTTAAAAATAATTACATATTTGAAAAATATTGTAAGTCAAGATGAAGAATTACTAAAATATTTTTTGAAAAAAATTGTGAAAACTATAGTCGGAGAAAAAAAATTGTTTGACTCTCTAAACAATAACACCTTCAGATAAACTAGGACGGACAAACTATATAACTCTCTTTGTTCCATGTTATCCCCTGTTATCTGTTCCCTGTTATCTGATACTATTTTCATGCCTTTTCGAATACAATTTGCTTATTAGAGGTAAAAAAAAAAGATATGAATCACAATATATAATAATTTAAAATATTTAAAAGACGTATTAAAATCAAAATTAGAGAATATACTTAATCTCTTTTTGCAAGGGGCAACACCTCACTATGCAATTATTGCAAACTGTTAACAAATATTAAACATAAATTAATTAAATTCCATTAAAAAAAATGATGAATAATTTTTTTTACCAAAAAGTGATATATAATGAATTAAGAAATAAAAAATGGAAAGAAAGAAAAGAGAAAATGTTGAACCATATTGCAGAACTGACGTCATTTAATCATAAAATCCCAAATTAATAATGCATAAAATTATAGCAGTCTTGTAAAACTTAACAAAAAAAGTACAATATAAAGATGAAGATAAGAAGAACATAAAACAAGAGGAACAATATAAGATAACTTTCTTTTTTTCAAGTGTTCACCAAATCTTGAAGTGTATACAATATGAATGCTTATGCCTCTAATTATAGACGTAACATATAGGCATGCAAAAGGTTAGTCATAAATATGACATTAACATAAATATAATGGAGGAGGTTATGGAGGTGAAAGTTTAAAAGAATAATGGACGTAAAGGTGGAGGTTATCTTCATAATAGCAATTGACATTTCTAGAAATAGTTAGTTTTCATGGGTACTCGATGCTGAAATTCACCTTGACAGTAGATTAATGGTCATGGTGCCACTATTATCGCTTGTAATACAACGCCGAGTCAGGAAAAAACAAAGACAATAATTTTCCTTAGTCATCATCTGGATGAAGGATTAAAGATTTAATATCTTACGGTTAAAGATCTACTTGAATTGTGGACTGATTTGAAGAATAGATATGACCACCTTAAGGCAACAGTATTGCAAGGGCTCATTATGAATGAATTCACTTACGGTTACAAGAATAATGATCATAAAGGTATATGTTATCTTCATAATAGAGGGATGTAATTTAGATAATTGGTCATAGTAACCCCTTGGTGTAGTGGACATCCAAATCATAATATTTATAACCCCCCCCCTTGAACGTCCATAGATAATGTGCCTCGTTAAAACCTTACTAGGAAACAAATCACCTGGGGAAAAATCCTAGTGAAGGTAAAATAGTACACATATATCTTAATACACTTTGATTGTTTCTTGGTTAAAAACCACCAGGAAAACTCAATTGGGATAAACCCATGGTTTAATGGAAAAGAGTACAACACATATTTTGCTCCCCCGATAAAAACTCTAATTGATATCTTGGAGAGATGCATTCTAATCTGATATATCACAACTTATCAATTGTTGATGTTGGCAATTCTTAGTGAATAAGTTTACGAGATTATCACTTGAATGGGTCTTTGAACGTCTATCTCACCATTTTGTTGAAGATCATGTGTGAAAAAGATTTTTGGTGAAATATGTTTTGTCTGATCTTCTTTGATGGTTACCTCCCTTCAATTGAGTTATATATTATATTTGTATATGGTGGCTAATATCCTTTAATATGATAGGTCATGATGCCAACGATAAACACTCACGACTTACTTCACATATCAAAATTATTTCTGCATGACTTGAAGAAGGGGTTACTAATGTTTGATTCTTTGAATGCAAATATATTTATGTGCCTCCATATATAAACAAATATCCCATTTGCAATCGAGTTTTATGTGGATCAAATAAATATTCCGCATGTACATAATCAAATCATTTATGACTGGGAGATCGAGCATTTAAATTTTATTGAAGCTCGTCTTTTCTTCTCAAAGAAAGTCACACATCTTCTATGTGTTTAGTCACTTGCTTTATTAGTTTCTTGACATAACTTGAATGATAATATGAAAATCCCTTCACATAACTTTCGTTGCGTATATTATATAGTCTTCTAGTATTTGCATAAGCAACAAATATGTAAGTGCATCAATTGAACTAATACATTGCCTTTTAATCAATTTTATGAGGTCGAAAAGATTTTTTCTTTGTGTTAACCAAGCTCAAAACCATTGGCAACTCAATGGAATAGCATTAAGACCTTTTAAATACTTTAAGTATTTTCATATAACTTTCATCGTCTAGTTAGACATAATAATTATTCATTATACATATTCAAGTATTTCATCTATTACAAGACTGAAACAAGTCTCACTGCATCCACCATTGGAGAATATATCTTCATTTAATAATGTGAGGATTTTTGTGAAAACCCTTTATGCCCCGAGGCACAAACCACACTTTATATCTTACAGATATACTTTTGCACAATGATTCATTTGTACCACACTGACAATATGTTTTGATCTATGAACTATAAATAAAAACATCACTTTTTAAGTGAAATAAAATTTACTTGAATAGTGCATTTTATTTTGGCTAATCATTTATCCGCCCACAGTATATGACAATTCAAATTTAATATCTTCGTAACCATTTATAACATTGAGTGCTATTTCATATCAAAGATATAGCCAACTGTCATTTGATTTGATTTCAATACAACATAACTTATTGAGATCTCTTCATTTTTCTAATCATTTCATGTACCTGAACCTTTGCCAAGGTTTTATGAAGTCGTAATGCTCTTCAAATCACTTACCTCATTATCCTGACCCTTTTGATAATTTGCTCCTCCCCTTCCTCAAGGATTTTTACGTGCGGAATCGATTGTTCTAATACACTTCTAGTGTACCGTAGACTGACTATTTATTGGAGCATTCACGACTTAATTAAAATACTTGATCAACAAATACATCTGGTAAATTATTTGCAAAATTTTGCAGATAAATTACCTCTTGAACTTTAAGTTCACGTTTTTTAAAATAGGATCTAGATAATTCACCCCACACATAATTTTGAGTTGTCAAACATATCTCTCCATAATATTAGGATCTAACATTTACCCCAACCTCATTGGGATCCATTTATGTGCGTGGTGGAGCAATAAAATCATAATATTTTATAACAATTAGTGATAATGACTAGGGCCAAATGCAATAAATTTATCATACAAGAATTAAATAAACAAATAAATAAAAAGTTTAATCAATAAACATGACAAAGAACTAGATCACATAAACCTGAAAATGACACAAATTCAACTTAATTTAGAAGAACAAATGATTTGTCAAAATAACTAAAATCAAAAATGAAATCCCAAAATAAAAAATGAATATTCATATTATTTGTAAAAAAAAATAATGAACCCCCAAAAAGTTACATTCTAATTAGTCATATAAAAAACATTGAAAAGAACGATTACACTCTAATTAGTCATTTAAAAACATTGAAAATAACGAAAAATAAATATCATTGACCTATTATTTTATTTAAGCTGCAAATGCTTCAATAAATAGTTAGTATGTGGTAAATTATTTGCAAAATTTTTCAGATAAATTATCTCTTGAACTTTAAGTTCACGTTTTTTGTAACTAAGATCTAGATAATTCACCCCAAACATAATTTTCAGCTGCTAAACATATCTCCCCCTAATGTTAGGTTCTAACATTTACCCCAACCTCATTTGGAATCCATTTATGTGCGTGGTGGAGCAATAAATCATAAATTTTATAACAATTAGTGTTAATGAATAGGGCCAAATGCAATAAATATATCATACAAGAATGAAATAAACACATAAATAAAAATTTAATAACAAACAGGATAAAGAACTAGATCACATAAACCTTAAAAATTACACAAACTCAACTTAAATTTAGAAAAACAAATGATTAATCAAAATAAGTAAAATCAAAAAAGAAATCCCCAAAATCAAAAAAATAATATTTATATTATTTGTAAAAAAAAATAATGAACCCTCAAAAAGTTACGTTCTAATTAGTCATTTGGAAACATTGAAAAGAACAAAAAAATATCAAAAATTCAAGAACGTGAAATGACGAGAACAAATAATTTATCAAATCACCGATTCTTTTTCTTTTAAAAAAAAAAGGGAAACCCAGTAATTACAACAACAACCTTCATCAGTAGTCTTACAAAGCAAGTTTGAAGATACCGACCGCAAACGACACAGATTGAAAGATTGTTTCGAGAACTCCGCCTTGATGAGCAATAGTATAAACATTGAAAAGAACATAAAAAAATTCTATACTTCAAGATCATGAAATCACAAAAACAAATAATTTATCAACATCACTCAAAAAAAACAATAAACCCCCCAAAAATAAAATTAATTAAAAAGCTAAAAAAAAATCTCACATCTATGAAAAAATTCTTCATTAATTGTGACATCTTTGCATAAGTTTTTGGAAATTTCACATGTCAATGTTAGTATTTGATTTGATCAAGGACTGTTGCTTAAAGTCCTATATTTGTGTGGGTCACTAGATGTTTGTTTTATCTTGAGTACTTAGAGTCACTAGCGGTCTATTTTCTCTCTTCTTAATCTAAATAAAAGTCATCACTGCAAACCCAATTGTTTGTGTTACTCTTACGACTATCTGTGCTGTAGGACATTACAATTGGTATCAAAGCCCCCACTAGGCTTGTAGAAAGGAACGAAGTCGCAATCTTCGAGTGATCAAATATTGTAAAAATGAGTGAGGACAAGACTCTAACTAAAATTCCTCACTATGATCGTCACTATGACCACTAGAGAGAACTAATGGAAAATTTGCTTAGAGCGAAAGGTCTATGGAGTTTGGTGGAGATTGGTTTTGAAGAGCCAAGAGAAGGGATGATAGTGATAGAAGAACAACAGGCACAATTTGACGATGCTAGAATCAAGGTAAAGAGATTCAGAATCAAAGCAAACTTGAAATGAATCTTATTGAAACGTAGCATCAACTTAAATACAAGTAAGATGTAACTAACTAGACTAATTCCAACTTAATATATAACTAAGTTAACTAAATCTAAGGAACTACTTTTACAACTTAATCTAAATCTACTCTAACAACTTGATAAGAATTGATAACCAACAAAAACACTAGTGAGTATGTCAACGCATCCCCTCAAGTTAGGTGTGGTTAAACAACGCCTAACTTGGATAAACACTGAAGGAAGACATGCTTGGGAAGCGACATTGTGAGAGTTCGTGCAATTTGATCCGAGACAGGAAGATATTTGACTACTTCTCTACCTGAGTTAACACTGTTGCGGAGGTAGTGATAGTCTACTGCAATGTGCTTCATCTTAGTGTGGAAGACTGGATTTTTGCTGAGATATGAAACACCAATATTATCACAAAAAATGCTTGGAGTTTGCAAGACTGGATATCTTAATTTAGTCAGTAGGTTGTGTACCCAAGTAAGTTCAGAGAGTGCATTAGCTAGCGATTTGTATTCTGCTTCAGTAGAGGATCGAGCAACTGATTGATGCTTATTAGAGGACCAACAGATCGGATTTGGTCCCAAGAAGAGTATGTAACCAGATGTGGAGATTTTGTCACACGTATCACCTGCCCAATCAGCATCGGTGTACATATACAGATTAAGCATCGGTGTACATATACAGATTACTATCAAAGTGGTTAGATATTTGCAGGTACGACGTTGATGATGCCTTGAGGTATTGAAGCATCCTTTTTATTATTTTTTGATGCTCCAGACTTGGGAATTGCATAAACTGTGATAGTTTGTAACTGCAAAGGCAATGCCAAGATGCGTGAATGATAAGTATTGCAATTTACCAATAGTGCATCGATACAAGGTTGCATCGGCAGAAGGTGACCTTCGCCTGCTTTTGGTGGTGAGCTTGAGCACATGGGTATTGTAAATCCTTTATAGTTGGCCATATCCACATCTGCGAGAATCTAAAGTATGTATCTGGATTGTGATAAGACAATCCCATTTGGAACATGTTTGACTTCGATCCCCAAAATATAGTTGAGTTCACCAAGGTTTTTTAGGGAGAAGTTGTAAGCGAGAGAGTTTATTACATATGTGACCAAGGTTGTGTAATTCCCAGTAATGAGGATATCATCAACATACACTATAATATACATCGTGACAGCTTCAGATATGAAAATAAATAGGGAAGCATCTGATTCAGACTTAAGAAATCCAATTATAGTGAAGTGAGATTTGAGAGCTTCATACCAGGCACGTGGATCTTGTTTTAGGCCGTAAATGGCCTTTCTGAGAGGACAAACATGATTGGGAAAATTAGGGTTGGCATAGCCTTTCGGTTGAAGCATGAATACTTGCTCCTCTAAGTTACCTTGCAATAATGCATTATGTCACGACCAGAATCTAGACCCGAGACGAGACCGGCGTCGTTGACCTCTCAAAGCTCGCAGACAAGCCTACATACATCGTCGTTACTTCATCTAGGTTAATTTTAGCGGAAATTTTGAAATTTTGTTTACTTAAACTTTATATTAGAAAACATTGATCTCGCATAATACTATTTACGTAAACTCATAAGCGTTCACAACAACCATCCAAATCAAGATAATCAAATGAAAGATATAGTCATAAATATAGAGTTGCCAAAATGGCACCAATACAACGTCTGAAAGTAAATACGAAAGAAACGCTAGTGGACCACTCTCCACTAGCTCATGCCTACGTCTAATCTAGAATATAAAAGATAAGCATCCTCGAAAGCATGAGGGCCTACCAAATCCGGATGAGAGCTCCACGTCCGGATAACTTCTGCGTCGACTCGTAAGCTCTAACGTCCACCTGCACCTGCACCTAAAAGTAGATAAATGTATGGAATTAGTACACACTGGTACTAAGTATGGGTATATGCAAGCACACACCACGGACATGCATGATTTAGAATAGCTCTCTCCTAACGATATGAGTTATGGAAAGTAAAGTCAGTGGACTTGCCAAAATCGGATTAGGAAAGTCATGCCATGAGAGTAACATACATCATCATACGTATCATATTGCACACAGTACATAACATATTGCATATAGCACATAACATATTTTATTTCATTCGTTCATATGCCATGAGATCCTGGAATCATGGACTTAACATTAGGACTTCCCAAAATGAGGTCTCAACATATGGGACCTCAACTAGGGAGACCTTTTTTAGTAAACACAGAGTCTGCTTCATTCATTCATACGACTTCATTTCATTTCATTCATAGGCTAGTGTAAACACCAGCTATACCTAGGATGTAGTTTAAGACTCTCATTTGGGTTCACTGTGCAATGACTAAGAATGACCTAGTTTCATTACATAAGTCTAGTTCACCTCTTGATTATCCTACCCAAACACCTTTGGTATCGTTCATTTCATTGTGTGCATTACATGAGGTTGGCCTCATTCTTTCGTTGTGAACTTTAACTTTAACCGACATAGATCATGTGAGCTCCATGAAATCTTGTGTCTATCCCACACCGAAAAGAGGTGGAATCACCAGTCAAAGTTAAACCAAAACATGCTAGCGTATATAGGGAGTTTGAACCCTGCTAGATCCCTATGTTGGCTGCATAGGTTAAAAGACTAGGAGATATAAGGAGACCCATACCCGTCTGGACGGACAGTATCATCTCATGAGAATTACACGAACCTCTGCCTTCCGAAAGAAGGAATCACCACTCATAGCTAGCCTATCGGTGCTCAGTATAAAGTTCTATTACATTCATCTCGTACATCATAGAAGCTGGATTCTAGCATGAGGACATCATAGCTCATTAGATGATTTCTCATCTCATCATTAGTATTAAGTATATATTAACTTTAATACTTTCATTAGAGTGTTCATAGAGACTGGTCTCTTCATTAACTTTACACTCTCAGAGGTGAGTACATTTTGGTAACATTTACTTAGGCTCATTTGATATCGCCCTCATCTTTCACATTAGCCTCTTATCATGTTGTCACCACATTCATTAACTTTAGCGCAATTGCTCTTCATAATTACTCACCCCTCTACGTGAATATTCATTTCATCATATGCCAATGCACTTGGCCCTTTTTTAGTGTGACACTCTTACTTAACCCTTCTAGGGTCGCATCATTCATCACATAACAACTTAGGTTCACTTACTTTATAAACGTATGATGGACTTATGAGTCCATACACACAAGCCATGAGGCTTCATTCATAGTTCATTTAAGTGATTCATATTACCCAAGATTATGTGGTACAAGACCTATGCATCTTGTAAGTATTCCAAGATCTCAGTTTCGATCCTTAAAGGCAGCATTCATTTAATCATTTATTCACGTACGACTTATGTGTCAATACGGAATTAGGCAAGGGAACCCTATTTCAAATCCCTTGTATAACACTTAGTTAGTTTTCTTTATAATTTTTGTTGACATAAATTCTTGGCTAGGGAACCCGAGATCCATCCCCCATACCTACACTTCCTTTCTTTCTTTTCTTGATTTTTTTGTCGGAAATATTTCATCCTGGGGACCCAAGATCGAATCCCCACGCCCACATTCCTTTCATTTTCTTTCTTTACTTGATTCTTTCGTTTAGACCAAGAGGGTGTGGGATCGATTGCCCATAACCTCACCTTATTTTTATTTGTATTTTCTCCTTACTTTCTCATTCGGCCAAGAGGTTGTGGGTTCGATCCCCACATACCTCATTTTATTTTCTTTTAATTGTTTCTCATATTCTCTTGTTTGACCGAGAGGTTTTGGGTTCGAACCCACACGCCTCATTTCATTTTTGTTTCATTTTTCTCCTAACTCTTCACTTGAGCCTTACCCCATTTCGAATCCCCCTTACCTCATTTTTATTATTGAATTTTTATATAACTTATATATGGTGAGGTCTTGGGTTCAATCCCCAATGACCTCATGCATTAAATTTTTTTGAAAAAACTCAAATTTTTACAGTAAGTGGCCGAACCAAATTTCCAGAATGCTGGAAATTTGTTCACCTTTTTGCAGTCCATTTTCTCAACCTTTTAAACGTTAGATTTAGGACAATTTTCGAGTAGCATCTAGTGCATCTTTAGGTGCGTTTTCATGGTTACTTTTAGTCAAGAATTATTATTCAATTCAGCAACTTTGAACTTATATGAACATCACGTTTTTAACATATTCGCACACACATAATTCATAACATTTTAACATGTCAACATCAAGCTTCAAATCATGGCTAATTCACGGCACACACATGCACAAACAAGTTAACAGACTTCACATTTTCGGAAAACCTTTCATTTCTACATAATTCCGAATACACATTCAAACACGTAATCACAGCCAGACCTAAAATCATCTACCAGAAGTCATACCAACGCATACTTGAATCTTTCAACGGATCTAATGACAGGGGCATGCAACGGGGACAACCTTAGTTTTCGATTGTGAATAGACTAAACCTTAGGAGTCTCTTGGGAAAGGGACCAAGAGGGAAGAAAACCCATACCTGAAGTAGTTCAAAGATGTTCTTACGTGCTGCCAACCCCCCCCCCACTAAGCCGACGTCTTACCACCGAAATCACAAGCACAATCCGTCGAGAATTTGGTTTTTGCTTTACGTTTTGAAGCTTATTTTGCTTTTGAGTTTGAGCGTTCAAGTTCTTGAGTGTGGATAAACTCTTTTTTTTTGTTCTGTTCTTTATTTTTTACAGAATGTTGATCGTGAAGTGAGAGAGGAGTAGAGAGAAACGTGAGTTAGTGTTAGCTTAGGATTAGGAGATTAGGTGGAGACTTAGTCAAATTAGGACTTCTCTTAATTGTTTAAAAATCTGATTTTTTTCAAAGGCAACGTGAAATGACCACCATGCCCCTACAAAATAAGGTAATAAACATCAATTAAATCCACCTAAACGTCGCTTCCACCAAGGCTCGACCCCGGTGAAGCCTCCATCGCGAAACGGGTCATTCCGGGTCGACCCGACCCAAACCGTTCCTCTAATTAAATTAATTAATTAATTAATTAATTAGGGTAATTACAATACTACCCTTAGCTTGGAAAAGACCATTTTACCCCTAGACCCTCCAAACCTAAGATTACCCCTTTTAAGTCTGGTAAAACTCATCCGGGTGAATCTCTTCAATTCGGGTGCCCTACATGGTTGGTTATCACCTTGCCTAGCTCAAATAACTCACCAAGTTGGTTGTCTTGGCTAGTGCATAGATCTGGTTCTACGCGCAACAAGCTGTGTGAACCCGGTCTAATCCAGGCATTCTAGGTACGTTTAAGCATTACTTAGCATAGTCATTTTCAGGTTGTTACACATTATTCACGTCAAGCTGTTGAACTTTCCAGTTATTTTGAATTGCAATAGAAAGGACAATTTTTATGGTGGTTGTTTTGATAACCAGACTGAAAGTTTAATGAAATTTCAATCCTAGACATTGTGTGAAACCTTTTGCGACTAATCGCGCCTTGTACTTGTCAATAAAACTATCAACTTTTCATTTAATGCGAAATAACCACTTACAATCAACAACATTATGTATCAGATCCCTAGTACGAGTTCCCATGTTTGGTTTCTCATTAAGGTTTCGTATTCCATATCCATTGCATTCTTCCATTCAATGTGCTTAACGACTTGCTTAAAGGTATTTGGTGTGGGGGAAAGGTGACCCAAGAAGCTGATTTTTTCTTTGGTGTGAAGATATTATTTTTGGACCTTGTGACCACACCGGATGGTGGAGGGGCAGCGACTGGTGGCATAATTGTTGGCAGATTCGATGGTTGTTGGTCGTGTGGTGGAGGACGGGAATCGGGTAGTGGGTGAGAGTTGTGGGATACTTCATTAAGTAGTGAAGGAGGTTGAGAAGAGATAGGAATCATACCTGATGAAGTGGAGACTTCTGGTAGTTGCCTTTCAATTATGGACTCTGGAGTATTTGAATGACAGGGAATTGTTAGGGTGATAGGAATAGGAGGCGGAAGAGTTGGAATGAGATTGGAGTCCAAATTTAATTGGACTGACGGATAAGTATCCTTACAGACTTGGGTCTCTATGATTTCCCATTGTAACTTTGAAAACTTATTTTGCAAGTGTGAGAACATTTGAGTGAAAGAAAAAATATCTTCGCAAAATTGAACATCACGACTAACGAAATTTTTTTAGTGCACTGGATCAAAGTAGAGGTGTGCATGATGAATAATAGAATTCCTAAGTAGACACACGATGTAGATCTAGGTTGAATTCATTTTTTGCATATGGTTTAAGCCGTGGATAACAATGACAACCAAAAAATTTCAGCGAAGAGTATTTTGGTGGGTCGCAAAATAATTTCTTATACGGAGAATCATTATTCATGACAGATGTAGGGACTCTATTTATGAGATAACAACATTATGACAGTCAAAGGACCATAATTCAGATGGTAGTGAGGCTTCATTGAGAAGAGTTTGAGCGGTTTTGACAATGTGATGATGTCGTCGTTCAGCGATTGCAAGTGGTTAGGTCATGTAGGGTGGGGAGATAAAATGTTCAATGCCATGGCATTGTAGGTACTGTTTAGGACCTGTGAATTCACTCCCTCCATCAGTGTAAAATGAGAAAAATTTGTGTGTAAAATTTTTTTCCACTAAAGGATGAAAGTTTGCAAAAATTGAAGCGACTTCACTTTTGTTTTTGATTGTAAACAACCAAGTATATTTGGTGTAATGATCAACAAAAATGCAGTAATACAACTTTTTATCAATGGATAAAATGGGTGATGGATCCCATATATCACTAAGCAAAGTTTGAAGTGGTGCATTACTATTTAAAGTGAGTCGTTGAAATGGTAAACGATGAGCTTTATTTGATGAGCACGAATTACAAAAATGAAACTTTTCTTTGGTGGAAAAGGGAAGTGAAAATTTATTCAGTACTAAGTCTAGGATTTTCAGATGAGGGTGACCCAAACGACGATGCCACATTTGACGGGAAACTTTGGTGGAGGTGAAGTTAGCGAAGGTGAAACATGATCCCTCTAGGACACTTATAAAGTCCATATTTATTCTGGCCTTGTACCAGCAGTGTCCGAGTTTTGAGATTTGTCACAAGAAAAGAGTGGAATTTTTTTTATTGATGTTAGATTGTCAGTGCAAAACTTAGCAACATAAATAAGGTTCTTTTTTATAGCTGGAGCACAAAGAGTGTTAGAGAGCATGAAATTTGAGTTAGAAGCCTTAATTTGAGTTAAACTCATGTGAGTAATGGGAATAGTTTTATTGTCCCATGGACACTTTCTCATTGCCTATGTATTCTTCAAAATTATTTGACTCGGTTGTGACATAAGATGGGTTTCTCAAGAGTCAAGAATCCAAGGAGTTGCATCTGAGTAATGATTTGACACAAAGTTGACCTTATCTTGAAAGTGGTTGTGCGATTTTTAGCGACACACATTAGCCGTGTGACCAATCTTTTGGCAAATTTGGCATTTTACCGCTTGCTTGGGTTGTCTCCCATTCTGTTGATTTCCAGGGACCTCCTATCGTGGGGCTTGTGGTCTTGCAGACTGATTTGGGAAGTGACGATTATTCTTCTGATGTTAGGGCTGGAAGTTGGTCCTTTGTGCAACTACAGTCGTGATGATGGAGAATGACATGTCAATATCTTCATGTTTGAGGAAGAGTTCATCGTCCGTGAGTTTCTAGAATATCTCCTCAAAGCTTAGGGTTATGTCCCGTGCCCTTATAGAGGTAGTGATTTCACGGTTCTCATGACCTAGGCCACTCAAAATCTTAACTTCTAGTTCATCATCAGCCACCGGAGAACCTTCTAATTTGAGAGCACCAGCAATCGATCTGATCTCCTATAGGTATGTAGCAACTGTCTTTGAGGCCTTTTTCATGTTTTGCAACTGATCTCGCAAGTTGAATATGGGAGTGTGACTCTTATTGGCATAAGTTGTATGAAGGAGATCCCAAGCTATTTTGCCAAAGAGGGAGCTGCAATAGTGGGAGCAATGGTGGGGTAAAAATTTGCCATCATATCCTGTTGAATTAGTTCGTCTTGGCAAAACACAACTCATATTCAGGATTGGAGATGGTACTATCATTTTGTGTGATAGTGGTCGGGGGAGCAGATTTGGTACCAGTGAGATGCCCAAGGAGCTTGTGTCCATTGAGTAGCATCACTAGTTGCGCCTTCAAGGTGGAAAAGTTGAGATTACCTTGCAGTTTGATAGGTAATTAGGCAGCTGGATTGAACTGTACAACATGAGTGGTAGTCGGAACAACAACAACACTGTCACTGGTGGTAGCAGGAATGACCATATTTGGACGCAAAGAGAGGAAAAAAATTGGATCGGACTCATGAGAGTTTTAAGAGTGGCTCTGAAACCATAAAGAGATTGATAATCAAAGCAAACTTGAAGTGAATCTTATTGAAATGTAGCATCAATTAAAATACAAGTAAAATGTAACTAACTTGACTAATTCTAAGGAACTATTCTAACAACTTAAGATATAACTAAGTTGACTAAATCTAACGAACTACTGTAACAACTTAATCTAAATCTACTCTAACAACTTGATAAGAATAGATAACAAACTAACAAACTAGTGAGTATGTCAACACAAGGTTTACCAAGTCAAATATTATTTGTTTCAGGCAATTGATTGAACTATTTTTGAAAAAATGTTGGACCGCCTCACATCTAAGATGTTCGGGACTCAATTGTGCATCTCGCAATTCGAAATAGCTAGGGAGAAGCTAAGAATTGGAAATAATCATTTTTAGAAATCATTAAAAATCTGGAAAATTACTTAAGTTAGAAAACAATTGAGTGTTTGGTCAATTTCAAATGGCCATTAATTCTAGCTCAGGATGAGGTAGAAGCACTTCCAATATGGTTGGAAAGCTCTTATAATGATCTTTCCAATACCGCCATATTTGCGCGATTCCGAGTTCATATGAGTAAGTTATGCCCTTTGGAAGTTGGGTTGTTAGATTAAGGAAAGTCAAAATTTGGATTTTCGAAGGGTAATTTAGTCTTTTGCTTACCTAATTATTCTAATTCATTTATAGAGTGTAATTGGGGTAAAGTCAGATTTTAGTTCGTTTTAAAAAAGTGAATTTTACATTAGGGCTTGGATAAAGGAGAAAAGAGGAGAAAGGAGAAAAACGTTCTAGATTAGATTGTGGATTTCGTCTGGGTGATCCCTACAAACGTATGTGAGAACACATAGCATTGGGTTGATTCACCCACGCGCCAATCATGATTTATTTGAGAGAATTGAAGTTCTTTAAATCTTATAAATTGAGTTCTTGATGGGTTTGTTGAAGTTCTATCAAATTCTTGATTTGTTAAAATCTTTAAACAGTTGTTTAATCTGATTCGTGATTTTATGTTGATTTTAAGTAGAATCTGATGTACTTTGAGCATAGAATTGATTCTAAGTGTTTGGGAAAAGAACCCGTGGAGTTTAGAGGGTTTAGAGTTAAAATTGAAGAAGAAATTTCATCGGATAAAATTTGACACTCCCTCCGCATGCGGACCCGCTCCCCAGTTTTGGGAAAAATTATTTTGCAGAGCGGAGCGGTCACAGACTGTTCATCCTCAAAAGTTATTTTCGAAACCAGAATTTAAATGCCTCTGTACATCGTGGACCCACCCTCAAACAATGAAATTTTGAAATTTTCTCATGTATTTAGCTATCTTAAATCATTCATAAACATCATGAGATCTCTCCAATCACAAATCACAATCCTTAAATCCTTAATTCAATTCAAGGATTAGTTAAGAGTCAAGTCAAGAGAAGTTAAAAAAGTCAAGTTAAGAGAAGTTCATAAAGTTTTATTCGATCAACTTCAGTGTTGCACCTGTTTTTCGAAAATAGACCTCAGGTCTGGCTACCATTAGTTAAGAGTGAGGGAATGTTATATTCCAAAGACAGCTTTTAGAACCAGATATGGTCATTATGCGTTTTTGGTCATGTCCTTTGGTTTGACTATGCACTAGCAACGTTAATAGACCTTATGAATAGAGTCTTCAAACCTTATTTAGATATGTCTGTATCGTCTTCATTGATGACATACTAATATATTCAAGGAATGAAGAAGATCATGCTTGTTATCTAAAAATAATTCTCCAGAATTTGAAAGATAAAGAGTTGTATGTGAAGTTCTCTAAGCGTGAGTTTTGGCTTGAATCTGTGGCATTCTTAGGCCACATTGTGTCTAGAGAGGGAATTAAAGTTGATACTCAAAAAAATGAGGTAGTGCAAAATTGGCCTTGAACCACGTCTTCAATGGATATCAGGAATTTCTTGGGTTTGGCTAGCTATTATAGGAGGTTTTTAGAGGGGTTCTCGTCTATTTCATCCCCTTTAACCAAGTTAACTTTGAAGACATTGAAGTTTCAATGGTTTGAAGCTTGTGAGAAAAGCTTTTAGGAATTAAGAAAGTGGTTGACTATTGCCCCAGTTTTGACCTTTCCAGAGTGTACTCAAGGTTTTGTGGTGTATTTAGATGCATATAGAGTTGTCTTGGGTTGTGCATTAATGCACAAAGGCAAAGTTATAGATTATGCCTCCAGACAATTGGAAGTGCACAAGAAGAATTATCCAACCCATGGCTTAGAGTTGGCATCTTTAACTTTCGCTTTGAAGATATGCCTTCACTACTTGTATGGTGTCCATGTAAATGTATTCACCGATCGTAAGAGCCTACAATATGTGTTCACCTAGAAAGAACTTAATCTAAGACAAAGGAGGTTGTTAGAATTACTCAAGGACTATGACATGAGTATTCTGTATCACCCAGGTAAGGCTAATGTTGTTATTGATGTGTTAAGAAGGTTGTATATGGGTAGTACCTTCCATGTCTAGGAAGAAAAGAGAGAGTAAGCGAAAGATGTGCATAGACTTGCACACCAGATGTGAGTCAGACTAATGGATTCCACAGAAGAAAGAATAGTGGTGATGGATGGGCTGAGTCATCATTAGTGTCGGAAGTAAAAGGCAAGCAAGACCAAGACCCCATTTTGCTTGAATTGAAAGAAAATGTTCATAAGTAAAAAGTATTAGCTTTTGAACAAGGAGAGATTGTGTCTTGAGATACCACAGAAGATTGTGTGTACCAATGGTGGATAGACGCAAGAGAGAATCATGGAGGAAGCTCATAGCTCCAGACATTCCATTCATCCGGGTTCCACCAAGATGTATCTTAATTTAAGAAAAATCTATTGGTGGAATGTTATGAAGAAGGGCATTGCAGAATTTGTTTCTTAGTGCCCAAAATGCCAACAAGTTAAAGTAGAGCACCAAAGGCCTGGTGGTTTGGCTCAGGATATATAACTTTACGAAATGGAAGTAGGAGATGATTAATATTGATTTCATCAAAGGCTTTCAGGGTCTCGCAGGCAGCATGATTTTATTTGGGTGATTGTCGATAAAATGAAAAAATCAACCCATTTTCTGTCGGTAAAAGCTACCGATTCAGCAGAAGATTTTACCAGTTTATATATTCAAGAGGTGGTAAGAATTCATGGAGTCTAGTCTCCATTATTTCATATAGAGGTTTACAATTAACTGCACAATTTTGGAAATCTTTTCAGAAAGGCTTGGGTTCAAAGGTGAACTTAAGTACTGTCTTTCATCCTCAAACAGGTGGGAAAGTATAGCGCACCATTCACACCTTAGAGGATATGTTGAGAGAATAATTGATTGATTTCAAAGGGAATTGGGACGATCACTTACCTCTCATCGAGTTCGCTTACAACAATAGTTGTCACTCTATCATCCAAATGGCTCCATATGAAACTCTTTATGGGAGAAGATGCAGATCTCCTATTGGATGGTTTGAAGTTGGTGAATCAACGTTTATAGGACCAGATTTAGTTCATGAAGCTTTGGAGAAGGTGAAAGTGATTCCGGAGAGGTCAAAAACGGCGCAGAGTCATCAGAATCCTATATTGATGTTAGGAGAATGGAGTTAGAGTTTGAAGTAGATGATTGGGTTTACTTGAAATTTTCACCCATAAAGGGTGTTATGCGGTTTTCTTATAAGGGGAAACTTAGTCCCCGATATATTGACCTTATCGAATATCCAAGAGGATTGACAATGTAGCTTATAAGTTGGAGCTACCATAAGATTTATCAGCGGTTCATCCGGTATTTCACATCTCCATGTTGAATAAATGCATGGGCAATCCTTCATGGATCATACCACCTGAAATTATTGAGATGAAGAACATTTTATCTTATGAGGAGATTCCTGCTTAGATTCTAGATCGCCAGTTCACAAATTGAGAACAAAAGAGGTAGAATCAGTAAAATTCCTTTGGATGAACTAATTTGTTAAGGAAGATACTTGGGAAGCTGATGAGGATATGAAGAAGAGATATACACATCTCTTCGAATTCGGAGAAAGTGCTGACCAAGGTACTAATTGTCCTTTTAGCACTCTTTAAATTATGAGAATGCATGTTGTTTGTTTGCATTTGCTTGTGGGATGTATGAACTTGATGTTACCAACCTTAGACTAGTAAGAGTAATCTCATTCAAGGATGAATGTTCCAAAGGGGGAGATATTGTAACATCTTGCAATTCGAAATAGCTAGGGAGAAGCTAAGAACTGGAAATAGTCATTTTTAGAAATAATTAGAAATCTGGAAAATTACTTAAGTTACAAAAAAAAGAGTTCTTGGTCAACCTCAAATGTCCATAACTTCTAACTAAGGATGATTTAGGATCATTTCTAAATATGGTTGGAAAGATCTTCAGGATCTTGGAATGATCTTTCCAACGCCGCCGAGTTTGCACGATTCCGAGTTCATATGGGTAAGTTATGCCCTTTGAAAGTTGGGCTGTTAGATTAAAGAAAAATCTAAATCCGGATATTAGAAGGGTAATTTAGTTTTTTCCTTTTCTTCTTAGTCTAATTCATTTATATGATTTTAGTTAGGGTAAATTCAGATTTTAATCAGTTTTTAAAAAGTAAATTTAACGCTAAGGCTTGTAGAAAGGAGAAGAACATTCAAGATTCGGCAAAATTAGCTTGTATTTCCTCGGGGGTGATCCCTACAAAGGTATGTGAGATCACATAGCGTTGGGTTAGTTCACCCACGCGTCAACCATAATTTATTTAAGCGAATTTAAGTTCTTGAAATATTAGAAATTGAGTTCTTTATGGGTTTGTTGAAATTCTATTAAATTCTTGATTTGTTAAAATCGTTAAGGAGTTGTTTGATCCAAATTCATGATTTTAGGTGATTTTGAATAGAATCTGATGTACTTTTGAACATATAATCGATTCTAAGTGTTTCGTAAATGAATTCATGGAGTTTAGAGGGCTTAGAGTTGAAAAACAAAGAAGAAATGAAACTCCCTCCGCGTCGCGGACCCCTCCCCTATTTTGGGAAAAATTATTTCGCAGAGCGGAGTAGTCATGGACCGTTCTGCCTCAAAAGTTATTTTCGAAACCAGAATTTAAAAGATTCTCCGTGTCGTGGACCATTCCTCAAACAATGAATTTTTGATATTTCTCATGTTTAGCTATCTAAAAGCATTCCTAAACATCATGAGATCTCTCCTATAGAAAATCTCAATCCTTGGATCCTTAATTAAATTCAAGGATCAGCTAAGAGTTAAGTAAAAAGAAGTTAAGAGTCAAGTCAACAGTCAAGTTAAGAGAAGTTCAAAATATTTTCAAAAGTCTTTTACAAATGTTTTAACTTTGTTTTAAGACTTAAGTTTTGAGTTCAATAAAGAATAAAGTTGAAGTTCATTTCTTCAAAAGTATAAGGGACTATGTATTCCCAAAGAGTTTAAATTTTAAAAGGAAACTTTGATTTCCAAATGAGCCTTTGAGCTTGTTTTTTTAAGTTAAGAGGCTTTGAGCTAGTTTTTCAGTATAGAGCCTTTCAGCTAGTTTTTTTCTCTAAAGAGTCTTTGAGCTAGTTTTTCAGGTAAGAATAAATGCTTTCACAATTAAGAAAGAGAGAAAATAGAGATTTCCAAGATAACCTTTGAGCTATGTTTTTGAGCAATTATCTCAAAATCAGAGAAGGAAGTTTTTTTTCTACTATATTAGAAACACGAGTTAAAAATATGGTATCAACCTGGCAGCTTACTGCCATTAAAATTCATACTCAGGGATAATTTTGACTTTTCATTATATCAGCAAAGTGTCATCTAACCCAAAATCCACCACATAGTTGTTCCATGAACTTTGTCTTCATCTATATTTCATCCTTTGGCTTTTGGTATGTCAAAAACTTCTCCAAAATAGATTTAATGGGAAATTGGCAGCACCACTTCTGCAGAACCATGGACAGTGTTTCTCGGAAAAAGGTTCTTTTTTGTGTGCGTTTTTCTGGGTTTCAATTGTTGATTATTCTAATTTTCAGTTTTTGCGTGTCTACTTAATTAGTAATTTAATTTTATAATTTCTTTAAATATGTGCGTTTAAATTGTTCTCTTGTGTTACTATTAGCTTCACAAATAAATTCATCCATATACATACTGATGTGATTTTCTTTATAATCAAGAAAATAATAGTGTTCTTAATCATAGATGGCAACACACTATCACATTTTGATTCAACTTCGTAGCTTCATGGAGGACATGATCCAGCCATTCCAATTGTTCAATTGAAGTTGAGAAATCTTCTTGCCAGTCCCACAATTACACTTGTGTGCTTTACAAAAGTAAATACATGTATTTGCGCAAGAAAACAAGCTATGATCATACTATTGTTTCCCAATCAAATTATTGTATTTATTTGTCTCAAACTATTCATGAGCTGCTATATATAAAAACCTGTTAATTGAAAGACATAAATCATCATATAAGAGTGTTGCATGACATTTTTTTCCCTCTGTTTTTTATCATGGTTATAATTGTCATAGAGTGCCACTTCCACGGAATCCTATTGGATGACATTTTTTCCCCCTGTTATTTTTCTTAAATCATGGTTATAGCTGCTATAGCAGTTACAAACACTATAACAAAAAAATTTTTAACAGCATTAAATATTGACATTAATAAATAGTGTTAAAGTTTTTACCGGCATAAGTTAAGTGTCATTTAAATCAAGGTCGCTAAAGTCTTTAAGGACATATACAAAGAGTGTTAATTGCCGTTAAAAATACATATTTAGCGGCAATTAAGAATTAATTGCCGCTAATGATCATTTTTGATTTAGTGAAAGAGTGTCACTTCAATTTCAAACTCTTTGAATGCATGAATTTGACGGAGGATGATGGGGAAAGAACTTGAAGGCCTAACTTCTAAGTACAAGTTTGTATTACTATAATTTTTCTATCTTTGCTATTTCTACTCCTCAAATCACACTTATATTGCCTTCCAACATTGTAAGCACGAGACACAAAACTGACTTCGGCCTTTGACATTTTATATGAATGATATCATCGATTTTTATACAAACAAAGAATCAATGTCGACCTTACCTCTGCTGTGTGTTTTTCAATACCATAATGAAGTAGCCTCCTTCGTTCATTGGCCAATAGAATTGGTTCCTAGAGTAGAGGCTCTTTACATTAATTTTTTTTGGTTAACTTCCTCCATTCATGTATTTTTTACTTCAAGATTAAATAGATGTAAGTAGGTAACTAATTTCCTAATGGATTTTTAATGTATCATATACACGATCTAAAGCTGAATAATAAATCAGTCTCTAGACGAGTATTTGTCAAGCATGACACCACCTGGCTATAACAATTACTTTCTACTTTGCATGTATGCAACGGTAGTAAAATCATCATTGTGTATATACGAACCGTAGCTTCACTTAGGCATATAATGTATGTGTATGTATACCAGCTTAACCTCATGCTACTACTAATCAATAAATACGTTTTCCCAATATCTAAATTTATAGTATAACAAAATTTCAGACAAAATACAAATAAATAAGGATTGGGCCCGTGCGCGCACGGGCAGCCACCATCTAGTTTAAACATAAGAGCTAGTATAATATTTTGCGAGTAGTATTGAGCACTGATATGGGGGAGAGTTTAGACAACTCACGTCCCCATAAACCTAGTAGCCATCATGGGAAGAAAAGGGTCATACTTTTTAGATGATTCCTTTAGTGCTTTTTAACATATACTAGTTGATCCACGTAGTGGTTCAGGTCCTATAACCTTGACAAGGTATAGGATGCTTTGGCAGCGTAAGAGATATCGTTGTATCATCACAATAACTCTTACGTGATGATTGTCGATTAGAGAAACTCCTGTAGAAGTTAATTGTATTGTATATACACAATTTAATTTTAATTTGACATACATCTCAAAGTTATATTGTATCTTTGCATGCATATAGAGTTGACATCATGTTTTTAAAAACTTTTCTTTTTATGCACTTGTTTTAAAACTGTTTTATATTGAAATAAGTTCAGTCATGTTGAGTTCAGTTTACCCAGGTAAGTTCTTCAGATTCCTTTCAAGCCTATGTTGTGTTTAGAATTCCAACTCGCATACTCGTACATTTAATGTATTGAGGCCAGTTTGTTTGCATTGTCTTATGATGTAGACATAGGTAACTAGGATCGGCATCCAGTGCATCGTCGGTCTAGTGAGCTGTTTAGAGTCGGTTGGTGAGCTTGCATTCCGTAAGACTACTTTTATTGCTTTCAATTTTATTTTCAGCTCATTAGATGTAGCGGGGTTTGTCCCAACATCCATATCAGTTGTTTTAGAGACTTCATAGATAGTCAAACAGTTAGTTATGAGTCTTTCAGCATTGTATTTCAGATCTTTTTCTATGAGACTTTAGTAGTCATTTTAACAGTTGATTGTTTCTTTTAAGACGTTATCAGTTTATTTCACAAGTTCTTTATTTAGATTATTCTTGTGTTTTAAGTCTTCTTCTGAGTAAGTAAGACAGTCCAAGGGTTCTCTTGGGACCATCAATGGTCAGCGGAAGTTTTGAGGAAATTCAAAAGTGAAGAAATCTCTTCTAAATTTATTAAGAAGAGAGTTTGAGGTTCTAGCAATGAAGAGGGATGAGGCCATCACTGAGTACTTCGCAAGAGTGATGACGATCTCAAATAATATGAGAAGCAATGGAGAAGATATGCCTTAGAAAATAGTTGATCAAAAAATTATGTGAACTCTAACTTACAAGTTCACAGATGTTGTAGTTTCAATCGAAGAATAAAAAGAACTGACATTATAACCATCAATGAATTACATAATTCATTAGAAGTTCCACCGACCAAGCAATGATGATGAGGATCAAGCTCTGAAAGTGGAAGGTCGTTTTGGAACAAGGAACAGAGGGAGAGCACCCTATAGAGGAAGGGGACAAGGAAGAGGAAGAACAACTTTCAACAAAGAATATGTTGAATGTTATAAATGCCATAATTTAGGAAATTAAATCAATATGAATGCCTAATGTTTAATAAGGAAGCAAATTTTGCAGAATTGGAAGAAGAATATGAGTGGTTGTTAATGGCCTATATACAACAGCATGAAGCAAAGAGGAGAGATACGTGGTTTTTTTTTATTCTGGATGCTCAAATCTTATGTGTGGAAATAAAGATTTTTTTTTGAGCCTAGATACAACTTTTTCTCACACTGACAAGCTTGGAAACAATGAAAGAATGAAGGTTGCTGGAAAGGGAACTGTGAAGTAGGGAGTTTGTTATTCTGTTGGTAATATATATTGGGTTACTGAACTCACAAATAATCTCTTGAGAAAAAGGATTAGTTGTGCTATTTCAGAATTGTGTGTGCAGTGTTTATCATCCACAAAAAGGAAAGATGGTTGCATCCCTTATGAGTGCAAATCAAATGTTTATTTTTCTTCCCGAGCCCTCATCTACAAAATTTGAAGCAAAATGTCTCCAAAATCAGCAATATAGATCAGTCAAATCTTTGGCACTACCGTTATGGTCATCTCAGTTACAAAGGACTGCACACCTTGAAATATAAAAATATGGTGAAAGGTTCACCACAAATTGTAGTACCAAACGCCACGAGGCATGTATGAAAGGAAAGCAACATCGGACTCCACTTCTGAAAAGGAGTCTATGGAGAGCAACTGGAAAATTGGGTCTAGTTCGTGCGGCAATTTTTGGCCCTATTTAACCAGCCTGAAGCAGCTAGATGAGGTACTTGTTGTGCTTTATAGATTATTTTTCTAGGAAATCATGGATTTATTTTCTTTTAGAAAAATCAAAATATTTTTGGAAAATAAAACTGGGATACCCATTAAATGCTTAAGAACAAATAGAGGAGGAGAATTCAATTCAGCTAAATGATTTTTGTAAATAACATGGAGTGAGGATACAATTGAGCACAAACTATACTCCACAAAAAAATGGAGTGGCTGAATGCATGAATAGTACATTAATGAACTTGGTGAGAGCTATGTTTCCAGAGAAGAAAGTACCTATGTTTTTCTGGAAAGAGACAGTTAGGTGGACGGTTCACGCCTTGAATCGATCACCTACCCTAGTTGTAAAAGATATGACCCCAGAAGAGGCGTGGAACAGAGAGAAGACATCAATTGATTATTTTTCGAGTGTTCAGATGTGTAGGACATGTTCATATTCAATATTCTAGGAGAACAAAGCTGGGAGATCAAAGTGTGAGTTGTACTCTATTTGGGGTTAGTGCTGAATCAAAGGTTACAGAATGTTTAATCTGGTTACCAAAAGAATTATAGTTATTCGTGATGTAATTTTTGAAGAAGATAGTTTGTGGGATCGGATTGGAATGTAGATTCTGAACGGAATTAGATTGGCAAGACAACATTGAAGAAGAGAACATAGCTCAAAAAAGAGAAGTCACTGAAGCCTACATTAATTCATCGCCCGGAAATAATTCACCAGATGCACCAGATATAGTAGTAAGGGAGAACAAAAATCAACGTCCACCTGTGTGGTCGGTAGATTATACTTCTGCTGAAGGTTTCTCTGAAGAAGATGAAGCATACATGGCAGTTTTGATTATAAAAGATCCTACAAGCTTTGAGGAATCTTTCAGAAGTCAAAAATGGAGACTGGCCATGGATGAAGAAATCAAATCCATCGAAAGAAATCAAACCGGGCGTCTGATGGAATTACCTCCCGATGCAAATAAAATTTGAGTAAAATGGGTTAGTAAAACCCAGCTAAATGAGCTTGGTATATTTGACAAATACAAAGCAAGATTGGTGGTTAAAGGCTATACTCAGGAACATGTGATTGATTATACTGATGTTTTTGCACCTGTTGCCAGAATAGATACAGTGAGAATGATTAAAAATTTTGTGGCTCAAAGGGGATGGAAATTATATCAATTAGATGTCAAATAAGCTTTTCTATATGGGGAGTTGATGGAGATGTCTTTGTCGAACATCCAAAAGATTACAAGAAAAACGGAAATGAACAGCTGGTGTATAACCTACAAAAAACTCTTTATGGACTAAAAAAGGCACCTAGGGCTTGGTTTAGTTGAATAGAGTCCTATTTCATCAAGTAAGGATTTGAAAGCAATTCCAGTGAGCAAACACTCTTTGTCAAAGAAAGGAAAGTAAAATACTCATAGTGAGTATTTATGTTGATGAGTTTTTATTATTACAGGTAATGATGAAGAGTTTTTTGGTGAATTTAAATGTTCCATGAAAACATATTTTGATATGACAGGCTTAGGTCAGATGAGGTTCTTTTTTGGAATTAAGGTGATCCAAAGACCTGATGGTGTTTTCATATGTCAAAGTATGCAGCTAAAGTTTTAACCCGATCTGAATAGAAAATTACAATCAGTTTGTAATCCTATCGTTCCGGGACAAATGATTGGAAAAAATAAAGATGGAATAAAGGTGGATGCAACCCAATACAAGCAGATAGTGGGAAGTCTGATGTATCTCACAAACACTCGCCGTGATCTCATGTTTGTTGTAAGCCTTATTAGTTGTTTCATGCCATGCCCAACACAACAACACTTTACAATAGCGAAAAGGGTAATAAGGTAATTAAAAGGTACTGTGAATTGTGGTGTGTTTTATAAAAGCGAAGGAGCTAGTGAGCTGGTTGGATTCACTGATAGTTACTATGCTGGCGACATGGAAGATAGAAAGAGTACTTCATGCTATGTGTTTATGATGAGTGGAGGAGAATTAGCTTTTTCATCTCGAAAGTAACCTATCGTGACTTTGTCAACCACAGAGGCCGAGTGCATGTGCTTGTCAAGAGATTTGGATGAGGAGGATCCTTAAAAAATTGTCATTTGCAGCCAGCTGGTACAAAGTTAATTTGTGATAATGCTTCAACTATTAAGCTGTCCAAGAATCTGGCTTTAGATGGTCGCTCTAAGCTCATAAGGATAAGATCACATTTGCTGAGAGATCTTACTAGATAAGGAGCTGTTAATTTGCTGTTTTGCGGCACTAGAGATCAACGTGCAGACTGCTGACCAAACCTCTCAAAGTGGAAGCATTTCAGAAACAGTGTGAAGTGCTTGACATGTGTTTCAATTCAGACTTGAACTAATTCTTGACAAGAGGAATAAGTTCAAGGGAGGGATTGTTAGTATTTGAGTTGGTCAAGGACTGTTGCTTAAAGTCCTATATTTATGTGGGTCATTAGACGTTTCTTTTATGTTAACTACTTATAGTCATTAGCGGTCTATTTCTCTGTTCTTGTTAAATGTAAGTCTATATTAAGCCAGCGTAATCTCAATAAAACTCATCACTGCAAATCCCAATTGTTTGTTTTACTCTTTTCAATTATCTCTGTTGTAGGCCTTTTCAGTCAAAACACTCTTCATCATAGCTTGTTGTTTATCCAAATCATTCATATTCCATGATGGATTGAAAAAAAAAATTAATTAAAAGGAAACCGAATTAAATATTATTTTCCTTAATTATAAACATATGCATTCCATTATTCGCATGCTAACCATATAATATTAAAAAATCACACAAAGAGAAAATTTAACACAAAAAGTACCTTGGTTTCTTGATTCATGATGTAGTGTGTATACAAAGGAAAAAAGAAAGAAAGTAACAAAATTTTTAAGAAGTTCGAATTTTTCGGACCGCTATAATTTGAATAATTAATATGTGCGGAGAGGTCTTTTAAATTATAAAAATAATGATAATATATGGACAATTTGAATTTATGTAGATGATAATAATACTACAACTCAGCTATTTCTTCTATGGCTTTTAATATCATGAATGATAAAAGAGAACTCTACCCTTTAAATTCAGAGAAGATCCTATATATACTATGAGGTTTTCCTTTTTTTTTTTTTTTACCTTATTCGGGATGTGTTTCGGTTAACTTGCCTACGACTTAATTTATTCACTGAGGTTATGTTACTTATCAACACGTTTTTCGTTGAGTATATGCTACTTCTTATCAACACGTGTATCATGTAATCCTAGATTGAGGCAAATATATGATTTCAAGTTTATGAATTTCTATAGTGGCTCAAAATTGTGATAAGCACTCATGGAATGATTATTTCTAATGTTATCTTGATAATAAGGTGAAATAAAAAAATAGAGAAAATAATTTTTACATATATCTACTAATCAAAAGTTTCCATCTCGATACTATATATTTTGTGTCTTACCTGTCATAATTGGCTTAAATAATGAAAATTGAAAAATATCCCTAAAGTATATATAATCCTTAAGTTATAAAATTGAATGAATAAACAATAAATATCACAAATATTTTAAAATTGAAATTCAGATATATATGTATGGTGATATCCCATTATATAATTGATATACTTGAATCTACTCTAGTAGTGGCAACTGTAGATCATCCAAAAGAGTTCAAATTTAGAAGAGATGAACTACTAGATTGCTTTTTTCATGTAGGGAATTTAATTATGACAAAGTAGTAGTACCAAATAAATATATGCTCAATGTATATCAGATATATTTGATGAAGTAATCTAGAGGATAAATTTTTAAGAAGTGGATTAGGATGGACCGAGTCTAACATAATGATTATGTGATGTCTAATGTTGTTTAACTCTTTTATATGATCATATATTATAACTTCATTTAAGATGGGGATTTAGGCATAGACCACTTGCTTTAATCTAAGGTGAAAATTACATTTGCCTTGTTCTTTACAATTTATACAATATCCTTTTAAATACTTCAATTTTTAATTTTCTTTATACTATATCGGAATAGTTTAAACTTAGTCTCTCATACTTCAATTAACAATTGCAGACTTGTAATATAACATTTAAATGCTAGTTTTGAGACTTACAGTCGTTCTCTTTACCGTTGGTGGAACGTCTGCAACAATCACAACTTGAATTACTAGTTGTTAGGAATCCTCACTTGACTGGATAAATTTCCTAGTTCCACAACCACAAAACTATTGAGTGTTGTAGAGATAACTCTCGGAGTTCTCTAAGCAATTTGGAGTTATTTTTTCAACTTTCGTAATGGTGTTTATTAGGATAACTAATGGGCATACATTAAGGCCAAAAGATATATTTCTAGGGGAAACTACATAAATGAGCTATTAAGCAAGAAAATAATTACAATTTAATAGTCCAACCTAGGGGTGGGCATGGTATGGTATATACTGAATTACCATACCAAATCAAAATTTTTAATACCACGGTTTTGATATTATGGTTTATGACATTGCATTTCTTTTGGTATTTGGTATTTAGATATAACATATCGAAATACCGAATACCATATCGAAATATATAGTTACATAAATCACATATCTATACTATTAAAATATTAACAAATATGCAACCTAGTATTAATATAAACTAAATGTTTAGAAGGTGAACTTTGACTACTCTATTTTTATTGAAATGAATTAGAAATTTAACGCATTCACAAAATGAGTTGTTTGTACTTTATTTTGAATATATGTATATTTATACATGTGTTATGTGTTATTATGATACATCGGTGACCTTTTTTTAATTTTTGAAGTCAAAATACTTGATTATATAGTATATACTAGTCAAAGTTGAACAAACTTTGGTTACCGATTTATCATACCATTGAATACCGAAACCAAACTTCAAAATATCAAGCCATATCGAAATAAATTTTTATCTTAATGGAATAATATTTTTAAAATGGAATACCAAAATTACGTCATTGAAATTTCAAATACCATATTGTACCATACCATGTCCACCCTTATCCCAACCCAAACTAATTCAACAAATGCCCATTGACCCAAAATAAATTGAAGCCCATAACCCGCTTTTGTTTAGGCCGAATATCCCTTCAACCCTCTTTAGATTTAGGCCCAATTTTGGTCAAGCTTTTAAAATTTTAGGCTCAATTTGCCCCTGACCAATATGTTTAGGCCCAAAACGGACAATATTACTAACGAGTTGGATCATTACAAATGGTATTAGAGATTCTCTTTTTCAATATTGTCGATGTCGATCAGAATTCAACTATGTTAAGGCAAATTCTGGTAAGGCAGAAAAAACCTCAGAGCCGAGTGTAGAAAAATCCCATGCAGTGGGGCGAATCTCTGTGAGTAGTCTGAGTCCATAAAGGGGTGTATGTTACACCGAATCTAGTGATAAAAAGTTCCACATCGATAAACACATGAGAGATGTTACATAACTAAGCAGACCTAAAAATGAGTGACATTTTATATAGCCGTGCAGATCTATAGTTTGTAAGGCTTCACTAGTTTGTATGACTTGCTTACTTATATATCATCTCTCATGTGTTTTACCGATGTGAGATTTTTTATGTTTAAATATGGTTTCAAATACACCCCCTCTATGGACTCAACCTCCTCGCGAAGGTTTGTCCCACCACATGAGATTTCTCTAAACTCGATAGTGAGGTTTCCCCTACTTATTGGAATTTTCCTAAACTCAGTTGAACTCTAGTTCACATTGACAAGGATGAGAAAAGAGTAGCTCTGATACCATTTGTAACGGTCCAATCCGCTAGTGATATAGTCCCTTTGGGCCTAAACGCTTTAGGTTGGGGGAAATTGGGCTAAATTTTAAATGGTTGAGTTAAATTGGGTCTAAATATAATAGGGGCTGAAGGGAAATTTGGCCTAAAGTAAACAAGGGGTATGTGCTGTAATTTGTTTGGGACAATGGGTATTTATTGAATTAGTTTTGATTGGGCTATGAAATTGTAATTATTTTCTATATTGTGGCTCTTTTATGCAGTTTCCCCTAAAAATAATATCAATTGGGACTAATAAATTCGTAAAGGTTGTTAGCTAAATTAGTCGGCCCATTAGTTAACCTAATCCTAATCCTAAATCCTAACTCTTTTTATCTATGTGCCCTTACGGGAGTAGAAAAACACCTCTAAATCATTCAGGAAATGACGAGAGGTAGATCTTGAACACTCGATATTTTTTTGTTTATTGAACTAGTAAATCCATCCAATCAAGTGAGGATTCCTCATAGCTAGTGAATCAAGCCGTGATTGTTGCAGACGGTCCACCTACGCTAAGGAGAACTACGGTAAGTCTGAAAACTAACATTAATCATTTATTACAAGTTTACAATTTTTAATTGAAGTATGAGAGACAAGGTTCAACCTAATCCGATGTAGTACAAAGAAAATTTTAAAAGATGAAGTATTTAAAAGGATATTTTATCAATGGTTAAGAACAAGGAAAATGTAATTTTTTACCTTAATTAAAGCGCGTGCTTAATTACTAAATCATCTTCTTAAATGAAGTTATAATAGAACTACATCAAAGAGGTAAGAACATGGATTATGTTGTCTTGTAGAATAGTTTGTGTGCGCATAAATAGAAGGAAAACGTATCTTAATACAAAACTTATTTTACCATATTCCATAATTTTTCAACCATTTGAAATAACTACAAAAATTTCTACTCTGTTCTATTCTCGAATACATCACTTTACGCGTTGTATAAGTTGGATACATCACTATATGTGATATAACGGGACTCACGCAATGTATCGGAACGTTGAGTGATGTATCCAAAATAGAGATGTGATGTATCGAGACTTTGAGCAATGTATTTGTAATCGAGACGTGATGTAACAAGTTGTTTAGAGAAGTATCCGGATTCCACCAAATTTAAGAGATTTTTGTAGTTTGAAAAAAAAAAGTAGAAATAAGATGTAATTATCTCTTAACACTATGAAATTCATGTAAATTTTAGTAATAGAATTAGACATCATCATTATATGAATGTCGCTTGAGAGAGATTTACTAGACTCGGTCCATCATAACCCACTTTTTACAAACTTATCTTCTAGATTTACTTCATCAAATGTATCTGATATACATTAAGGGGTCGTTTGGTTACTGTTTAAGAGACGTCATATTCATGTATAAAAAGTCGCATTAGTTTTACTATGTTTGGTAGAAATTTTGTATTAGGTATAAAAGTCAACAAAAAGTATACCATGTTTGGTTGCATTTTTTGTAGTCTACATAATTAATACCAACATAACTTATGAGAAAATTTATGTATAAAGTTATGCAAGGTAGAAGGTGGAAAAAGTTATGTGGGTATTAGTTATACATGTATTAAAATGATAAATTACATATTTATCCTATTAATTTATTTTATCATTTTTAATTGGAAACTTTACTGTTTTCTTGTATACAGATTTGTTGTTTTTATGTCTTTTTATATTTAGACCATTTTTATTTTTTTTAATTTAATTTATTTATTTTAATTGGAAACTTTATTATTTCCTATCTCCATGTGTTGTTTTTGTTTCTTATTATATATAAACCATTTTCATTTCTTTTTATATACTTACTGTTTTCATCGATTTATGCAAATATAAATATTTTTTAATTTTAAAAATTGATTGTGTATTTTTTAGCGGTACATATGCTAATCAAATATTAGCATTATATATAATTCAATATATTTCACATTTTATCAACATATATTATTATTTTGTAAATAATATATATCAATAATTTACTACAAGTTTAATATTCAATAGTTAATAATTCATGTATTGTAATCTCTACATAACTAAATAATACTTACATAACTAATATCCACATAGCTAATACCCGCATAATTAAACACAACATAACTAAATCCGGCATAACTAATACATGCATAACTAAACCCTGCATAGCTAATACCTGCATAACTCTAACCAGTAACCAAACTGCCTCTAACCATATATTTATTTAATTTGGTACTACTTTATCAGCATTTGGAACTGTTGGAAAACATATATGCACAGCGGAAGCATATCACAATCTTTACTACTTACATGAATAATAGATAACCAATACCGTTTATGCTAGAACACATAAACATACTGAAATTTAATTCGATAAATACCTCTTGAAGTGAACAAATACCTTCAAGCGAATCCCCAAGTTAGACAGACCTTCAAGTGAATCTACAAGATAGCTATGGTCTTCTACAGTGATCCCAAGTCATATCCTAACTCTCTCAATACTTGGGTGGGCAAGCATGAATGAAAAACTAATCATCTTCTTTCTAGGTTAGGAGAATCCTTATTTATACAGATTTCTTCCTAATCCAAAAAAGACTAGAAAATCTTGTTTTTCTAGAAGACTAGAAAAACTCATATTATTCTTCCTTTTTGCATAGAAATAGGATTGTGGTATCTAGTTAAATATAGGAATTATAGGGACCACATAATTAATTACCGAGACTTTCTATTATGGAAATATTTCCAAATAGTTAATTTGAATTATTCTTACTATAATAAATTATAAATCATTCCACTAGAAATTCGTAATTGCAGTCCTTTATTTATATTTCATAATTCCCCATTATACACTTATGTAATTTCCATGTTAAGATTTCAGATACCAATCAATAAATTAAATTACTGACGAATTTAACTTAATGATTAATTTCCTTTAGAGCACTCTTAACTTATTTCATGCGTCGATTCGTAAATTCACTTGCAAAATTTGAGACGATGAAAACTTATAAGTTTCTAAAAAGACATATCAATTAATCTCTATAACGAGACATGAATTTCATCAACTAACTTATTATTTCACCAATATATATTATTATCATCCAACTTATCAGGCATATTGACCCATCTCAGAATCTCACCTTTTAATAAATCAAAACGATAATCAATATATACAGATCAGAATAGTTATATCAGGATTAAGAATATAAGTACATTTAATAGTTTAGAGAATATGTTTTTATCTGTCAGTCTAAATCAACTATCTCTACTCGGTCTCGTTCAATACATACAAAATGTACTACCACAAGAAGTTGAAACTATACCATTCCCATTATCAGGATAAATTACATATAATCTTGTGCTACAATCGTACCCGATGACATGTCAAATTTCCATCCAAGATTGTGAACCAAAATATTGTATACTTATAAGAACCGATAATTTAATCCTCTGTGTATAAGCTAAAACTCTACACACTAAATTATCTACTATATAAGTAAATAGACACCATAAACGAATATATGATCTATTGAAATTGAGCAAATATTTATTCTCTAATAAATATTATTTCTTAACATATGGTTAATAGTATACATTCCAACAGAAACAACAAATTCACTTTTACTGTTTAAATACGATTTATGAGGTTCTCTGGTTTAAGATTCAATTCATTAATTTTATCATGACAATAACAACAACAATTTTCACTTGGTAGACGCTCCACTTTAAGGGAGAGAATTATCATCAAACTGTTTTTTTTTTTTGTTGGTAGCGAAAAAGGTAGTACAATAAAATTTAATATCTTTTTGTTGACTTAAAGAAGAATGATATTCAGAAAGTCTTTTCAAACTACACTTGCAAGTCATGTGACTAAAGTATGAACGTAATTCACTTCTAAAAATATTTGTGATGTTTATTATTTATTCATCAAATGGAATAATTCAAGTTGTATATACACTTTAGGGATATTTATCAATTTTCATTGTTTAAGCCAATTATGGCAGGTAAGACACAAAATAGTATCGGGATGGAAACTTGTGATTGGTAGATATATGCAAAATTTCTTTTATATATTTCATTTCACCTTGTTATCAAGGTAATTTAAAATAATCATTCCATGAATCGGTTATCACAATTTTGAGATCACTATAAAATCTATAAACTTCAAATCATAGATCTGCCTCAATTTACGATTATCCAATACACGTGTTGATGAGAATTAACATATATTCAATGAAAAAATTAAATAGTAGGAAAGTTGACTTGAACACAACCCAACAAAAGGAATAAGGTAAAACAAAAGCATCATTGAACTCAACTTTTCGGTCTCTCTCTAGAGTATAACCGAACCTTCCAAACTACACATGCACCCCCACCCCACCCCACCTACCCAAAGACCACCAGATGCAAGCAGCCACAGGGTAGAGGACGGAAACAAACCCCAATCCTTCAAGGAAGTCCTGCTAGACAGAACAACACATTGAACCAATAATATGTCATGCTCAAGGGACATGATGCTACAGTGGAAGACACTCGGTGTGTGCAAGGAACAATCCCGCTAACAGAGGAAGAAAATCTCAGGCTATACCAACCCTGGTGTCTTTCCGTGATAGTCAAAGTTTTTGGTAAAAGGCTCTCCCATGGCTACCTGAAAAATAAGCTAATGGACCTATGGAAGCTGGCTGAACCATTATCACTAATAGACCTCGGAAATTACTACCATAACGCAAAATTATCAGTAGTTACGATCATGAGCAAAGTCCTCCACCATGAACGGCTTTGGTTCGTAGAGGGGCAATTTCTATCATTTAAAATATGGGAACCAAACTTCATCCCACATCAATCAACAATGACCCACACTGCGATTTGGGCGAGGTTACCACAACTCCCAACATAATTATGTAGTAAAACAATCCTATAAAAAGTGGTACAAAAGCGAGGAGAATCACTAACTTTGATGCCTGCACTTCAGCGACCCTTAGGGGGCACTATGCGAGGATTTGCGTTCGGGTACCAATAGAAGAACCAGTTAAAACGAAGGTAAAAATTGGAAGTCACAAATAGAGGATAGTCTATGAGGGCGAATGGGTTATGTGTGTAGGGTGTGGAAGGATTGGTCACACTCTTACGAGTTGTACCACAATCATCCCGAACAAAAGCAATCATCTTAGCGAAACGACAATCGCAACAACATTAAGCAGAATAACACAACAGTCTAAGGAATAGGAGATAGTCTCCTTGCCAACAAGGAAGAAGAAGATAGAAACTCATAATTCTCTCAAGGGAACACTGAATTAATGCAAGACATAGACCACACAAGGTATAAGAGTCGGACAACCATTCAGGTATGTCCTCCTTCACCGGCACCTTGACTACCCCACTTGGAGGTGATAAAAAAATTAACCAAGGAAAAATAACAAAAAAATATGCCAACATTAATTATGATAATAAAGAAGATACTCCTCTTACTTCTCACATTAACTCCCCACCTACCACCATCATAAATGTCACTAACCCATTTCCCATTTCCCCAAGGAACGAAACTGAGGGGAATCAAAGTTATAGGAAAATTCCTTTCACTGCTAACGCTAGAATAATCTTAATCACATGGCACCCCTAATGCTTAACGTCTTAGCAGACCCTTCGGAGATCGCAAGAGACTCCGTTCCCATTTTCCATGATAATCATCATCACAACAGGACAATTTGACAATGGATGTCACATCAAAGAAACTCTCTGCTAGCCTACTAGCCATGGTTAAAGGGAGCGAGAAAAGGGACCATTCACAAATTATATTCCAAGAAATTCCCAGCCATGGATCCCAACCCCCGAACCACTGTTCTTCACATTGGCTCCACTAGCCCCAAAGCACAAAAATTTCTCTTAGCTAGAGCTGGCACTCCAAGACAAGCTGTTGACCTTGAAGGTCATCATAGCAGGACAACCGGTTACGCTGATTTTGAAGGTCCCGACATACTTATCCCATATAACCAGAGAGTGAGCGGACCAAGCAACAGTCGGTCTGGGGAACCAAATTTGGATGTAATAGTTGAGGGGGACAAAGTGATGGGGGAATATCAATACTGTCAATGGAGGAACTTAATGCCATAATGGTCCATACTTTCTAATTTCTACCTTCTCCCTACCCACGCATACCTAACCAGTTCTCATAGCCTTAGGTTTATCCCAGGATACCGCAAGATATAGTGAATGCAATCTACTCACAACCAACTCTGGTTGCGGCCCAAAACCAAGGTGGAGGTAATCCCTCAATCCTAGAACTACTCAAAAGAAACACTGAGGAACTGGAAGATATACTGGTAATGTTTGGAGAGAAAAAAATCACAACATACATACTAGAGAAACCTTTCTTCAAGGAGTTCGAGGGACCCTACAATACCATAGTAATTGCATTATGTCCACAAACACTGAAAAATGCACTATGAGCCTAAGGAACTAGATCACAACATTGCCACCAACAGCGGAGCTGAGCCCAATAAAGATGAAATCTTATTGTCATATATGATGAACTTCATAATTTGTAACACAAGGGGAGCCAACAGCGCAACCTTAAGGCGCCAATGTGATGCAATGGTCAAAGCACACAAACCATCAATGCTTGTACTCCCAGAAACTAAGATGATTGAGAACAAGAGCATCACTGAGGAACTAAGGTTTGACGCTCAAATTAAGTCCCCTACAAATGGCCCTGCAGGGGGAATATTGGTGATGTGAAAAGAGGATGCTCTTAAACTAGAAAATCTCACAGTAACGACGCAAGGAATTAACATCACGGCTAAGGTACTTCCCATACCTACTTTTGGAACTTATCTGTTATTTCTAGTCCTGATTTTAATACTGACCCTCCTCTGGGAGGATCTTGGTACCCTCTCTAACAACATCGATAGAAAATGGCTCATTAGCGGTGACTTCACATAGTCCTCAAGGCCAGTGACAAACTAGGGGGTAATCGTATTAATAATGCTATAACCAATCTCTTCTTGAATTGCCTCAATAAGCGTAAAATGGTTGATTTGGGCTTCAAGGGATGCAAATACACCTAGACCAATAAAATATATAGGAATAAGAGTAAAATTATCCTAGAAAGACTTGATAGGTGTGTCGATAACTTACCATTGGGTAAAATGGTACCCATAACTCTCTTGTTACCCACCTGCCTAGGACAAAGTAAGATCATTGTCCCATGATGCTAGAGCTGGATAGCACCCACAAGAATAAATGTATAAAACCTTTCGGAATAAAGGCGATGTGGTGTGCACACTACTCTTTCCAAAGTCTTGTCCACCAACGCTTCTCTGAACAACACAGTCTTGGAAACACCATCAAAATCATCCAAAAAGAAGAAACCAACTGGAACAACACCACTTTTGGAAACATCTTCTCAAAATGAGAAGCTAGGCTCGATGGGATCCAAAAATTAGGAACCTACTATCTTAGCCCTTATCTTCAAGAGCTAGAATCCTCCATTCTTAAATATTATGATGAGATTTTGATTTCTAAAGAGGAATTTTGGAAACTAAGTCCATGATTAGACGGGTGAGTGAGGGAGATGGTAACACAAACTTCTTCCATACTAGCACCATTCAGAGAAGAAGGAAGAGTCGCATTCTATCAATCAAGGATGATTGCGGAAACCTGATAAAGGACCATGACCTCATTAGGGACAAAATCACCTACTTCTTACAAAAACTCTACACTACGGATCAATCCTCTTCCTAGAGGGGATCCTCCAACATCAATGTACCTAAACTTCGCCTCACTCTTGAGCTTATTGCAGCTCTAGACAGTCCACTTAGGGAGACCGAGATTGTCAGAGCCCTCCAATCCTTCGAACCCACAAACGCCCTGGGGCCTGATGGCAACCACGACATGCTCTAGAAAAAATATTGGGACAATGTCAAAAACAAAATTGTAGCTTTCTGCATTCGTGTCTTCTATTTCTCCTCCATGTCCGATGAGTTTAGCTCCACTCTCGTGTGTCTTATCCCTAAATTTCCAGATACCCCTTGTTAGCATGATGGAAATCTAAATAATTGTATATATTAATGTAATTAGATAGTGATATAAATTAGCATGATCATATAGATTTGTTGTAGAATCAAAGGAATAAATATTGTGATAGAATAGTGGATTTGGAGGGATTGAATAGCAGATTTGTAGAGATAGAATAGCTGATATTTAGGGATAGGAATGACAGATCTTTAGGGATTTGTAATATTTATTCTCTCTATATAATGGAAAAACTCTCACTTTGAGAGGCATTCAGCAAAACTAACATGGTATCAGAGCCTTTTTCAGTGCTTTGATTCTTAGTATCCTTCATCTGGGGTTCCTTCCACAATTTTTTTGGAAGTTTTGGTTGTGCTTACTGTTAGTCAACAGTTAGTCCTAAGTATCTTGGAAGTTAAGGCATCTTGGAATCTTAGTCTCTTTTCATTCTGGTTATTTTGCATCATAAACATGTCGTCATATAAGTTTGAGTCTTTCCATGTTCGTTTCACGGGAAAAAATTACTCTGCCTGGGAATTTTAATTCCAACTATTTGTCACCGGAAAAGAATTATGGGGACATATAGATGGAAGCGATCCTACTCCTACCGATCCTAAAAAGCTCGGTCAATGGAAGGTTAAAGATGCTCGGGTGATGACATGGATTTTAGGGTCAATTGACCCTCTTATTGTTCTTAATCTCAGGCAATACAAGACAGCAAAGGCCATGTGGGATTATTTACGAAAGGTTTACAACCAAGACCATACCGCAAGGCGCTTTCAGTTAGAGCATGAAATTGCTATGTATTCACAAGGAGGTCTCTCTATTCAAGATTATTTCTCTAGATTTCAGAACTTATGGGCTGAATTTACCGATATCGTTTATGCTAAAATACCTTCTGAATCTCTCTCTATCATTCAAGGAGTTCATGAACAAAGCAAGCGAGATCAATTTTTGATGAAATTACGATCTGACTTTGAAAGTGTTCGCTCCAACTTGATGAGTCGTGATCCATCTCCCTCGTTGGATGTCTGTTTTAGGGAATAACTTCGTGAGGAGCAGCGTCTCGTCACACAAAATGTTTTTCATCAAGGAAATGTTGTCACTATTGCATTTGCATCTCAAGGGAAAGGAAAGGGCGTGGATATGGCTAGAACTCAATGCTACAGTTGCAAGAAATATGGTCATATTGCTCGCAATTGTGGCAAGAAGTTCTGTAATTATTGTAAACAACAAGGACACATTATCAAAGAGTGTCCCACACGTCCTCAAAACCGTCGGACAAAGGCTTTCCAAGTTGGGATAAATGATTCCACTACATATAGCTCATCTTCGGTAGGACATGTTATTACTCCTCAAATGGTACAACAAATGATCTTGTCAGCATTTTCAACTTTGGGACTACAAGGTAATGAGGTAATATCTAAATTTTGGCTTGTTGATTCTGGCGCTTCCAATCATCTGACCAACTCAACTAATATACTCAAAAACATCCGTGAGTATAATGGTCCAACACAAATTCAGGTTGCCAATGGTAGTAATTTACCCATTACCAAGGTTGGGGATATTACTGAAACTTTCAAGAATGTTTTTGTATCACCAAAGCTCTCCACTAGTCTTATTTCGGTTGGCCAATTGGTAGATAACAATTGTAATGTGAACTTTTCTCGTAATGGTTGCCTTGTGCAGGATCAGGTGTCGGGGACGATAATCGCGAAGGGGCCTAAAGTTGGAAGATTGTTTCCTATACACTTTTCTATTCCTCCTGTTCTGGCTTTTGCTTCCACCACTACTAAGAATGAGGTTTGGCATAAACGTCTAGGACATCCAAATTCTATTGTGTTGTCTCATTTGTCCAATTCTGGTTTATTGGGAAATAAAAATCAATTTTCAGTTGCTTTCTTTGATTGTTCTACTTGTAAATTAGGCAAAAGTAAAACTCTTCATTTTCCTAATTTTGGTAGTCGTGCTGCAAAGTGTTTTGATATCATTCATAGTGATGTTTGGGGAATTTCACCAGTAATTTCTCATGCTCATTTCAAGTATTTTGTGACATTTATAGATGACCATAGTCGGTTTACATGGGTATATTTTCTTCGATCTAAATCTGAAGTGTTTTCCATATTCAAGAAGTTTTTGGCTTACGTTGAGACTCAATTTTCCACATGCATCAAAATATTAAGATCTGATTCTGGTGGAGAATATGTCTCATGAATTCAATAATTTGTTGCTTGAGAAAGGAATTGTATCACAACGCTCTTGCCCATACACGCCACAACAAAATGGGGTTGCTGAGCGTAAAGACCGTCATCTTTTGGATGTCACTCGTACTTTATTGATTGAGTCCTCTGTTCCATCTAAATATTGGGTTGAAGCTGTGTCTACGACTGTCTATTTTATTAATAGACTTCCATCTAAAGTGTTAAACCTTGAGTCTCCATATTATCGTCTTTTTCACAAGTATCCTATCTATCATAGTTTTCATACATTTGGTTGTGTTTGTTTTGTGCACCTTCCTCCTTCTCAACGCAATAAACTCTCTGTTCAGTCTATTAAATGTGCTTTTATGGGCTATAGTACTTCGCAGAAAGGATTTATTTGTTATGATCCAAGTTCTAACAAATTTCGTGTTTCTAGGAATGTTATTTTCTTTGAAAATCAGTATTTCTTTCCTACTCATATTGAGTCATCTTATGTTTCTCCTCTTCTTCCTACTTTTGAGGATTTGTCATTGTCTTCTAAGCGGTTCAAACCAGGATTTGTGTATGAACGACGTCGGCCAACTTTACCCCATCCTGAAACAGATCCGCCACCTGAGACTGCTCTACAACCAGAATCTGAGATTTTTTCAAGGACTGCTCCTCGGCGATCTACTAGAGTGTCTCAAACTCCTAAACGGTATGGTTTTTCTTCTACTTTATCCACCATCTCTATTCCAACAGGTTACTCACAAGCCTCCAAGCTTGAATGTTGGCAAAAAGCAATGGAGGAAGAACTTTTGGCTCTTAAAGAAAATGAAACATGGGACATTGTTTCATGTCCTTCAAATGTCCGCCTTATTGGATGTAAATGGGTTTATTCAATTAAACTTCATTCTGATGGAACTCTTGATCGATACAAAGCTCGATTGGTTGTTCTTGGTAACAGACAAGAGTATGGGGTGGACTATGAGGAGACTTTTGCACCAGTAGCAAAAATGACTACGGTGCGAACTATTATTGCCATTGCTGCTTCACAAAACTGGTCTCTTTATCAAATGGATGTCAAAAATGCTTTTTTCCATGGTGATCTCAAAGAAGAGATTTATATGAAACCTCCACCTAGTTTGTTCTCATCACCTACATCAGATGTGTGCAAGTTGAAGCGGTCTTTGTATGGATTAAAACAAGCTCCAAGAGCTTGGTTTGATAAGTTCCGGTCTACTTTGCTACAATTTTGTTTTGAGCAGAGCAAATATGACTCGTCTTTGTTTCTTCGGAAAACATCTACAGGTTGTGTTCTTTTTTTGGTGTATGTAGATGACATTATCATCACAGGAACTGATTCTTCACTAATTACTAGCCTCCAACTGCAGCTTAAAGATTCTTTTCATATGAAAGATCTTGGTACTCTTACATATTTTTTGGGTTTAGAAGTTCATAATGTTGCTTCAGGTGTGTTTCTAAACCAACACAAATATACTCAGGATCTGATTTCTTTGGCTGGTCTTCAAGATTCCTCCTCTGTAGATACTCCATTGGAATTGAATGTGAAGTATCGTCGTGAGGAAGGCGATCTTCTTCCTGATCCAACTATGTTTCGACAATTAGTTGGGAGTCTAAATTACCTTACTATTACTCGGCCTGATATCTCTTTTGCAGTGCAACAAGTTAGGCAATTTATGCAAGCTCCCCGTCATCTCCACTTGGTGGCTGTTCTTCGCATCGTTCGGTATCTTCTAGGAACATCTACTCGTGGATTGTTCTTTCCAAGTGGTTCTCCTATTCGTCTTAATGATTTTAGTGATTCTGACTGGGCGGGATGTCTTGATACTCGTCGTTCAGTCACTGGTTGGTGCATGTTTCTTGGAGAGTCATTGATATCGTGGAAGAGTAAAAAGCAAGATCGTGTGTCAAAATCTTAAACAGAGGCTGAATATTGATCCATGTCTACTGCTTTCTCCGAGGTTGTATGGCTTCGTGGATTACTTGCTGAGATTGGATTTCCTCAATCTCATCCTACTCCTCTCCATGCTGATAATACAAGTGCTATTCAGATTGCTACTAATCCAGTTTTTCATGAGAGGACCAAACACATCGAAGTAGATTGTCATTATATACGAGAAGCTGTAGATAAAGGAGTCATTACTCTTACACATGTTTCCAGTGATCTTCAAATAGCTGATGCGTTTACAAAATCTATGGCACGACAACGCCATCAGTTTCTAGTAGGCAAATTGATGCTTCTTGATCCACCGGCATCAATTTGAGGGGGGATGTTAGCATGATGGAAATCTAAATAATTGTATATACTAATGTAATTAGATAGTGATATAAATTAGCATGATCATATAGATTTGTTGTAGAATCAAAGGAATAAATATTGTGATAGAATAGCGGATTTAGAGGGATTGAATAGCAGATTTGTAGAGATAGAATAGCTGATATTTAGGGATAGGAGTGAAAGATTTTTAGGGATTTGTAATATTTATTCTCTCTATATAATGGAAAAACTCTCACTTTGAGAGGCATTCAGCAAAACTGACACCCCTAACCTGAGAAGCTACAGGACAATTGGACTCTGTAACACAAACTACAAGAGAGTGAGAAAAAATATTGTCAATCAACTCAATTCCATTCATCACTCCATCATTGACCCCAACCAATAAAACTTCCTTTCAGATAGAAGTTCCTTTGATAATGCCATCATCCTCAAGGAGTACATAGCCCACTATGGGAAGATGAAAGGGAAAAGATCTAACATGATATCTATGATCGTCCTCGAGAAAGCTTTTGATATGCTAGAATAGTCTTACATTAGGGACACTTTCCACTAATTTAACATCCCCCCCTCATATTAATGAGCCTCATCATGTCTTTCATAACCACCTCCTCCATAACAATATTTATAAATGGAAGGAAATCTGAGTACTTCAAGCCTTCAAGAGGTATAAGACAAGGAGATACCATGTCCCCTTACATTTTCATCTTCTCCACGGAAAGACTCTCAAGGGATATTGAGGCAACAGTGAAAAGCAAGAGTTGTAACCCTGTAAAGATCTCAAGTAGGGGCCAGAGATCTCTCACTTCTTCTTTGCAGATGACCTCTGTCTATTCTCCAAAGCAGATCAGAAAAACTCCAACACAATCAAGAACATTTTCCTAACCTTTTGTGACAAATCACGACAGAGGGTCAGTCACTAAAATTCCAGAATCCACTTCTCCAAAAACTACACTGACGATGAACACCATACATGCTCCATACCCTTGGCATTGGCCCATCTGAGGTATTCGGAAAATACCTTGGTTTTCCCATCTTTTATAAGAGACATGTGAATGTTGATTTTCAAGTCATCATTGATAATATGAGAAGATTAGCAGGCTGGAACAAAGTTCCTAAACCTAAAAGGAAGGATACTTCTAGTGAAGGCAACATTCAGAAGTATCCCCTCCCACGTAATGTAGTACAGCAAGTTGCGAGCTACATTGACCAGCATAATCTACAAGATACAAAGGGATTTTATACGGGGATCTACAACTAAAAAAAGAAAGATACACCTACTCAGTTGGGATAGTATCACTATTGCCAAGAACATGGGAGGTCTGGGTATACAAAAAGGTGAGATAAAAAATTAGAGATGCATAAAAAATCAATGGTTTTTCCTCATCTAGCATAAGTGATTTTCCAGATTTGATAACAGTATCAATGGTCATTCAATGAAAGTTTTTTTTTCTTTCTTGTGCAATGAGTCACAAGAGGGAAAAGGAAGTAGAAGTATTTTATTTGAGGAGCAAAAGTGAAGGATTATATAGAGCTTAAGGATGCTTAATCATTGGATAGAAGTCCATATGTTGTTTGAATCAAATTTGTAAAAAGAAAATATTTTCAAAGATATGTTTGACCATCGATTTTTTAAAAAAGAATTATTTTCCATGTACATATATTGAAAAAAATATGAATGTTCGATTCATGAATATAAACAAACCACCAGTTCATCTTTCACCAATGTGGGATTTAACCCACTCTAACACCCATTTATACCAGGTCCAAGTAGAGAGTGGACCAGGATCCTAAATGGGGATGGACTATGTTAAGTGTATATATGTATATGTACATAATGTAATAGACCTAAACCCCCATTTTCAACATTATTAAGCCTTTCTCAGCAAACTGTTTGGACCCATTTTTTATACTTAAAAAACTTTCTAAGGCCAAATTTTAAAAATCTATGATCAAACATATCTTGAAAAATATTTTATTTTTATGATCTATGGTCAAACACGTCTTTGAAAATATGTCCTTTTTCAAAATCTAAAACAACATATGAACTTCTATCAAAAGTTGAAGTATCATTAAGCCCTAAGCAATCCTTCACTTTTGCTCCTCGAAATAAACTACTTCTACTTCCTTTCCCCTCTTGTGACTCATTGCAAAAGAAATAAAAAAACAACCCTTTCCTAAGGGATGCATCAAAAACCAATGGTTTGTGGTGACCCTGTCGCAGCCCAACAAACATCTAGGCTTTTTGGTGAAATGTGCAAGAGTCAAGGTTTTTTTCTTGTAATGAGCCATGGATTTGAAACTAATCTCATCTCCCATGCCCATTGTTACATGGAAACGTTCTTTGACTTGCCTCTCTCCGAAAAGAAAAAAGCTCAGAGGAAAATATGTGAGCATTGTGGCTATGCTAGTAGCTTTACTGGAAGGTTTTCGTCGAAGTTGCCTTGGAAAGAAACACTCTATTTATTATATTTTGCTAAAGAAGACTCATGTCACATAGTTGAAGAGTATTTCCAAAGGAAATTGGGGAAATTTTTAACAATCTTGGGTAGGGACAATTGACTACCTTAGCACTCCTCTATTTTAGTTCGTTTGTCGTACTTTTGTTTTTTCGTATTTTTTAAACATGTTTTTTTTTTGATAAGATGCTTAAAATCGCAAAATTAAATGATATTTCTGTACATTTTATATATCATTAGTCTAAGACCACATGATTTGAAGTTTCTCATTACTTTCTTAAACTTCATGTCAAATGAAAACTAGAAAAACAATGCAAATTGAAACAAAGGAAGTATGTTTTTTTCCTAATTTTTCCGATTTCGTAAATTAAATAACGTTTTTTCCCAGACATGAATGCTTATCAAGAGTATTGCAATTCCATGATCACATTTTCTCTTGGGATCATGGAACTCTTAGGGATGAGTCTAGGCATAAAGAAGAGTCACTTTTTTTTTTTTGAAGACAATGAATATGTAATGAGACTCTACTAATACCTCCATGCGATAAACTAGAGTTCACACTACACAAAAAATGATCTTTAGCGGCAATTAATTAACGTCAATAGCATAATTATAGCTAAATAAATTAAAACTCTTTGTAAATGTCTCTAAAGCCTATACTGACATTAGATCCAATTGAAAATTAACTAAAGCTAGTAAATTCTTAAAAGCATTACTCTACTTGTTTAAAAAATGCACTTCATTTCAATCTATGTGACATTTTTTATTAGACATAGATATTAAGGAAAGGGGGAATAATTTCTTGAAGTTGTAATATATATATTCCTTGTTACTACCAGATAAACTAAGATGGGTATTGCTAAAATCAGAGCTAGAGATTATACCGAGCCAAGACTTCGAAACACACTTGAATTGAAATAGGGGTTTCACTGGAACCCTTTTGAGGATTTTAGTGATGAGTTCTTCGGGCAAATTAGGGATTGTAAAGGTTGAATCTTGCATTAAAGTTGATGTAAAATGAGAATGGTTAATGGGTTAGCTCCGTTTTGGGTTTTGATGGGTACTTTCATCTTCCTCAGATTCCATTTTTGGGTTGTAGAAATTTGAGAAATCGAATAATTGTTTCGCTCTACAATTACGGAAGATTCTAAGTATTGTTCAGTGATTTCCTCCGAATTGTACTGTGGACTATCTCGTCTCCCAAAATAGGATAAACTAGCAATGATGACATTTAGGCAAACATAAGGTATTTTTTTACTTTTTAGGAGTACCATTTTTTCAAAAATAGTTATTTCTAACTTTATATTATCTCTGTTCATTTTTACTTATTCATGTCTAAATTAGAATATAAAATTTATGGTGGAAAATAACTGGTATTTAGTCCTCATTAACGGAAAAGCTCATGGTCTTTGACTCTTATAGAGAGGTAAAACAGGGAGATCCTCTCTATTCATTTTGGCTGCGGAATTCTTTCTAGAGCTTTATACATTATGTTTCATAATCAAGACTTTACAAGGTATGAAATGCCTAAATGGAGTGATGATGTTAATCGATCATCTTGCATATGGAGATTCTATTGTTATCTTTATAAGTGTAGTAAAGAAATTTCTTGATTTGATTATGGAAAGGCTAGGCTTATATGAAGATTAATCAAGGCAGATGGTTAATAAAGAGAAAATTTGCTTCTTGTATATAGTAAAACTGCCCATTCTATGGTTCAAACTATTGAATATTGCACTGGTTTTATTAGAGGCATGTTTCCATTGAATTATGTTGGTTGTCCCAGTGGTCATGCAAGGAAGAAAAAGTTATATTCCCAATATCATGATGAAAGTTCAAAGCTAAATACATCTTGGAAGGGTACACTTTATTCTTTTGGTGGTAAGTCTATGTCGGTTAATAATGTTTTGCAGAGTATTCCCATATACCTCTTATCTTCAATAACACCTCCTAAATGAGTAATTCATGATTTACATAGTTTTTTTTGCTAAATTTCTATGGAACATTGGATATCATGGTCTGATATTTGTAGGCCTAAGGAGGGAGGTGGGTTGGGATTTAGATCTCTTTTTGATGTGTCCAAAGCAATGTTTGCAAAGCTTTGGTGGCCTTTCAGAACAAAAGGGTCAAATTGGACTATATACATGTGGAACAAATATTGTAAGAGACATAGACCTCAATTGGTGGAATGGAATGGAGGTTCTAAGACTTGGAAGTTTATGATAGAAATGGGGGATTGTATTGACCAACAGATTTTGTGGGAACCAAAATGTGGTCATTCAAGTGAATGGTTTGATAATTGGACAAAATTTGGTTTTTTCTATTATTTAGCTGTTTCTCATTCTAAATTTTTTGATTTTGATGAGGTAAATCAGTTGATGATTCAGGGACTTTCAAATGAAAATCTCATACTCCAGTTGCCGCCAGAAGATGTCTGTAAAAATATCCAAAATGTAATGGGAGTATTAGAAGATATTGAAGAATGGGACTCACCAAGATGGATGTGTACTAGCTCTGGAAAATTTACGGTTGGAAGTGCTTGGGAGGTGTTGAGACAAGGAAATGATGAACAAGAAATTTCTAAGAAGCCCTTCAAATTTTCTTCCTTTCTTTGGAGTATGTGGGAAAAAATGAATATCCATTGGGGAGGTTCTTGTCAAGAACAAAGTGGTGGATGAAGTTAAGTGTTGTTGTTTTAATAGTTGAGAAGATGAAACTTTTGAACATATTTTTGTGACTTGCTCTATGGCTAAGAAGTTGTGCTTAATTTTGTTGATGTGCAGGGACCTTTTTTGCATCTTAACGATATCATACATCAATGATGGAGTAGGGACTTCTCGTCAAACCTTAGACCTCTCTCCAAGGTTGTTCCGTCATTTATCACTTGGAAAATGTGGAAAAGGAGAAATATAGTTCTCATGAAGATAATATATCATTTTATGGTATGGTTATGGTGGTCAGAATAAATTATATCATCTAGCTACTTTTAGCTATCCTTGTTTGCAAAACATTCCTATAGGGATAAATATAACGTATACAAGTTAAATCTAGAATCATATATGTGATATGAGTATATCCACATGGAAAGTTCAATCAGATTTTAATTGAAACTATGTCCAGTCCTACTCATGTTTACAGGTACAATTTTTAGAGTTTCTGCTATATAGTCTAGTGCAATTTCCTGAGTTGCATATTTTATGATTTGACAGAAATTTCAATTCAGTATATACTTTAAGGGATTATTATTTTTATCAAGGAGTGACCATTTTCTTTATTTCGAATACTAATAGTGTGCTAGTGTTCTTTAAGAAATAAAGAAGTCAAAATAACAATATGGCATCAAGGAAAATACCTAAACATGTTTAGAACAAAATACACACATAGCTATTTGTAATACGAGATAAATCTAAAAATATATGCTATGCATGAAAAAGATCAATTATGACATCATATATTTTTCTTGATAAACGAGAAATCTTCGAGGATCAATGCCATAAAACACTGTGAATAATGGTCTCGTCTTTGTAGCCTCCTCAATTTAAATTCAATCAAAATCTGGGACGCTTATTCTACAATTTGAAGATGAAGAAAAAATTATTGCTAGTTATTTTTTACTTGAATGTGTTGATTGGATGTTTTCTCAGCCGATGTTTTTGGTGTATTACTAGTCACTCTGGTAGATTCAGGGTTAGCTTGAGGTTACTCGTGACCTTAGGTCCCGTGTTACGTTTAAGGGCAATCCTCGAGGCATGACAAACTTTGTATCATAGCATCAGGTTCAAGAGTCCTAGGTTTTCTAAAAGAAACACTAAGTAGAGTCTCTTTCATGGGTGTGAAGCGTGTCACACGTATGAGAGGGAGGCTACGAGGTGTTCTAAAAGAAACTTCACCTCTTTTTCTATCTTTATCGTGCGATGGAGTTTAATTCAACTTTTCCCTTCTAATATGTCTTTATGCGTTCAAGATCATGCCTCTTCGCATAGCTACATACGCAATGCTAACGCAATTCCTCTAGTCCCAGACCATGAAGCTACAAATGCAGAGTTCTATAATGTTGTCCAATTGTTGGCTTAGACAGTAGCCAACCAAGCCAACTAGTAGACCCTAGTTCATGCAAACCCCACTGGTGGATCAACTCTAGCCAGGGTTCAATATTTTGTTCGTATGAAGTCGCCAAAGTTTCTAGGATGGAAGTTTTATGAGGACCCACAAAATTCAGTGATGAGATCAAAAACATTCTTGAGGTTATGCAAGTGATAGTGTTGAACTATCATCCTATCAACTAAATGATGTGGCTCATATCTTGTTCACGCAGTGGTAAGACTACACGGATGCGAATGCATCTTCTATGACGTGGGACTGTTTACTGGAGCTTTTCGACATAGGTTCTTCACGGGGGAGTCGAGGGAGGCTCGAGTCCAAAAATTATGAACTTGAGGTAGGGTTCGATATCTGTCCAGGAATACAGGCTAAAGTTCACTCAACTCTCCATGTATGCTCGACATATGGTGGACGATCTGAGAGCACAAATGGGTAAGTTCTTGTTTGGAGTAACCAATCTAGTAAAGATCAAGTGCAGGATTGTTATGTTATTAGAGGATATGATTATCTTCAGACTTATGACCTATTCTCATCAATTTGAGGATATAAGCTTAAGAAAATTACTAAGGATAACAAAAATGCTAGAATCGGTAATTATGAATATTCTCAATAGAAGTCGAGGGGTGGATATCGCTCGTAATTTTAACAGAGTTCTATAGTCTCAATACCTTCATTAGTTAGCGATTCGTCCCCAAGGATTCGACAGGATAAAGGGAGGACATTAGGCTCTAAGTCTTAGGGCAGTGCTTCTCGTAACCAGACTTTTCAATCTTGCCCAAAGTGTGGTAAGAACCATCAGGGCGATTGTCTTGCTGGCAGAGAGAGGTGTTTTCGGTGCCGTGACCTTGCTTATAGTTGAAGGATTGCCCTTCTTACCAGGCAGGGTTAGGGTGGTAACCAAGCTCAATTTACAACTTTAGCAGCTACAGGAGGTCACCACACTAAGCATGGTGTCTTGTTTGGTAAGGGTGGTGGCCAGCACCAGAACTAGTTATATGCTCTCCAGGCTCGACTACATTGGGAAAATTCTCCGGATATGGTTGCGGGAACATTGAAAGTCTTTCATTTAGATGTGTATGCAATTTTAGATGTACGGGCTATACTTTCTTTTATCTCTCCTTGCTATACTTTCTTTTATCACTCCTTGCTATACTTTCTTTTATCACTCCCTTATGTAGCAGTAATCTTTGGTGTCAACCTAGAAATCCTCCGTGAACCCTTCTCAGTCTACTCTAGTTGGTGACCTAGTTATAGCTAGATGAGTATATAGAAATCACCCTGTCATAGTCTCCGTAAAAGTCACCTCAATAGACATTGTAGAGTTAGAAATGATAGATTTTGATATCACTCTAGGCATGGATTAGTTACATTCCATTTATGCCTTAGTTGATTGTAAAATTTGGATCGTTTTGGTTTCAAATTCCAAATAAGCCAGTTGTAGAATGGAAGGGTAGTAACTCAGTGCTTATAATTCGTTTCATCTCCTACTTTAAGGAATACAAAATTATTTCCAAAGGGTATATCTATCATCTTTTTTGGATTAAGAATTCACACTCCAAAAACCCAACTCTTGAGTCAGTCTAGTTGTAAATGAGTTTCCAGAAGTGTTCCTAGCAGATACTCCCAGAGTTCCTCCAGAAAGGGAAATGAACTTTGGAATAGATCACATTCGAGATACCTAGCCCATTTCAATTCCTTCTTACAGGATGGATCCGACTGAGTCTAAGGAATTAAAAGACGATTGAAAGACCTTCTAGATAAGAGTTTCATTAGACCAACGTCTCTCAGTGGGTGCTCTATTGTTGTTCGTGTGAATGAAAGATGATCCCCTCTGATTTGCATCGACTACAGTCAGTTGAATAAACTCACATTCAAGAAAAAATATCCCATGCCCAGGATTGATGACTTGTTCGATAAGCTTCAGGGTGCTAGTTTCTTTTCTAAGATAATATCAGATCTGATTATCATCAGCTTAGAGTCTGAGATAGTGACATTCCAAGACAACCTCAAGACTCGCTATGGTCACTATGGATTTGTTGTTATGGATTTTGGAGTAACAAATGCTCCTGTGGTTTTCATAGACTTAATGAACAGTGTGTTCAAATAGTATTTGGACATGTTCATCATCATACTTATTTAGGATATCCTCATTTATTCTCGAAATGAGGAAGAAAATGCGACTCATCTGACAATTGTTCTGCAAATTATTGCCAACTATTTTCCAAGTTTAGCAATTGTGAATTTTGTTTACGTTCGGTTGATTTCCTTGGTCATGTGGTATCCAACGAAGGGATTTGAGTAGATTCTCAGAAAATTGAGGTCGTGAAGTACTAATGGAGACCCATCTCTCCGACTAATATCATAAGTTTCTTGGATTTCGCTAGTTACTGAAGGAGTTTTTTGGAGAAATTTCATCCATAGTTTCCCATTTACCAAGATGACTCAAAAAAAGGTCAAGTTATAGTGGTCAGATGATTGTGATAAAAGCATCTTAGAACTGAAGACCAGGTTGACTACAGCTCCTATCGTGACTCTACCAGAGGTTTCAAATGGTTATATGGTTTATAGTCATGCATATAGGGTGTTCCTAGGTTTTGTGTTAATGCAACAGGTTTAAGGTAATAGCATATGCTTCAAGACACCTTATAGTCCAAGAGAAGAACTACCCAACTCATGACCTCGAACTTGCAGACATCGTGTTTTCAATACAAATTTTGAGACACTTCTTGTATGGTGTTCATGTTGATGTGTTCACATATCATAAGAGTCTTTAGTATGCGTTCACCCAGAAAGAATTGAATCTTCATTAGAGAATATGCATTGAGTTCCTCAAAGACTAAAACATTAATGGGCTTTATCATTTGGGTAAGGCCAACGTAGTGTTTGATGATCTCAGCAGTCTGTCTATGGTTTGTGTGTCACACGTTGAGAAAAGACTAACGAATTAGCAAGAGATGTTCACATGCTCGCTCGATTAGGGGTTTGTCTTATAGACCTACTAGATGGTGGCGTGATAGTTCATAAAGGTCAAAATCTACGTTGGTAAAGGAGGTTAAAGAGAAACAAGACAGTGATACCATACTGCCTGAGTTAAAAAGTGTATTTAATCATAAGAGAGTGGAGGCGTCCTCCCTAGGGGGAGATGGTATGCTTCGTTACTAGGGTCGCTTATATGTTCCAAAATGTGGGTGAGTTGATGTAACACCCAAGGAAAATTTTGAGCTATGACTTGAAATATCCTTCCTAGTGAGTATGTTATTACCAAGGAATTTAAAATTTTCCCAACTATTAAGATCACTAGATATAACACCTTGAGTTCCCAAAAGAGTTAAAGAGAATTCATTCAAGTCATTCCTAGGTTCTCCTAAGTTTTGGGTCAACCTTCAGTCCATGATGAGTTAGATGGGCTACACGAAATCAAATGAAAGGTATTGGAATCCTCTTCCCAACACCACTAAGTTTGCTAAATTTCAAGCTCTTATGAGGGAGATATGATCGTTTGAAGTTGGGTTGTCCAATTAAGGAAAGTTACTCGGATTTAAGAGGGGTATTTTGGTCTTTACTTACCTTGTCAGATTTATTTCGTTTTTAGTAGTTAAATAGTGGTCTAAACTGATTTGGTTTAGTTTACACAAATCCTAATTCAAACTAGGGTTTTAGAAAATATTTCAAGAACAGAAAATAGGAGAAAAGTCAAGGTTTCGTCAAGATTTTGAGGTTTCATTGCGGATTTCGCCAAGGGTTTGATCCCTAAGAGGTATGTAAGCTTCCATAGTGTTAGTTTTGTTCATCCACACGCCAATCATGTTATTTTCAATGAAATTTCATTCTTGAAGTTGAAGAATTTGAGTTCTTGATTTGTTTCTTGAAATTATTATTTCCATTCTTGAATTAGGATGAGTTAGTGAATTGATGGCTGTTTGGATTGGATTATCATGTACATAAGTTGAGTATTCGGATCTAAGTGATTCAGATAGAAACCATTCGATTATAGGGAAATTAGGGTCAATAAACGAGTAAGAAAAGATCGAGCAGAAATTAAGACCAGGTTTGCATTGAGCGCCTGTTCCTGAGAAGTGAAATTTTTCTCTCCGCGTCGTGGAGAGAATGCGGACTTCACTTTTTCAAAAATTGTTTTGACCAAACATTATAATTCAGCTCCGCATCACGGACCTGCTCCCGGACAGTGCTTTTCAACTGTTTCTCACGATTAACTATTTAAAACACTTTTAAGCATCATGATACCTTTCCTACAAATCATAACCTTGAATTCATAATTCAAATTCAAGGTAAAGCTAAGAGTTATGTCTTGAAAGTTCGTTCGAACATTTTTTCAGAAAAACCCTTTGAATCTTTTGAGAAGTCTTCTCCAATTTCTAATAATTTGGTTCAAGACTCAAGTAAGTGAGAATGAGAGTGAGGAGAATGTATTCATGAGTCTACACTATCATCAATATCCTTCATATCATGAATCATAACTCTTGAATTCTTAATTCAAATTCAAGAAAGAGTTTAAATTAGAGTTCAAGAAAGTCTTTGAGTTCAATTATGCATCCTTTGAGATCAACTATCGATTTGAACTATGTTTGATGAAGAAGTATGAGAATGATAAGATTTGTATACATGGATTCCATATTTTTATTTAGACCCTCGAGTTGAGTTGTCCATGCCCATAAATTCCGCATGAACTTCATAAATTGAGCATCTTTGAGAGGAGTTGTATCTTCAAGTTCTATGTCTTGAGTATTTAGTCCTAATACTTTTGATAGTATATTCTAATTATGGGGATATTACATGTTGCCCAGCACGTCTTTTGGTGGAGTTTTTCATGCCCATAATTTCACATGAATCCTATGAGTTGAAAATCTTGAGATGAGTAGCAATCGTGAAGTACTTGAGTTGAGTTTTAATGCCCATAATTCCGCATGAACCCTCAGAGTTGGGTATTTTTGAAATAAGTAGTATCATTGAAGTTCTTGAGTTATGAGGTTTTTCGTTCCAAGTATTCTGTTCTATGCATGGTTATTGAAAATCTTTAATTGAGTCATTAACATCCATAATTCGGCATCAACCATATTTTAAAAAGTCTTTGTACAAATTTTTTAATAACATGTTTTAAGACTTAAGTATACGAGTTTGAGGAAAAGTAATAACTAAGTTCATTTTCTTTGAAATGATGTATGTGAACTAAATATTCCCAAAGAGTAAATGTTTTCACATTTAAGATGAGAGAAAACACCGATTTCCAATAGAGGTTTTAATAGTTGTTTAAGTACCACTTATTTTAAGAGAATATCTTTTGAGTAATGGTCTTAAACCACAAAAAAAGGTATGTTTTTAAAAATATGAGTTGAGTATATTTTTGGGAGTAGTATTGAGCCTCGATATGCGAACGAGATCATATAACTGAAGTTTCCATAAACCATGTAGCCAACGTGGGTAGAAAAGGGTCATACATTTTAGATTATTCATTAATGCATTTTAGCATAGACTAGTGGATCCACTTAGTTGAGAGATTCTATACCCCGACAAAGTATAGAAAAGTTCTGGCAGTGTGTGTGAGACGTTGTATCATCATATAGCTCATAGTGAGGGTTGTCCGTTAGAGACTCTCCCAAAGAGTTATACTGTATTTTCATGTACAAATTTAGTTGACATTGTATACTTCAATAAACTGAGTTGCTATATACTATTTTAAAAGATTTTCATATATTGCACCTTTTATTTTTGTTATATCCTTGACTACCTTGAGTTGAGTATCTTGAGTTGAGTACCTTTGAGTTGAGTATCTAATTCTTGAGTTTAGTTTAGTTGAGTGAGTTGAGAAGAGGTAAGTATGTTTCCTTTTTATCAAGTTCAAGCTTATGTTATGCTTTAGAATTCCCCTTACATGGTCGTACATTCTATGTATTGAGCCATTTGTCATGTATAGTTTCATGATGCAGATACATGTACTCAAGATCATGAACCGGTGTCTCGTTGATACCACTTGCAGTTCCAGTTATCTATGGTGAGCCTTCTTGCTTCCAGAGGATTTCCTTTATTTTTCAGTTTTATCAAGATATCATGGGTTTTGTCCCGACTTCCATCTTTTTCATAGACAATAGAGTTTTAGAATTCTGTTTCATTTATTTTGTTAAATGTTTTAAAGACTTGAGTTGCCTATTTCTAGCGAGTTGAATATCTTATTTTATTAGTGTTAATAGTTTGCGTTAAAGATTTTTTAATTGAGTTCAATGAATTTTATTCAGTTTTAAGCTTTGTATGCTCGAGTTAGTCTTCTGTTTGTAGTCAGTCGGGATGAGGGTTCGCTTGGGGACCAAAAATGGTTCTTGAATGCCAGCTGCGTCCAGGATGTAGGCTCGATTGTGATAAGCTTTGTATCAGAGCACATAGTTCAAGGGTCCTAGGGTGTTTATGAAGTCGTGTGTATATAGTCTTAGTTATCAATGTGAAGCGCGCCAAATCTATAATTAGGAGTCTGCACCATTTAGGAACTATCACACTTCTTTCATACTCTTAATTTTTAAATAGAGCTATGTCATAGAGATTTATTCATACTCATGCATTTCTCATATTCATTCAACTACCCGTCATACTAGTGGTGGTTTAAAAGAAAAGTCAGTCCTTTATCGATGAGTTTCTCTTAGCAAGAGTTTTGAGGAAGTCATGAGATTCCAGAGGGGCTTGAGAGATGCCCAAGAGTGAGTTGTGTGTTGAGTTTTAGAGGAATGCACTCATGTTCATATTAATCGTGCGTTTAAGATAAAACCGAACTGTACATTCATCCCTAAACCTTATTCAGCTGAGACCTTTAAGAAGATGGCATGTTTATTTTTGCCCTAAAAGACAATATGTATTATGAGATTATAGCAGTAGTAGTGAAAGTTCCCAAAATTAGAGGAAAGTATGCAGAGGTTCAGTAATTTAAGGAAAAGATATAGTGATGGGGAAGACTATGTGATTACAATCATGCACCCAGTTAGTAATTGAAGTATGAATGATGAAGTTATGAATGTATGATCATGCTATGAATATGGTGGTTGTGAGATGATGATATATGTACTATTATGAGGGGTTGAAGGTAATTCATATGTACATCTTATGATTATGCTATGATGTAATGTTCTCACATGATGTTGGGCTTGTGATGAAAGGGTATTTTCATCATAGAACCTATGAGCTATGAACATGTTATATGAGGAGTTAAACTCCTAAAACCTATGTCATGAATTAATGTTAAGGAAGACTTAAATATACTTCAAAAAAGGAATTTAGCTTAGCACCGAGTGAACTTGACACTGAGAGGGTGTTCCTTCAAAAAGGAAGGGAGGTTCAGACTATTTTCTCTCATGAGGTGGAAACTGCAATGCTAATTAGCATAAAGAGGGTTTCTAGTAACAACCTCATAGTTCCTTAACTATGTGCCCCTATAGAAAACCTTAGCTAGTGGATCCACCCATATGATATATGAATGTATATGTCTTACCTTGGCAAGTAGGACACCCTCTTTTCGGTGTGAGGAGAAGACACTGGATTCCATGTTAGCTGACATGGTCTATATCAGTTATGGCATAGTTTCCCAAAAGGTAAAATGAATGAACGAAAGTAAGAAGATGAACACTAACTAGGATTACTTGATAGGTGTTACTTAGTGTAGGTAAGGGTATAAGACTTTACCTATAAATTTTTTTTATTTTTTATTTTTTTTAATTTAAGAACCCTTGGAGGGGTAGCGGTTGAGCAACACCCTCAGGCCTTATCATAGATAAACAACAAAATACAAGGAGGAAGACCTAAATCTTACCTCGACCTATGGTGGTTCAAGAGTTGGTAGACTACTAAGGAACACCAAATGTAACAACCCGAAAATGACTAAGCTAAGTAATGCTTAAACGTACCTAGAATGTCTGGATTAGACCGGGTTCACACGGCTTGTTGCGCGTAGAACCAGACCTCAGAACCTATACACTAGCCTAGTCAACCAACTGGGTGAAATAGTTGAGCTAGGCAAGGTGAGAACCAACCATGTAGGGCACCCGAATTGGAGAGATTCACCCGAATGAGTCTTAACGGACTTAAAAGGGGTAATCTTAGGTTTGGAGGGTCTAGGGGTAAAATGGTCTTTTTCCAGGCTAAGGGTAGAATTGTAATTACCCTAAATATTTAATTAATTAATTAATTAATATGGTGGAGGGGCAATTTGGGTAGAAAAGGCCGAAATTGACCCTTTGAGCGAAATCTTGCTCCACCCGGGTTCGAGCCTTGGTGGGAGCAATGATTTAATTTGATTTATTTTGTATAGTGGATTAATTTAATTAATTAATATTTAATGTCTGACTCACGATCAGCCTTCAATAAGAGAACAAGAACATAACGTCAAATACAAAAGTTCATCAAGAACTTGAAAGATAAAAACTCAAAAGCAAAACAAGCTTAAAAACGAAAGGTAAAAAGCAATTTCTCGACGGATTTTGCTTGTGGTTTCGGTGGTGAGACGTTGGCTTTGTGGGGAAATAGGCAGCACGTTGAATCACTTTTGAACAACTTCAGGTATGGGTTTTCTTCTCTCTTGGTCCCTTTCCCAAGAGACCCCTAAGTTCAGCTTAATCCAGTCAAAAAAACTAAGATTGTCCCCGTTGCATGCCCCTGTCATTAGATCCTTTGAAAGATTTAAAGTATGTGTTGGTATGACTTAGGGTAGATGATTTTAGGGCTGGTTGTGATTACGTGTTTGAATGTGTATTCGTAAATTATGGTAGAAATGAAAGATGTGTTCCAAAAAAGTGAATTACGTTAACTTGATTGTGCATGTGTGTGCCGTGAGTTAGCCATGGTTTGAAGGCTGGATTTTACATGTTAAAATGTTGTATTTTCCGTATATGAATATGTTAAAAAACGTTATGTTCATATGAGTTCAAAGTTGCTGAATTGAATGATAATTCTTGATTGAAAGTAACCTTGAAAATGCACCTAAAGATCTCCCTAAAAAACTACTCGAAATTTCTTGATGTTTAACGTGAAAGAGGGTGAGAAAATGGACTGCAAAAAGGTGATTTAAATTTTCGAAAGTAACCATGAAAATTCACCTAAACATTTACTAGATGTTACACGAAAATTTATCCTAAATCTAACATCTAAAAGTTGAAAAAATGGACTGCAAAGAGGGTGAACAAATTTCCAGCATCATGGAAATTTGTTTTTGGGCAGCTTTCTGTAAAGAAAAGTCACGTTCAAAATAATTTTTTAATGCTTGAGGTCAGTGGGGATTGAACTGAAGACCTCACCATATACATGTTATAAAAATTAAATAATAAAAATGTGGTAAGGGGGATTCGAAATGGGGTAAAGCTCAAGTCAAAAGTAAGGGGAAAAAATGAAAGAAAATGAAGTGAGGCGTGTGGGGTTCGAACAAACAACCTCTTGGATGGATGAAGGAGAGAGGAAAAAAATGAAATAAAGAAATAATAAAAATGAGGTATGTGGGATTCAAACACACAACCTCTTGGCAGAATGAGAAGGTAAGGAGAAAATGTAAATTAAAATAAGGTGAGGCTGTGGGGGTTCGATCCCACACCCTCTTAATCTAAGCGAATAAACCAAGTAAATCAAGGAAAAAAGAAAAGAATGTGGGCGTGGGGATTCGGTCTTGGGTCCCCAGGCCATATTGATTAAGGCAAAAATCAAGAAAAAAAAAGAGAAAGAAAGTGTAGGTATGGGGATTTGATCTTGGGTTCCCTAGCCAAGAAGTATGTCAACGAAAATCATAAGGAAAATTTACCAAGTGTTATACAAGGGATTTGAAATAGGGTTCCCTTACCCAATTCCGTATTGACACATAAGTCTTACGTGATTAAATAATTAATGAATGCTGCCTATAGGAATCAAATTGAGACCTTGGCATACTTACAAGATGCATAAGTTTTGTACCACGTAATATTGGGCAATATGAATCACCTAAATGAACTATGAATGAAGCCTCATGGCTTGTGTGTGTGGACTTATAAGTCCAGCATACGTTTATAAAGAAAGTGAACCTAAGATGTTATGTGATGAATGATGAGATCCCATAAGGGTTAAGTAAGAGTGTGAAACACACTAAAAGGCCAAGTGCATTAGCATATGATGAAATGAACATTCAGGTAAAAAGGGGTGAGTAATTATGAAGGGCAAATGTGCTAAGACTAATGAATATGGTGACAACATGATAAGAGGCTAATGTGAAACATGAGAGCAATCTCAAATGAGCCTAAGTAAATGTTACCAAAATGTACTCATCTATGAGAGTGTAAAGTTAATGAAGAGACCAATCTCTATGAACACTCTAATGAAAGTATTAAAGTTAATGCATACTTAATACTAATGATCAGATGAGAAATCATCTAATGAGCAATGATGTCCTCATGCTACAAGCCATCTTCTATGATGTATGAGATGAATGTAATAGAACTTTATACTGAGCACCGATAGGCTAGCTATGAGTGGCGATTCTTTCTTTCAGGAAGGCAGAGGTTCGTGTAATTCTCATTAGATGAGACTGTCCGTCCAGATGGGTATGGGTCTCCTTATATCTCCTAGTCTTTGAACGTATGCAACCAACATAGGGATCTAGCAGGGTTCAATTCCCTATATACGCTAGTATGTTTTTGGTTTCACTTTGGCCGGTGATTCCACCTCTTTTAGGTGTGGGGTAAACACAGGATTTCATGGAGCTCACATAATCTCTGTCGGTTAAAGTTAAAGTTCCCAAAGAAAGAATGAGGCCAGCCTCATATAATGCACACAATGAAATGAACGATACCAAATGTGTTAGGTTAGGTTAGGTTAATCAAGAGGTGAACTAGACTTATGTAATGACACTAGGTCATTCTTAGTCATTGCACAGTGAACCCAATGAGAGTCTTAAACTTCATCCTAGGTATAGCTGGTGTTTACACTAGCCTATGAATGAAATGAAATGAAGTACGTATGAATGAATGAAGCAGACTCTGTGTTTTCTAAAGAAGGCTCCCTAGTTGAGGTCCCATATGTTGAGCCCTCATTTTGGGAAGTCATAATGTTAAGTCCATGATTCCAAGGTCTCATGGCATATGAACGAATGATATGAAATATGATATGTGCTATATGCAATATGCTATGTGCTATATGCAATATGTTATCTGTTGTGTGCAATATGATACGTATGATGATGCATGTTAATCTCATGGAATGACTTTCCTAATCCAATTTTGGCAAGTCCACTGACTTGACTTTCCATAACACATATCATTAGGAGAGAGCTATTCTAAATCATGCATGTCCTTGGTGTGTGCTTGCATATACCCATACTTAGTACAAGTGTGTACTAATTCCATACATTTATCTACTTTTAGGTGCAGGTGCAGCTGGACGTTAGAGCTTATGAGTCGACGCAGAAGTTATCCAGACGTGGAGCTTTCATCCGGATTTGGTAGGCCCTCATATTTTCGAGGATGCTTACTAGTTTATTTTAGCATAGACGTAGGCATGAGCTAGTGGAGTATGTTCCACTAGCGTTTCTTTCATATTTACTTTTAGACGTTGTATTGGTGCCATTTTTGCAACTCTATATTTATGACTATATCTTTCATTTGATTATCTTGATTTAGATGGTTGTTGTGAACGCTTATGAGTTTACGTAGATAGTATTATGCGAGATCAATGTTTTCCAATATGAAGTTTAAGTAAACAAAAGTTCAAATTTTCCGCTGAAATTAACCTAGATGAAGTAACGATGACGTATGTAGGCTTGTCTGCGACCTCTGAGAATTCAACGACGCCGGTCTCGTCTGGGGTCTAGATTCCGGTCGTGACAAAGTTGGTATCAGAGTATTAGGTTAAATTCCAAGGATAATAAGTTCACATCAACCACATCGAGTAGTTTCTAACTTATGGTTATGAAGTGCATCACTATCATGAATTAGAGACTACATTATGCGTAGGAAAATTTCATTTCTTCTGATCTTATCGTGCTTTCTTTAATGTCTTGTTTCTTGGTGTTATGAGCGTATCTAACATCAATTCTTATCTTTCAGAAAATGAACACAAGGAGGAACGCTGGTCGGGGAAGAGTAGGAGCAGCTGCTGGGGACAACCAAGTTCCACCCCAGGCTCCAGCTGCTAGAATGGAGATGCCTGTTAACCCAGCTGGGTTGACAGATGGAGAAGTGAGGACAACCTTGGCACAGATGGCCCAAGCCATCACTTTACAAGATCAGGCTATGACAACCTAGGCGGAGCAACGAGGTGTTTTCAGAGAGAACCCACCTGCCGTCACCATGACTAGCAGGTTAAGGGACTTTACGAGGATGAATCCTCCCATTTACACTGGATCTAATACTGCGGAGGATCCCCAGGAGTTTGTGGATGAGATCCACAAGATACTGTGTGCAATGGGTTTGCCTGAGGTGGAGAAGGCTGAGCTGACATCCTACCAGCTAAAGAACGTAGCTCAATCCTGGTATAAGATGTGGCAGGATAGCAGTGCCTTAGGAGGAGGTCCTACGACTTGGGATCTTTTTAAGACGGCTTTTCTGGAGCGGTTCTTTCCCACAGAAATGAAGGAGTCTAAGGTTGAGGAATTCATCAACCTTAAGCAGGGCTCGATGTCAGTTAGGGATTACTCCCTGAAGTTCGTAAAACTTTCCAGGTATGCCACTTCTCTTGTGTCTAACAGCAGAGACGAGATGAGTAGGTTATTGACAGGGATTGCTGAGGATCTCGAGGAGGAGTGTAGGGCAGCTATGCTTCATGACAGCATGGACCTTTCCAGGCTTATGATCCATGTCCAGCAAGTGGAGGAAAGTAGGAAGAGGAAGCACACTAGGGCAGGGAACAGGTCAAGGCAAGCTAAGGAGAATTTTTCAAGGAAGAGTAGTACTGAAATCAGGGATAAGCCCAGGTTTAAGGGGGACTCTCCCACCAAGGGGAGTCAAGTTCATACAAGGGTCGCTATGATAGGGATTTCGAGCCCATAGTTAAGAGAAACAATGAAGTAGATACACCTCAAGAGAGGCCACCTTGCAGGAAGTGTGGCAAACTGCACGGAGGAGAGTGTATGATGGGCTCTAACGCTTGTTACAGTTGTGGAAGACCGGGCCACATGATGAAGGATTGTCCGAATAGGAGAGGTCAAGAAAAAGGGAATGAGAAAGTTCAGCCTAATGGTCCAAGTGAAGAGTCTCCAAGGAGGCAACGATTCTTCGCACTCAAATCTGGGGTGTAGGGGAAGACACTTCTGGTGATGTCTCGGGTGCGTAGCCTTAATTATTCTTTCATGTGTTTGACTGTGTATGGTTGTATGCACTAGTATGAAGTTAATATGTTTGAGTCATCATGTTGGTTGCTGATTTGTGTGACTTATATGTTTACTTATGTTGTATGTTTTGATGAGACTAGTTTAGGAAAGAGTTCCTTAGTCTATTAATGTGAAACTACTAGTAGGTTTCAAGGATGTGCACCATCATGTTAATATGTGAATCAGATATTCACCAACGGGGAGTATTGAATTGCCTATGTATGCATATGTTCTACAGATGACTTACTTGTTGCTAGTAAAGAGTAGTGTCATTTGGAGACGAATGTTCCTAGGGGGGGGGGATAATGTAACAATCCAAAAAATGACTAAGCTAAGTAATGCTTAAACGTACCTAGAATGTATGGATTAGACCAGGTTCACACGACTTGTTGCGCGTAGAACCAAACCTCAGAACCTATACACTAGTCTACCAACCAACTTGGTGAGTTAGTTGAGCTAGGCAAGGTGAGAACCAACCATGTAGGACACCCGAATTTGAGAGATTCACCCGGATGAGTCTTACCGGACTTAAAAGGGGTAATCTTAGGTTTGGAGGGTCTAGGGGTAAAATGGTCTTTTTCCAGGCTAAGGGTAGAATTGTAATTACCCTAAGTATTTAATTAATTAATTAATTAATATGGTGGAGGGGCAATTTGGGTAGAAATGGCCGAAATTGACCCTTTGAGCGAAATTTTGCTCCACCCGGGTTCGAGCCTTGGTGGGAGCAATGATTTAATTTGATTTATTTTATATAGTGGATTAATTTAATTAATTAATATTTAATGCTGATTTAAGAAAAAAGATCAGATTTTATTTATTAATTAAAGATAAATCCTAATTTGACTAAGTCTCTCCCTAATCTCCTCTCACTCACGATCTGCCTTCAACAAGAGAACAAGAACATAACGTCAAATACAAAAGTTCATCAAGAACTTGAAAGCTAAAAACTCAAATGCAAAACAAGCTTAAAAACGAAAGGTAAAAATCAATTTCTTGACGGATTTTGCTTGTGGTTTCGGTGGTGAGACGTTGGCTTAGTGGGGAAATAGGAAGCACGTTGAATCACTTTTGAACAACTTCAGCAATGGGTTTTCTTCTCTCTTGGTCCCTTTCCCAAGAGACCCCTAAGTTCAGCTTAATTCCAGTAAAAAAAACTAAGGTTGTCCCCGTTGCATGCCCCTATCATTAGATCCTTTGAAAGATTTAAAGTATGCGTTGGTATAACTTCTGGTAGATGATTTTAGGGCTGGTTGTGATTACGTGTTTGAATGCGTATTCGGAAATTATGTGAGTAATGAAAGATGTGTTCCAAAAAAGTGAATTACGTTAACTTGATTGTGCATCTGTATGCCGTGAGTTATCCATGGTTTGAAGCCTGGATTGTACATGTTAAAATATTGTATTTTACGTATATGAATATGTTAAAAATGTGATGTTCATATGAGTTCAAAGTTGCTGAATTGAATGATAATTGTTGATTGAAAGTAACCTTGAAAATGCACCTAAAGATCTCCCTAAAAAACTACTCGAAATGTCTTGATGTTTAACGTGAAAGAGGGTTAGAAAATGGACTGCAAAAAGGTGATTTAAATTCTCGAAAGTAACCATGAAACTCACCTAAAGCTGTACTAGATGTTACACGGAAATTTATCGTAAATCTAACATCTAAAAGTTGAGAAAATGGACTGCAAAGAGGGTGAACAAATTTCCAGCATTCTGGAAATTTGTTTTTGGGCAGCTTACTGTAAAGAAAAGCCACGTTCAAAAATAATTTTTAAATGCTTGAGGTCAGGTGGGGATTGAACCCAAGACCTCATCATATACATGTTATAAAAATTAAATAATAAAAATGTGGTAAGGGGGATTCGAAGTAGGGTAAAGCTCAAGTGAAAAGTTAGGGGGGGGAAATGAAAGAAAATAAAGTGAGGCGTGTGGGGTTCGAACCCACAACCTCTTGGACGGATAAAGGAGAGAGGAGAAAAATGAAATAAAGAAATAATAAAATGAGGTATGTGGGATTTGAACCCACAACCTCTTGGCAAAATGAGAAGGTAAGGAGAAAATGTAAATTAAAATAAGGTGAAGCTGTGGGGGTTCGATCCCACACCCTCTTAATCGAAGCGAATAAACCAAATAAATAAAGGAAAAAGAAAAGAATGTGGGCGTGGGGATTCGATCTTGGGTCCCCCGGGCCGAATTGATTAAGGAAATAATTAAGAAGAAAAAGAAGTGAAAGAAAGTGTAGGTGTGGGGATTTGATCTTGGGTTCCCTAGCCAAGAAGTATGTCAACGAAAATCATAAGGAAAATTTACTAAGTGTTATACAAGGGATTTGAAATAGGGTTCCCTTGCCCAATTCCGTATTGACACATAAGTCTTACGTGATTAAATAATTAATGAATGCTGCCTGTAGAAATCAAATTGAGACCTTGGCATACTTACAAGATGCATAAGTTTTGTACCACGTAATATTGGGCAATATGAATCACCTAAATGAACTATGAATGAAGCCTCATGGCTTGTGTGTGTGGACTCATAAGTCCAGCATACGTTTATAAAGAAAGTGAACCTAAGATGTTATGTGATTAATGATGAGATCCCATAAGGGTTAAGTAAGAGTGTGAAACACACTAAAAGGCCAAGTGCATTGGCATATGATGAAATGAACATTCAGGTAAAAAGGGGTGAGTAATTATGAAGGGCAAATGTGCTAAGAGTAATGAATGTGGTGACAACATGATAAGAGGCTAATGTGAAACATGAGAGCAATCTCAAATGAGCCTAAGTAAATGTTACCAAAACGTACTCATCTATGAGAGTGTAAAGTTAATGAAGAGACCAGTCTCTATGAACACTCTAATAAAAGTATTAAAGTTAATGCATACTTAATACTAATGATGATATGAGAAATGATCTAATGAGCAATGATGTCCTCATGCTAGAAGCCAGCTTCTATGATGTATGAGATGAATGTAATAAACTTTATACTGAGCACCGATAGGCTAGCTATGAGTGGCGATTCCTCATTTAGGAAAGGCAAAGGTTCGTGTAATTCTCATTAGATGAGACTGTCCGTCCAGACGGGTATGGGTCTCCTTATATCTCCTAGTCTTTGAACCTATGCAGCCAACATAGGGATCTAGCAGGGTTCAATTCCCTATATACGCTAGCATGTTTTTGGTTTCACTTTGGCCGGTGATTCCACCTCTTTTAGGTGTGGGGTAGACACAGGATTTCATGGAGCTCACATGATCTATGTCGGTTAAAGTTAAAGTTCCCAAAGAAAGAATGAGGCCAGCCTCATATAATGCACACAATGAAATAAACGATACCAAAGGTGTTAGGTTAGGATAATCAAGAGGTTAACTAGATTATGTAATGACACTAGGTCATTCTTAGTCATTGCACAGTGAACCCAATGAGAGTCTTAAACTACATCCTAGGTATAGATGCGGTTTACACTAGCCTATGAATGAAATGAAAAAGTACGTATGAATGAATGAAGCAACTTTGTGTTTACTAAAGAAGGCTCCCTAGTTGAGGTCCCATATGTTGAGCCCTCATTTTGGGAAGTCATAATGTTAAGTCCATGATTCCAAGGTCTCATGGCATATGAACGAATGATATGAAATATGATATGTGCTATATGCAATATGTTATGTGCTATATGCTATATGTTATGTGTTGTGTGTAATATGATACGTATGATGATGCATGTTACTCTCATGGAATGACTTTCCTAATCCGATTTTGGCAAGTCCACTGACTTGACTTTCTATAACTCATATCGTTAAGAGAGAGCTATTCTAAATCATGCATGTCCGTGGTGTGTGATTGCATATAGCCATACTTAGTACAAGTGTGTACTAATTCCATACATTTATCTACTTTAGGTGCAGGTAAGGCTAGACGTTAGAGCTTACGAGTCGACGCAGAAGTTATCCGGACGTGGAGCTTTCATCCGGATTTGGTAGGCCCTCATGCTTTCGAGGATGCTTACTAGTTTATTCTATCATAGACGTAGGCATGAGCTAGTGGAGTATGTTCCACTAGCGTTTCTTTCATATATACTTTCAGACGTTGTATTGGTGCCATTTTGGCAACTCTATATTTATGACTATATCTTTCATTTGATTATCTTGATTTAGATGGTTGTTGTGAACGCTTATGAGTTTACGTAGATAGTATTATGCGAGATCAATGTTTTCTAATATAAAGTTTAAGTAAACAAAAGTTCAAATTTTCCGCTAAAATTAACCTAGATGAAGTAACGACGACGTATGTAGGCTTGTCTGTGACCTCTGAGAGGTAAACGACGCCGGTCTCGTCTGGGGTCTAGATTCCGGTCGTGACACCAAAGGTGGAATTTAGTTGGTTCTCCAACTCTTCCCCAAAATAGAAATGATCTATCCTCTAAGTACCTATGAGAGGACTCCTCTCTATACAAAGATTCTAGGAAAACATAAATGAGGGAGACTCTCCCCTTACAAGTAAAGAAAAACCCTACTCATGCTAACTAATCATCTAAGTACCTAATCGAGAGGACTCCACTCAATACAAAGAATCTAAGAAAGCATAAAGGCGGGAGACTCTCCTTTTACAAGTAAAAGAAAAAACTCTTCATAAAAACTATGACTGAGAAACAAGAAATAACCAAGAGTAGATGAATGGAGATCACCAAAATATATGACATGATGGAGTTCTTGCTCCTTCAAAGTCCTATAAGAGAAAGATTGTGAAGGAGGCTCCTTAATTCTTTTCATTCTTTTTCTTTTGAAGCTTGGAATTCCTTCCTTGTCCTGTTGAAAGTAGGTTGCTGTCACACTTGGGAGATGCTGGTTGCTAAATATACTTGAGTTGTGGTAATTTGGTGACTCTGTTTGGAGAGTGTTTGGAGAGTGAGTCTGCCACATAGTTTGCTTCTCTGAGTGTATGTATGCATTTGAAGTGGGGGATGTGATTGGTTAGGTTATGTAACTTCTGCATCTGAGAGAAAATGCTCCAGGGGGTGTTGATTTATTAAAAAACCTGTTCACCAAAAGTTGAGAGTCAGCTTCCAGAATCACTTTGGTGTAATTCAAGTGGACACACCATGCTAAACCAAAGTTAGCAGCCTCAGCCTCAGCTTGGTTGTTGGTACCATCCCCCGAAGGAACTGAAAATGCAAATATAAGCTTGCCATGGGAGTCTCTAAGTGTACCCCCTGCTCCAATTTTCCCTGGATTGGTCAAGGCACTTCCATCCGTATTGAGCTTAACCCACACTTCCGGAGGTCTCAGCCATTGCACAAGAGTAACCTTAATGTTATGTGTGCATTTTTCAATCAGAATACATAAAACCCTCCAGCTTGAAGGCCAAGCAATATAGGGGAAAACACTGTGCAACAATTTAATAGTGTCTTTGAACACTAAAAACTTGACTCTAGACATATTATATTTTTTACCCCCGTACTTTTTAGCGCACCTATTTTTTTACAAGTTCCAACAAATACAGATTGGAGTTGACGGTAAAATAAGCTTTGTGCGCATTTTTATTATAATTGGACTTCCACGATCTCATGATAATGTGTCTAAGGGGTATATGATCCGTCTGAATATTCAACAAAGCAGCAAAAAATTTCCAGACAGTGTTGGCAAATTTTCCAGAATTGAAGTTGTGCTCGATAGTGTCCTTGACCAGGTGAAAAACATCAGAAACCTTCACTAGGTGCAGCCCCAAACATGGAAATCTTTTCATTAGTGGGAAGTTTTCCCCGGATTTCTCTCCAAAGCAGAAATGAACACTTGAAAGGAATGCTTATGCCAAGTGTAAGTGTAGATTTCTGTCCTTGGTTGAACTTCTCTAATAATATTCCATGCAGAGGAGCATGTGAACTGTCCATTGGAGTTGAGATCCCAAACTGGTTGATCCGGGACCCCTGTCTGCAGCTGTAATTGAGTAGCCAAAATGCTGTGTACCTGACTTTGAGGGGGCAAAAAGGATGAGTTTGGGTATGTTCCACTGCCCATTCTCTATGAAATTGGAAACCTTGTCATTGTTGAACCTGTTACTTTCTCTTGTGAAGTGAGCCAAAGGACCAATACCAAGCCAATTGTCCCACCAAAAGGAACAAGAGCTTATTTTGACTTTCTAGTGAATATGTGGCTCCATTTTGTGCTTGTTTCTCATCATATTCCTCCATGCCTGAGATCCACCCGTATCCCATTTTATGCTCACCAGGTTAGATATTTGGAAATATTTTGCCTTTAGGAAGTCTCCCCAAAGAGTTTGCTTCAATTTAAAAATCCACCATTGTTTGGAAGGTTTGATAGACATCACTCATTAGTCGCAATCCAATCCCTCCTTCATCATAAGGAAAGCTCAAGTTTTTCCAGGACGACTAATGATATTTTTTCCTATCATTCCTCCATCCCGAGAAGAAATCAGCCATGATGCATTGGATTTGCTTGATAGTAGCTGAAGGAGGAGAGATAGCTGAGAGAAGATGTATACTACGTGATTGAATGACACGTTTAACCAAGGTTGCTTTGCCCCCAAAACTCAGCATCTTTGATTTCCATCCAGTGATTCTGTTGACAACTTTATTGATGATTTCTGAAAAATAGATAATTCTAGGTCTACCTATATATAAAGGGCAACCAAGGTATGTGATGGGACTTTCCTTTTAGTGGAAACCAGTGTACCTCTTTATTCTTTCACTCGTGCTGTTGAATGCATTTGAAGGGATCATAAAGTGACTCTTGGCTTTGTTAATGAGCTGGCCAGACACTCTTTAGTAAGTAGCCAACATCTGCATAATAAGTTTAAGATATCTCTTCCTACTAGAAGTGAATATAATGATGTCATCCGCAAACCTTAAGTGGTTGATCTGTGGTCTCCTCTTTCCCATGTAGAAAGCCATGATAAAGAGGATTTTGGTGTAGCCTATTCAAGGATCTTGACAGCACCTCAGCACCTAAAATAAATAGGGTTGGGGATAGAGGGTCGCCTTGCTTTATGTATCTTGTAGAGTGGAAAAACTCGTACCTCTTTCCATTAATAATAATGGAATACCACTTGTTAGCCATGATTCTCCAGGTCATATCTATGAAAAGTTCATCAAACCCCATTTTTATTAGAATAAGGCAAATATAAGACCATGAGACCCTGTCGTGTGCTTTGGCCATATTTAGTTTAATCACCACATTACTTCCAATAGTAGGTTTTTTAATAGATGAATTATTTATTGAGCAAGCATGATATTTTCCGAGATGCTCCTACCTTTGACAAAACCTTATTGATTAGGAGAAATCAAACTAGGTAGAATAGGTGCCAATCTAAGGCATAGCAACTTAGAAATAATCTTGTTAGTGAAGTTGCTCAAGCTGATGGGCCTGAACTCAGACAATTTTTTTTGGATATTTAACTTTAGGGAGCAACACTAAGCATGCATGAGAGAAATATTTAGGGAGCGTCTGACCACAAAAGAAGGCGTGAATAACAACCAGCAGATCACTCTTGATGATATTCCAACATTTTTGAAAGAAACAACCATTCAAACCATCAGGTCTCGGAACTGAATGTGGGTTCATGGAAAAAACCACCTCCTTCAGTTCATCAAAATATGGAAGGGCCGTTAAGTTTTCATTCTTATCCTGAGTCAAAATTCTTGGTATACACTGCATAGGAACTTCACCAATAAGCTCCTCCTTTCCTGTGAAGATATTCTAGAAATGGTCACAAGCAGCAATATCAATGTTTTCATCCCCCTTTACCCATTCCTCATTATCATTGAGGACTTTATGAATGAATAATCTTCTTCTTCTACCTCTGATCAAAGAGTGGAAATATTTAGTGTTGAAATCCCCTTCTTTAAACCATTGAAGCAGTGATTTTTGTCTGAGTATAGAGTCTTCTAACTTCATGAATCTGATATATTCTGCCTTAATGCCATGTAGAGATACTCTATTTTCACTAGTGTTGTCTTGAATGAGATTTTCTTCTGCAATTTTGACTCTCTCCTCATAATCTTTAACCGTAGTGTATACATCACCAAACTGCATTTTAGACCAAGTTCTAAGAGTAGAGGCCACCCTTTCATTTTCTGATGAAAAATCCACATGGGATTTCCTTTAAGCTGCCTGTTCCAACAGTCTGCCACAATAGTCAAAAAAGAGGGTTGATCTTCCCAAAAATTGAGAAAATTGTAGTATTTTATATGGTCTTCAGATCTAGCTTCCATTTCCATAATCAGTGGGTAGTGGTCAGAACCCATAGAAGGGAGATGGGTGATGCTAGTATGAGGCATGTGTTGCACCCATTTATCATTCACCATGGACCTATCCAACCTCTTCCATATCCTAAAATTGATTCCTCTTTGGTTATACCACGTGAATTTAGGTCCATTGAACCCCAAATCCATGAGTCCACATGCTTCAATCACTCCAATGAATTCCAAGATTTTTCTCATATTGTATGGGATTCCACCAAGTTTTTCATTAGTGTCGTAATAACATTGAAGTCACCAATTGAGCACCAGGGGGTGGTGTTATTGGTATAAGCAAAATGTAACAGTCTATCCCATAAAGGTCTTCTGAGATAGTCTTTACATTTGGCATATACAAAAGTGTTGATGTAAGTTTCAGAAGCTTCCACATGGATGATTTCACAAGTAACATGTTGTTCATCATCCTCTAAGACCTTACAGGAAACATCATTCGTCAAAGAAATTCAAATCTTCCCATTAGTGTAGCTAGTAGCATGATCCATGGTGTAAGACCCCCAAAAATGAGTTAGGGTTGTCTAGAGACTAACATGTTAGTCATAAGTATCTAAGGTCCTAAAATGGTTTATAATGTGGTATTGAGGCAGTTTATAAAGTTCGAGATGATTTGGAAGTCAAACGTCAAGGGACGACCAAGACGTTCGACGAATAGTCGCCAAAGGGGCCTTAGATGCTTTTATATGTTTATGAGTGTGTCATGGGTTTATGGAGTCTTAAAATGATTAATAATGATATTTGTAGGAAGTTTATGGAGTTTCATGAAGTTTCGAGGTCAAACATCCAAGAACGTCTTAGACGTTCGAAAGTTAGCCCTTGAAACGTTCATGTGTGTCTTGAGTGTGCCTTGCATGTTTGGATGTGTTTTACGTGTGAATTTTTGGTGAAACTTGCATGGAAGGTATTCAATATGTTAAGGTGTATATTTACGTTGGAAACGTTCGTGTACGACTTTGCAAGGGCCCCGCAAAAGGGCCCATAAGAAGGACCAAAAGGTTGTTGAGACACTGCCTTGGCAATCGACGAGCCAAACGATGCCTCGTCAGTGGACTGACGCCCCGTCGATGAGGAGGCATCGTTTGGAACTTTGCCTGGAGAAGTCTTAGCCACATGACATCGTCAAAACCAAAAGACAGAAGGCACAGGACGATCCGTTGATGGACCAACGCCCCGTCGTTGAGTCCGTCGATGCAGGCCTTCAGTTACTGCCATGCACGCTGCCTATTTATGGGGTAAATGGGAAATTCACCCCTATGTGCTAAACTGACCCTAGGAGGTATATTTACCTATTTTTAAGTATATATAGATGATATAAAACGTGAATAGCCCATACCAAATCCTCCATTCAAAAATCAAACCTCCCTCTCCCAAAATATCCTCTCTAGAAACCTCCATTGAAGGTGAAGTTCAAGGTCAGCTAGTAGATTGGATTCCCATGGTTTCTTCACCAAATTTTAGTGGGTTCTTCATCTAATAAAGGTATGGTGATCCTTAATCTCTATTTATCCTTCAATCTAGAGAGTTAATCTCAAAGTTTCAAAAGAGATTTCATGATCAAACTTCTCCTTATTAAATCTAGCCATTGGTTCTTTTTAAAAACGTTTTTAAAGGTTTAATCATGATGAATTTATGATAATGTATTGGTTTTGACGTGAATTTTAATCCACTTGCATTGTGAACCCACGTCCATTACCAAACTCGATTTAGCCCTTGCATGGGCATTGTGATCGTGGCTTGTTATTGGTTGAATTGTGATTCTATTACGTTGAATTGTTCTTTCCTACTATTATTTAAGTATATTGACGATGAATTGTTGATGAAATCCCCATGTGAATCAATATATGAAGATTTGAAGAAGGCTAGGTTAGATCTTTATGTGTTCATTGTAACATTGATCTTTAAATGTATAAAAGTGGAATTCAATTATGTTAAGATGCTTGTATCTACTGCCTTAGGTTAATATCATGGTTGAATTGTGGGTATAAATCTTGTATGATCAAAGTAAAGAAGGCTTGGTATGAATTGATCTAGGTTCTTCTAGTCTACCATGTAGTAACTTGTGATCTTGACGTTAGGATGGTTGTTATGTGACTCGATTATGGTGAATTGTCTTAGCTACTGCCTATATGTGTAATGTGATGATAATTAAATATAATTGACCCAATATGAATAGATAACAATTGAATTGGTAAAGATGTAGTTAGGTTCTTCTAGCCTATAGACTTGATAGAGTAATGTATATGTTGTGATCTATATTCTAGGGTGGATGAAGCATGATTTAGCTATGATGTTCTATCTCTTTAGCTACTTCCCTAAATGTATATTATTGATACAATATGATCAAATTGATTCCTAACAGGAACAGGATTGGCAAATGTCACTGTGCGTAACACATTTAATTGGAAGTGGAATGAAGATAATGCGCTTTACTCTTTCATTTGTACAAGACTAGGGAAATTAGTTTATGATCTATAACTCTCTACTTTCTTGTATATATGTGATCTATTGTAATAGATTGTAGTATGATCTTGTAGCGATTTGTACATGATTTCATTCATGATTAAATATATATTTAGCTACTGCCCTATAATGTATTGATGATGAAAAAGGTGTATTGATCAATGATGATCAAAGGTTGGTGAATTTGTAAGAATGGCTCTTCTTCTCTACTTTTCTATATTATTGTAGTTGATGAAGCCTTGTATGGAATTGTGTGGTATGGTCCACTTATGGTGGCGGTGTTTACTTTTTTGTAAATATATATGTGATGTGAACATGGCCTTGAGGCAATTATACTATGAATGTGTGTTGGTGATGGACACCCAATATGAAGCTTATGTCTAGTTTCCTAGTCTAGCTATCATCTAGGTTGTGTTGCTAATGTCATGAGCATGTAAAAGGTTATGTTAAGGTTATGTGTACTTTATGCCTATGATGAGGTCCTATAATGTTATATGTGATGTAAAGCTAAGATAGGTGCATAAAGACTAGAGCTTACTGTAAGATGTTGTAAGTCTTGAAATAAATGAGTCTTGTGCTATGCTATCTATTCTATGATGTTGTGTGACGTATCATTCACTAGGATGACTTGATAGGTGTACTAGTATGGGCAAGGGTATGGAACCTTGTCTATGCATTGCACATGTGTGCCTTGATTGGATAGTTCCTAGGTTTGTCTTCTAAGTACATGCATAGAATTGTATGAACATGTTATGAATATGACTTATATGCTATGATGTTAAGTATATGATATGATGAAATATGAATGTGCATAGTGTCTTAATGTGTTAATATGAAAGGATTTCTCATATAATCACACCTATATACTTATGCATTGATATATGAACATGTGTGACATTCATGTGTTATGTGAAAGGTTTGCTCACATATAAGTATACACACACATGTATGAACATCTAGTCAATAGAGGGGCCTTGAAAGGTGTGTTCAAGTGTACCCTAAACTAGATAGGTGCTTACATATGCTATGTCCATGTGAAAGGGGTTTTCACATGATTTAGGTTGATGAACTCTCATCTATGACCTATGAGCTAATCATATGAGGGTGTGACTCTCCTAAGCCCAATTTTATGAGATAAAGTTAATAAAGGCTTTTTAATAAAAAGGGAACTTAGCTTAGCACCGAGAGAACTTGAAGATGAGGGGTGTCCCTGCCCATTGTAGGAAGGTAGGTCATCATAGACCTCACGGGGTGGATAGCCTCATGACCCAAAAAGGGTCTAGAGTGATGTTTCCATGATGGCCCCCAAGTTCCATAAACTATGCTTGCCACATAGGATCTAGCAGTGTGATATCAACTAAGATGCTAGCATGTGTTAATGTTCTACCTTGGCTAGTTAAGAACACCTTCCATTGGTGTAAGGCTCTACACCACCAAATTCCATGTTTAGCACCCATGGTCTTAGTATCGGTTGAGGCTATAGTTTCCCTAAAGTAAAATGTACAATGGAAGTAAAGTAAGACCCTAACTAGGATAACCTAAGGGTAGTTGCTTAGTGTAGGTGGGGGTATGGGACTTCACCTATGCATTGCACAGGTGGATCTTGAGAGAAGTCCTAGGAAGGTGTTCTAATGCATGTCTGTATGTACATGTTCCTTATGCATGACTTTGTAGTAATTGTCTACTTGTTGTGATGAAGTGCATGGTATGAGTCCTAATGGACCTATGTGATATGGTCGTGTTCTTATATGCAATATGTTGGTCTTAATGACCATATGATGAAGGGCTTGCTTGACATGAATGAAGTTGTCTTCACTTACTTGTTGGTGTATGAAATAGAGTGTTAAGGATTGTAGTCTCATGATAGGTTTACTAAGTATATGTGATGATATGGGGCTTCACATGTACATTGCACTAGTAGACCTCGATTGGGTTCATGAGTAAGGTCTTATAATGATTTATGTAAAGTAAAGTGAATAGATGTGCAAGTTGATGTAGCTTACTTTAAAGCCAATAGGGTCTTGACTTAAATGTGTCTATGATGTATTATGCTTCTATGATGGTATGTGTTGGCTTATGTCGATTGTTTATATGGTTTCTTTTTGGCCCTAAGGTGATGCATTGCACCAAGTATCACTAGAGGGTTACTTGGGAGGTTAAGGAGTTAAAAGAAAAGAAGTTCACTGTAAAAGAAAATAGTTCACTGTAAGGTGAAAAGAGCTCACTGTAAAGTGACCTCAAATGTCCCTTAAATTCTATACATGATTTTATATGATGTTTGGCCTTTGAATATGTCTATATGAAGTATGTAAATGGTATAAATGCTATTGTATCAAAGTTTTATAAAGATTTCACAAAAAGGCATCATGTATGGATTTCAAGTAAAATGTCCCTTTTAAATGCATGTTTTTGCATGGTTGTCATACTTATTGCATTCTTCTACTAACACCATTCTTCTCTACTTTTACACAAAGTGTAGGTTATGGATTCTTAAAGTATGTATCTATAAATGAGGAGCTTGATATGTGATTCCCAAGCTCAAGGAAAGGAATCCTTCAGTCAAGGATGCCCTAATGTTTAGTTTACTGTAAAGCTCTTTAGTATTATACTTATGTATTATGTTGTAAGGGTCGTGTACCTAAACTAATCTTATGATGTTGAGTCTAGGATGGAAAAGAGACTTAAGATCTAAATATGTATTATGACTTATATTTTATATGTATATGAAGTGATGTTTCTAGCATATGATGTGCTATGAAAAGTTTTAAAAATTTACTATGAAAATGCGATGAATGATAACTATGGGCTTGTATAAGACCTCCTAGAGTTCAAGTACGCCATGTTACTTCTAGGGGATGCTCCCCGGATGTGACACATGGCAAGCATACTTTTAAACATATTTATGTGGATGATGTTTGAAAAAGGCTCAAACACAGCAATCATAGACAAGTGAGGGATATTTTTGAGATTTTTGAGACTTTCAAGAGAACCTTGAGTATTGATACCTCTAGCATTCCAAATGATTGTACTTATCATTGAGATGATGTGGAGGTGAATAATCGTGTATTTGGTATGTCTGTAGTGGCATTAATAGCTAGAGGATGCTTCTTTAATGGAAGCCTTTCCAACTGTATGCCTCTAGGGGAGAGGCCCTGTAACATGTTGAATTTCCTTCTCCAATACATTGTCATTGTTTGGACTAAACGCTTTGATCAATGATTCACTAATTCATCATCATCATCCGGATCCTTAATAGGCTGGTTATATATATCCACTTCATCCTCAGAATTCTCCACATCATATTCATCTATGATTTGAGTTCTGCCAGTTCTTTGCAGTTGTGTCTGATTTGGAGGTTCACCCATGGAGAGGGGGTGTTATACTTATTTGAGAGGTAACACATTCATTCCTTGTTTCTCATCCACCATGATAAATTTTTTTACATGGACTTGTCATTTGAGTAATATTCTGGTCATTATCATTATAATCTTGTTTTTGCATTTCAATTTGTTTCTTTTTATTTGCAGCTCTCTTCTTATACTAGGATTGTTCCTGCTTTTGGGAGTCTGCTCTTGTTTGCTGGTACTAGCCTTGTTCCCCATATCTTTGGCCATGGACCCTTTTTGTTGTTTATCCTCTACCTTTTTAGGATGAACCTGCTGTTTTTCAGCTTGAGTATCATTCTGGTCTTGGTGAGGTTTAGCAGTGTTTTGAGTTTTCTGTTTTCCCTGTTGAATTTTAGTGGTATCATAAATAGTATGCAGATAACCCTCATCATACTTTTGGGAAATTGATGCCCCTACAGTCCAAAACTATAGAATATATAGCATCTACTCTAACAAAAGACTAAATAGGGACAATGGCACAATCTTATATGTCGATCCTATATTTAATAAATGTCGGGTCGGTGGATAAGCGTATGACATGTTTAATTTCCATTAGTATGAAGGGTATATGTGATCTAGATTTTGGATGTTTGGGGTTTCAATGTCTCAAAAGTATGGCAAAGGATATTTGCATACCATTTACAATAGTTCGGGGATATATTTGTCCTTTTTCCCTTCTAGTTTTTATGCATTGTTGTATCTTGAGCCTATGTACTTTAGTTCAATTCAGTTTACATACTTGACTAGTATTTTAGCACGTTTATATTCACCTAACTTTGCAAATCCATCATGCTTAGTAAATCCAAAGTACTGACACATACTCTATGATGAATCTTATTATGATTGAGGCTTTGTGTCACGCCCCGAGGCTACCCTCTATACATAACACGGGACCTAGAATTAAGAATGAACACAAGCTAAACCATAGTTATACATATCCTGAAAATATAACTAAGTAATTCACATACTATGCAGAAGCTAGAATAGTGGATATAATAAAAGGAAAAACCCAACTAGTCTGAATATGTAAAACATAAAGGGGTTGTTTGGTGTGAAAGAGATACAAAAAGTCCTGGGATAAATATTTAGTGGAACTTAATTTAGTGTTTGGTTGGAATGTTTGGGATAACTTATCCTGGGGTTAAAAATAGTACAATTATAAGTTATCCCTCCAAAAGGGAGGTATAATAATCCCATCACAATTTATGATGGGATAAATTTATTAAATGACAAAACTATCCTTCAAACCTTTTAATTGATAAGCTTTCACAAGCTCCGCTTATGGTCTTCCAGGTTTCTTCTCTTCTTCAATGCAATACGATATGACTCTTTCATTTGGGTACACCCAACTTTTAATTTTCCATTGAAGCTATAGATGGTATTGAAGAACATCTTTACCAATAACCTTCAACTTTCAAGTCTCTAAGAAGGTTAATTATTTTCATAATTTGTTTCTCTTTTGTTTCTTTGTCATCATTTATAATCTTGATTTGTTGCATGATAATTTGGATACACTCATCTTTTCTACTTAATGGAAAAAAACAATCTTTTCTAGGAATGTTATATTTTAGGGTTTTTGTAAATTTTGAAAAAAGTTTGTTCTTTTTATGTGCTTGAGATATTTGTAAACAATTTCAAGTTGTCCTCATTATAAATTTGCCCTCGTTGATTCTTATTAATTGTTTTTTGTGTATTAAATCTTTTCATTTTTTAATGAAAAAATAGGATTCCTATGGATCATCAACTACAGTACGATATTGAATGTTTTATCATCCATGAGGAGATATTGTGCCAACAATAACGTGTTATGTTTATTTTTCTTTTCATGGTTATGCATGGTATTTCATAAAAAGAAATAGGCATGTGATTAGCTACCTTATGAGTAGTCGAGTTCCTAAAATTATATATCATTTAAATTGTATTGTACAAGATAGTGACACAACATGTATTGTTAAGTTAAGGATGGATAGAAAATATTTTCACACTTTAGTTCTCTTGACTAAGGAAGTTGGAGGTCTGGCCGATATCATATATATGTGAAGTAGAAAAGTTAGCAATGTTTTTAATTATTTGGCTCATCATGAGAAGAATAGATCCATTAAGGTTGATTATATTAGAAGGGGCTGGAGTGTAAGTCAAGCTTTCAGTGAATGCTTGAAAGCTATTCAAAAACTAGATCCATTGTTAATTGTTAACCCAAACCAGTGTCTGAAGATGAATTTAACGATAGATGGAGATCGTTAGAGGTATATGCACTTTCAATTGGATATCTATTAATTTATGTAAAAGTAAAATATGATTTTACGAAGAAAATTTTGTTGCTTGAGATAATGTTATAATTTTTTTATAGTGATATCTAGGTAAATTCAATGGTACATACATTCACATTAGAGTTCCCTCTAAGGACAAACAAATATACAAGACAAGAAAGGGAAAATAGCAAATGATGTACTAGGAGTTTGTGATAAAAAATCATAATTTTACCTATCTATTACCTGATTGGGAAGGATCTGATGGTCGTGTATTACGAAATTCTATAGATCGAAAGAATGGTTTGAAAATTCCCGAGGGTAATGCTATACAATGCTCACATTAAATTCTATTACAAAAATAATTTGATATAAAAGAAACTAATTTCTTATTTATATTATAGGTAATTATTATTTGTGCGGCGAAGGATATAAAAATGGAAATGATTTTCTTTCACCTTACCGAGGATATAGATATTGGTTAAGGGTTCGCAAGGTGAAAGTCCACCACCCCAATGTCGAGAAGAGCTTTTCAATATGAAGCATTCTAGAGCTCGTAATGTTATTGAAAAGACATTTGGTCTCTTGAAAGGACGTTGGGGAATTCTAAGAAGCCCTTCTTGGTACTCAGTTAAGATACATAACATGATTATTAGTGCTTGTTGTTTTATACACAACTTTGTTCGTAGAGAGATGAAAGTGGATCCCTTAGAGATCGATGTGGAAGAACAAGTAGAATATTAACAAGATAACACTGATGTTGTTGAACCATCTGAGGAGTAGACCACATTATTCGTAGAGAGATGGAAGTGGATTCCTTAGAGATCGATGTGGAAGAACAAGTAGAATATCAATAAGATAACATTGATGTTGTTGAATCATCTGAGGAGTGGACCACATGGAGGGATGAGTTGGCTCAATCAATGTGGAATGCTAACTTAAGCAATTGATCTTTCCATTATTTTGTGCTTGTTTTATGTTTTATGCTGCATTTGAGTTATTGTTCCCTTTAGTTTTTGATATTCTTGTAAGATGCATCAAGTATTAGCTTTTTATGATATAAGAAACAATTACTTACATTAATTTGTAATGTGTTGAATTTATGTATTTATCGTGATGTGTTGGTATGTTTTTAATTTATTGTTTTTTACATTGAATTAAATGAATTTTTTATGATGCTAAGTAATGATTTGGAGATACTTTTGCTTTTTATGATAGTAACTAATACTAACATGATTGTTTCACAAGATTATTCAAAAAAATTGAAATCCAGAAATGTTCAATGCAACCACCAAAAAGATCAAGGCGAAGACGATCAACACCGCCAACTCGAAGGACATGAACTCCTAGAGAAGAAAGTATTCTGATAAATGGTTTGAAAGAGTTATGTGTTAATGGTTGGAGGTATGATAATGGAACTTTTAGGCTAGGATATTTAATGTAGTTGGAGCACTGTTTGTATGAACGTCATCCTGACAGTTGTTTGAAAGGTGAACCACATGTCAATTCTAAATTAAAATCTTGGAAGAGAAGTTATAGAAGCTTAAGTTTACTAAAGGGTGGGAGTGGTTTGAGATTTCAATATAGTGATGGAACTATAATTATTGATGATCCAAAAGAATGTGAATTTTTGTAAAGGTAATTAATATATTGCTATTAGAATATTATTACTTCATATAGATATTTCTCAACTGTTCATAATTTATAATTATTCATATAAAATTGTCGTCTTTCTTTTATTGTTTGTCTAGGATGATCTTGTTGCAGGTTGGGATAAAATTTTCGAAAAACATAGGGCAAATGGAGAACATGCAGAAGGGCCACTGGATGTTGGGCCACTGGATGTTGTTGAGGATATCTTAAAGAGTCAAACATTAGGACTTTCTATTTATATGAGTTTAGTTTTCTTATCAATGTAGATGATGATGAATATGAAAATGAAGCTAGTCGTGGACCTAAAGACCTACTGAAGAAGCTGAAATACTGATGCAGGACGTAATTTTACTCAAACAACTGAAAGTGAATATGCTTGAGGATCTCCTCATGAACATACTGGACCATCTAAAAAGAAAGGTGGATCTGCTAAAAAAAATTCTTCTATTGTCAATGAAAAAAAAAAGGCAAGAAAAGAAAGAGGGTTGTGGAAGATGTTAATGAAACATTTCTCAAGAGTATGGCGGAAGTTATGAAAACCTTTACTAAAAGCCAAGATAAAAGAATTGGCTCCTTGATCGACAAGATTGGAAATCATGAGCACTCTCATATGCGTAGTCAAATTTATTCCATCATTGAATCTCCTACATTTGATTTGTACACCATAGAACAAAGTATCAAAGCTTAAAAAGGTTATCTGTGGAGATGTCAAAAATATAAAAATCTTTTTACGTATGGGTGAGCTTGAGAGCCAGACAATGTTGTTCATGGTCATCCATGATAAACTTTGAAGTATGATAAGCTTGTGTATATAAGTGGTGGCACTAGTGTGATAGTTTTTTCTCAACTAACTTCCAAACTTTGATTGGAGTGCCTTTTAGTTATCCTCTAGTTATGTTCACACTCTTTTGTGTATGACTAATATAGGTAATGAGGATGCTAGAATTTTTTGTATATGTAAAATCTATTGAATAGATTACCTCTCATGTAAAAGTTAAGTTTATTGTAAGATTATTACTTTTTATCAATTTTTGTGCAACTGCTTATGTTGCTTCCCTACAATTTTGGCCTCATTTTTTCTACTATGGTAGACCAGCTTTTCATCTTTTTTTTCTGTTGCTTTGATGCAGGACTTTTGTTTCAATTTTGACAGGTGATTTGGTGAATAATTATTATAACATTACTCTCGTTTTAGTTGTTGTTTAGTTGTAGTCTTGGAATTGGTTTGTTGTATGCTGTAATTTTGGTTACGTTTCACAGTTAGTATGAATATGAGATTTTGTTAGTCTAGGCCTATTGGTCATTTGCCAGATGAGCTAGTTTTTTATGTTGCTTCGATGCAGGGCTCTTGTTTCAGTTTTGACAAATAATTTGGTGAATATTTTTGAAATCTTGCTTTTGCTTTAGTCGTAGTTTTGATTTGTTTGTTGTAGGGGTTGCTGAAATTTTTGTCAAGTTTCTCGGTTTGTATGAAGATACAAGTTTCTATAAGTCTAGGCCTATTGTTTCTTCGCCATATGAGCTAGTTTTTTTATGTTGCTTTGATGCGGGACTTTTGTTTTTGTTTTAACAAATGTTTTGGTGAATAATTTCTGAAATTTTTCTCTCGCTTTAGCTGTTGTTTTAGTTGTAGTTTAGGTTGATTTGTTGTAGGGATTGCTGCAATTTTGGTTAACTTTCTTAGTTACTATGAATATACAAGTTTTTGTTAGTCTATGCCTATTGTTCCTTTGCAAGATGAGTTCTTTTTTTCTATTTCTTTGATGCGAGGCTTTTGTTTCAGTTTTGATAAATGAGCTAGTTTTTTCTGTTGCTTTGATGCAAGGCTTACCGTAATTGGTGAAAAAGGTACTCATTGAGGTTGAGAAGAGGAAATTTCAATGTTGTACGAGTCTGTGAAAAGATTGTAATGCACATACCCATTCGGGGTAGATATGTAACTTATATCTTAGCCTAGCCTTTTAAACTTATCATGTCTATGAGTTTATACAAGTTTTGTTATGGAATCATTTTTGATAGGAAGCACTTTATTTTCAAAAGTAAAACTTTTCGAGGACAAAGCCAATTTAGTCGTGCTACATCTAGTAGTTCTCTTACTTCACGAGTTGAATGTTTTAAGAGTATTTCTACTTATTAAACATAGTTGTTTTGGAAACTTGCACTGTTAGAGGGTTCTCCAAATAGAAGTATATCCTGCCAGTGCCTCTGTTTAATGCTGGAAAATGTCACAACTTCATGTTTTCAAACACTACTATAGTTCAGTGGTTCAGCGCTTGTATACAAAATTGACATTATTGGTGCACTTTGGCTAAATAATTGTTGCCATGATTGTTGTTGTGGATATCGTAATGATGTTGCTCATAACTTAGCTAAGGTAGTGTTGAAATGTATGCGTCCACTTATCAGTCAAGGACCAGGTCCTTTGACTGGCCAAGAACAGTAACTAAAAGTAAACGTCCACCTGTTTCGATGGGACCATGTCCTCACCACAATTGCAATAACAACAGTAAAATAAGTGTTGAAAGTAAAGATTGAATAAGCAACTTTACGTGTAAACCTCCTTGCTCAAGGGAAGAAAACCACGACCTGTTCTCAACAGGACTTTTCAACTGTCTTCACTAATCTTCTCAAGCAAAAGTGAAACCCGGTTACAACCAATGTGAGAAAAAGTTATTAATCTCACGATCAAGTAATATACCTATTACTTGAAGAGCATAAGCGGATAAAACACCGCCCATTAAACTATCACCACTAGACAACTTAGAATTTGACCAAGAAACACCCAGGTTGCCCACTAAATCACCACGCTCCGGATAACTTACACTTTTACTAAGAAGCACACAAGGCTTCCCACTAAATCAGTTGGGTTCAACTAATTTAAGATTTTCACACCAAACAACTATCTGATTCCTTTGTATATGTAGGAACAGATTTACAATTTACGTGCACAAGAAATAATCCTAAAACAACTAAGCTTCTAGCTCTTTCAGATTCGAGTTGATCTTGAGGATGCTTCTTCACTCCTTTTGTGAGCCTTTGCAAGAGTTCTTGAGATGTTTTTCAAGTTGCAAAAAAAATGAAATGATAGACACAAAACTCAAACTCAACAAAGATGCTTAAGTACTCTTATCAGATCCTTTTTGTTGAGTATGAGTATTGTTCTACCTTGAAGATGGACTACTTTTCAAGCTTGTGAATTTTCAAAGAAAATCCAGGTTTAGTTTTCCAAGTCTTCAATTTGTGTTTATTAGAAAGAGATAATATGATTCACCACAAATTCGTTGAGGCCATTCCATTGGCTGAAGACCTACGGTTGGAAAAGTTGTGCACATACCGCATCAGAGGTGGCAGCTTTTCTGACAGATGTTTTTTGACATTTTCATGTCGCAGTCTAGCGGGGACCAGGTCCCTTACAAACTTCTTTGTGAGTTCTTGAAAAGGCTCGCAAGCTAACTTCCTTCTTTGGATGAATGAATTTTGTCATTATAAAAATATCATAACATGAAGAGTTATTATCCATTGGACAAACACCCTCCTCCATTCTGATTGGTGTAGTACGTTCATGCCTCAGCAACCTCTATCGTGATAGCTTTACACTTGTAACCAATTATGTATCTGATGGAGGAAACTCTGCCTGGAACCAGGTCCCTGCATTTGTGAGATATTGAAACATATAATCTCGTCCGCTCTTCTTATTGGTGTAGGACACTGCACTTTTCATATACAACCTGACATGACAGCTTTTACGGTTGTAACCCATTTGTATCTGGACGAGAGCACTCTACCAGGGACTAGGTCTCCGCATTTGTGAGGATCATCAAAATACCTAGAATATTACATTCTCCCCTTTTTTTATGATAGCACACAAATATATCTCACACTGAGTTTATCATTCAACTCACTATCAGCAGTTCCAATAACAAGGATCTGGTTCCTTGTTAGATGGATAAGTTTTTTAAATCATCAAAACATCATATCAAGTTCGAGGTAAAATCTCAACTCAGGTTCGAACTAACATTTGCCATCTTTTTGATGATAACATACTTAGTCATCAGTTCCCCCTATCAACAAGAATTCTTGGGGTAACTGGAGTTGAAGCATCCCCAAAGTTTGTCAAATCAACAAAACATCAATATAGCATTTCCCCCCTTTTTAATGATGACAAACATCTTCTTTTCCCTATCGGCAAGACCAGGTCCTCTTCACGTACTAACATTTATTCCCCCCGTCGGAAGAACCGTTTCCCCTTCAAGTAGCTAGCATTGATTCCCCCTATCGGCATGACCCATGTCTTCTTCCAGCAGCGATAACACCATTGATCTCATACTTGTTCAAGCAGTTATAACAACATTTATCTCATACCTTACCTTAACAACTTTCCCCCTTTTGACATCATAAAAAGGGTTAAAGCAGTAAGCCAAGTTGACAGAAATGCAGTTCAAGCAAATTCATGACCACTTGGGCAACACTGAGCATGAGTAAAAAGGCATAAAGTAATGAGACAAGTCAAGACATTTTTCATCCATAAACAAAAGATCAGCCATCAAAGCATTGCAAATATGATTACAAACGAAAACCAGAACAATGCCCAAAAGAGGAATGAGGACTGACATAGAGACGTAGGAAGAGAAAGGATGACTTAGAGGCAAGGGATTGAAAGAATAGAATTAATAGATCATATCCCTTAGCATAAGATTTTTAGTATCTTCTCTTAACGTTCAGAAAGTTGTGCAGCCCAACCTGTATATTGAACCTTCAGGGCTACCAATTTTTATTTTTTTGGCACCTGGTCCCTCTGATAGTGTTGTTTCAGAAGCTGGAGTTTTAGACAACCCATTTGAGTATTCCAGTTAACACGAGCAACTGTTATAACTTCCAACACCAACCTAAGTTTCACATAATAGAAAGATTGCTAACACAAACAACTCAAGGACTCCGAGAAGAATAGATCAATAATTGAGAAACCAAGAATTTTTTGTTTTAAAAAATCTGAAACCTTCCTCTTCAGAATTGAGTTCTCGAAATATCAACTTTGCCCTTTTTGAAAATCATCTTTTCCACTTCTTCAATTTTCTTGGAGGACCAGGTCCCTCGTCACACTTAAAAACATCTTCATCAGAAAATTCTCCGTAAGAATAGAGGGTTAACAATTTGAAGTGTTTTATGAGAGAAGAGAAAAGAGAATTTTGAAACACCCTGATATTTGGAAGGTAAACTGATTTTTTTATTATTGCGGAGATAGAAAGAAATATGGAATATGAAGAAAGAGAGAGGAAGTATCATTTTGGTACTCAAAAGATGAGACAACTGTCAGATTCCTAAATGACAGACATGTGGCAATTGCAATGGTTCTCATGCATAATTCAAACTGCAATGTCAAGAGTGCTAACCTTCGAGAAAGGAACAGGTCCCTTTCTTTAGTTTGAATGTCATTGCCTAGATCTGTCCTGACCTCCCTTTTCCTTCGTCCCCATTTCCATGTGTGTATACCTACAATAGGTATGAAACTGAACTTGCTAAAACATACAAAACCGAAAAGCATGGATACCTTCTCTCTTTGCATAGTCATGAGTGAGTTGATTGCTTCAGGCAGGATCCATTCAGGAAGGTTTTAGCATTTCCATCATCAGCGTGGTTATTCAGCCAAGTTTTTGTGAACTTCAGGTTGTTGCTTGTTCCACAAGAGTTGATTCCATCAAGCTACACTTGCTACATTTATCGCCTCAGTTGATGAAAGAGAAATTGAATCTTCCCTTTTAATTCCACACGAGTGTAAGATCAGCGCATAACATAATCCACTCTTGAGGTACTCTTTCAATCAACTTGATACCCAGCATAATCAATAGCACCATTTACTCTAAACCAAAAAGTCTGTTGATGGGCAGAATAGGAACAGGTCCCCTGTCTTCTTAAAATATCTTCGAATTCTACTAGCAGCCTTCAAAAGTTAGTGCCCAAGAAAGCGTGAATTTTCCCAGCACCCATAACATGAAACCTTTTCAGCAACTTCATTAAACTGGTACCAGGTCCCTTTCTTTGTTCAGACAACAATTGCCCTGATCACGCTGTGCGATCTTCTTCTCTTCATCTAAGTTACTGTGAGTACACACTAGTCCTAGCTTAGCACTTTAGTGAAGATTGTCAAGACACTCGATCTTCCAGTTTGCTCGCAAAACATCATTATGACATTGCCCATCTGTAACATTGTCTTGACTTGAAGTATGTTAAGCCATTTGAGAATCTCACAAATGTAATTTTCTTGACAACCAATGGTACATTTTGAGTTTTGCTTAGCCTGTAGCTCTGAGAAGAATTCTCTCATCATGCTCATTTAGAACCGACTACCCATGAATGCGACAAACTTCACTTGAATCCATTGTTGAAGAGGAACTTGGACGACTATCAGCTTGTTGGGGAGCCAACTGTCATACTCTGCTTATTTCAAACTGAGCTTGATCAGTTTCATCATTCTCACTTTCAGAATTCAATTTATCAGTTTGAATTGCACTGTCTATAGGACCAGGTCCCTCATCAGGTTCATCATCTGCCTGGGACCAGGTCCCTGCATTTGTGAGATATTGAAACATACAATCTCGTCCGCTCTTCTTATTGGTGTAGGACACTGCACTTTTCACCTACAACCTGACATGACAGCTTTTACGGTTGTAACCCATTTGTATCTGGACGAGAGCACTCTACCAGGGACCAGGTTCCCGCATTTGTGAGGATCATCAAAACACCTAGAATATACATTTTCCCCCTTTTTGATTATAGCACAAAAATATACCTCACACTGAGTTTATCATTCATCTCACTGTCAGCAGTTCCAATAACAAGGATCTGGTTCCTTGTTAGATCGATAAGTTTGTTAAATCATTAAAACATCATATCAAGTTCGATCTAAAATCTCAACTCAGCTTCGAACTAACATTTTCCCCCTTTTTGATGATAACATACTTATTCATCAGTCCCCCCTATCAACAAGAATTCTTGGGGTAACAGGAGTTGAAGCATCCCCAAAGTTTGTCAAATCAACACAATATCAATATAGCATTTCCCCCCTTTTTGATAATGAAAAACATCTTATTTTCCCTATCGACAAGACCAGGTCCTCTTCAGGTAGCTAACATTTATCCCCCCTGTCGGAAGAACCGTTTCCTCTTCAAGTAGCGATTCCCCCTAACGGCATGACTCATGTCTTCTTCCAACAGTGATAACACCATTGATCTCATACTTCTTCAACCAGTTATAACAACATTTATCTCATACCTTACCTTAACAACTTTCCCCCTTTTAACATCATAAAAAGGGTTAAAGCAGTAAACCATGTTGACAGAAATGCAATTCAAGCAAATTCATGGCCACTTGGGCAACACTGAGCATGAGTAAAAAGGCATAAAGTAATGAGACAAGTCAATACATTTTTCATCCATAAAAAAAAGATCAACCATCAAAGCATTGCAAATATGATTACAAATGAAAACCAGAACAATACCCAAAAGAGGAATGAGGAATGACATAGAGACGTAGGTAGAGAAAGGATGACTTAGAGGCAAGGGATTGAAATAATAGAATTAATAGAGCATATCCCTTAGCATAATATTTTTAGTATCTTCTCTTAACGTTCAGAAAGTTGTGCAGCCCAAATGAATTTCTCTCATCTCTCTCAAGAACGCTATCTTTTCCAAACTCCATTGAAGAACAAGAAGAGCTTAAGGAAAAAGACGAAGACTTCAAGATTTTCTTCCAAAATTCATGGATTATTCGTCAATAAGGTATGGGTTTTTCATTCATGATATTCCTTTCCACAAGAGGTCCTTTCAAAGATAGTTTTCAAGAAATTCAACTTCTAGGGTTTTTACTCTACAAAACGGGTTTTCTTCCTAACTCTAAATTTATGACTGTCTATGAAAAATAATGGTTTCCTATGGTTGATTAAGTATATATTGACAAATTTTTGGCTTGTAATTGTTAGATTTTCGTGTGAAACATGTTCTTATGAAATTGATGGTTTTGATTGGGTTATATCTACTACTTGATAGCATGAAATTGTTGGGATTGGGACTATGACTTGAATGAACTCCTAAATGACCCACTTTCCTTGTCATACATTATGAATTGATCTTGTATATGACTTGAAAAGTTGGTATTTATTATGCTATTGAGTATTTCATTATGTTGTTGTTATGATTGTTGTAAGTTGAACGTAAGTTCGTGAATAAGGTACTTGGAAGCAAGAGGTAAGTCTTCTAAAGTCGTGATTACTCTATGAAGGTTATGGTATCCTAGAAATGATGTTACAACTCTAATGAAGTATGTATGATGATGTTATGCATATATTTTGGTCTATGAATAAGTTAATTTGTGATATCATGAAAAGAATACGATAATGCAAGTTTATGATATTCTCTTGTATCGATACACAAGATAATTTATGATATGTTAATCTCACAAATGAAGGGTTACGAAGAAAGGAAATTCTCATCTAAACCTAAAGAGCTCATGATCATGTTTATACAAGAAGTTAATCTCCTATGACTTATGATAAGAATTATGAATAAATGATGATTTAAAGATTATTCAAAAAGGGAATTAATCTTAGCACTGATGGACTAGATATGTAACACCCCGTAACTAAAACACACAAAAAAAAATCAGTTTTTCAAAAAATCTACAGGTGCAATAGACGAGACCATCGACGGACCGTAGCCTAACCCTTGGCCCGTCCTGCACAACCGTCGATGGGATCAGAAACTCCCAAAAATCTCAGCCCAGGAAAATTGGTTAAGTGTTGGTCGACGGACGGACTTACTGTCCGTAGGTCAGACAACGGTCCGTAGTCCATGACCGTTGATCAAGAATCCTTTCACCCACTTCTGACAAGAGCTACGGATGACCAGCATGGGCCGTAGGTGGACCTACAGTCCGTAGGTGTGACCGTAGGTGGGAAATTAGCAGACAGTTAAGGGGAAATGCAGATTGGTCAACTTTAAATTCAGATAGATAATTGAATTATCTTTCTATAGTCACTGACCTTGCTAAAATCAGACCTCCGAGTAAAAAGTTATGTTTGTTTTAGTAAAGGCCTATCAAACAGGCCCAACCGACAGACCAACCGATGGGGCGTCGGTCAATCGACGGACCGTCAGTCCTGGCCGTCGATTGGTCCAACAGCAACTTTCCCAGGGGTCTTTTGGACCTTTCCCAATTTGTTTAAACCCTAATTACGTCATTTTGACCCTAAATCATCATATTTTAGTAAGTTTAAGCCTAGAAACATAACTAAAACAAATCTAAGTCAAATCATTAAATCAAAACTTAGAAAATTAGAAGCATGAAAGGAGAAAAAAACTCACGAGCCTAGATCAAGAACGCCGCAAGCTCTATCAGTTCCAGCCCCGAAACATAAGTATTTTTCTGTGGATTTCATCGCCAGAAATGTGGGATTTCACTAGTGGGTTCCTTTCACCCATTGGGTCCCTAGTTTTCAGTCAGTTCTTGATTCTCTTATCGTGATTAAACCTAGGGTTTCTAGAACTTTGATAGAACTTCAATATATATANGAGGTATGAGTGTTCATGATTACTCTTTGAATTTCATTCAATTGGCCGAATATGCTCCTTCCTTGGTCTCCGATCCTAGAGATGAGATGAGTCAATTTGTGACGGGTGTATCGGATGACTTGCAAGAAGAATGTCATTAGGCTATGCTTCATGATAACATGAATATTGGTCTTATTATGGTGCATCCTAAAAGGGTTGAGTAGGCTATAGCAAAATGGAAGGATAGGGATTCAAAAAGGACAAGGTCTTTTGAGGGTGGAGCTACGGACGATAGGCTTGGAATTCAAGACAAGCCTAGATTCAAAAGAGGTTCTCAAATCAAGTTCCATCCAAATTTCCCAAGAGGGAGGAGAAGGCCCCTAGGCCGAGAGTTCAAAAAGGGAAGAGTGGAAATTCGTCTAATGAGAAGCCATCTTGCAATGAATGTGGGAAGAAGCATTTTGGTGCTTGCCTCCTCGGGTCGGACAAATGCGTTGGTTGTGGAAAGATTGGTCACAAGGTGAGAGATTGTCCTAATGCAAAGGGGCAAGAGAAGGGTGGACAGCCAAGTGGTTCTAGTGATGCTCCTAAAAAGAACCGCTTTTATGCTCTTCGTACTAGAGGTGATCTAGAGGCCTCTCCCGATATGGTGACCGGTATGTTACAAATCTTTACTATTGATGTGTATGCTTTGGTTGATCCGGGGGCTACTTTTTCTTTTGTTACTCCCTTAGTAGCTAAAAATTTGATACTTCACCCGATGTTTTGTATGAACCTTTTGTGGTGTCTACGCCGGTGGGTGAGTCCATGTAGCAAAACGAGTCTATTGAAATTGTCCTATCACTTTGCCCAATAGAGTTTCTCATGTAGATCTAGTTGAACTAGATATGTTTGACTTTGATGCCATTTTGGGTATGGATTGGTTACATGCTAGTTTCGCTTCCATTGATTGTAGGACTAGAGTTGTGAGGTTTAGTTTCCCAAATGAACCCGTTATTGAGTGGAAGGGTGGGAATTCTATTCCTAGAGGTCGCATTATATCTTGTCTAAAATCATATAAAATGATCTCAAAGGGGTGTCTTTATCACATTGTAAGAGTCCATCCAAAATTCCTCCTATTGAGTCGGTCCCCGTGGTGAGTGAATTTCCGGAGGTCTTTCCTAATGACCTTCCCGGTATTCCTCCCGAACGGGAAATTAATTTTGGTATCAATTTGCTACCGGAAACAAATCCTATTTTGATTCCTCCTTATCGAATGGCTCCGGATGAATTCAAGGAGTTGAAGGCACAACTTAAAGATTTTCTAGACAAGGGATTTATAACGCCTAGCATTTCTCCATGGGGTGCTCCGGTCTTATTCGTGAAGAAGAAAGATGGGTCCTTGAGAATGTGTATTGATTATCGCCAACTCAACAAAGTTACTATCAAGAACAAGTATCCTCTTCCTTGGATTGACAATTTATTTGATCAACTCCAAGGAGCGAGCTACTTTTCAAAGATAGATTTGAGGTCGGGGTATCACCAAGTTAATGTGAGAAATGAAGATATTCCAAAGACAGCCTTTTGGACTCGGTATGGGCACAATGAGTTCGTGGTTATGTCTTTTGGTCTCACAAATGCTCCGGCGGCGTTCATGGATCTAATGAATAGGGTGTTTCGAAGCTATCTTGATTCATTCGTTATTGTGTTTATTGATGATATCTTGGTGTATTCGAAGAATGAGGTTGATCACATGGGTCATTTGAGTGTGGTATTGCAAACCCTTAAAGAGCATCAAGTATTTGCCAAGTATAGCAAATACGAGTTTTGGTTGAGGTCGGTGGCGTTTCTTGGGCACATCATCTCTAGTGAGGGAGTTGAGGTAGACCCAAGGAAAACAGATGCGGTGAGAAATTGGCCTAGACATTTGACTCCAACTGACATTAGGAGTTTCTTGGGTCTAGCGGGCTATTATCGAAGGTTTGTGGAGGGATTTTCATCCATTGCATCTCCTTTGACTACATTGACTCAAAAAGGTAAAAAGTTTAAGTGGTTGGAGGCTTGTGAAAAGAGTTTCCAATTATTGAAGGATAGACTTACTTCGGCTCCGGTGTTGACACTACCGGAAGGTACAAAGGGCTTTGTTGTGTATTCTGATGCATCTCGTATAGGTTTGGGGAGGGTGCTTATTCAAAATGGGAAGGTGATTGCCTATCTTCGAGGCAACTGAAGGTGCATGAGAGAAACTATCCCACTCATTACCTTGAGTTAGCGGCCGTGGTGTTTGCTTTGAAAATATGGAGGCATTACTTGTATGGTATTCATGTTGATGTTTTCACCGATCATAAGAGTCTCCAATATGTGTTTACTCAAAAGGAGTTGAATCTCTGGCAAAGAAGGTGGTTAGAATTATTGAAATATTATGATATGAATGTCTTATATCATCCCGGCAAGACCAATGTGGTTGCGGATGCCCTAAGTCGTATGACTATGGGTAGTGTGTCGCATATAGATGAAGCCAAGAAAGACCTAGTGAAAGATGTTCATAGGTTGGCTAGATTGGGGGTGCGATTGGAGAGTTCTCCAAATGGTGGTGCTATGGTTCATCATAGCTCCGAGTCATCATTAGTGGTTGAGGTGAAGTCCAAACAACACCTTGATCAACTATTGATGGAGTTGAAGGAATCGGTTCTTGCCAAGTTGAATGAGTCTTTCTCCTTAGTGGGGGATGGTGTGTTGAGGTACCAAGGGAGATTATGTGTTCCCGATGTTGATGGGTTGAGGGATCGGATCCTTAAAGAAGCCCATGGATCCCACAACTCCATTCATCCGGGTTCGACTAAGATGTACCATGACCTTCGGGAGATATATTGGTGGGAAGGTTTGAAGAAGGACATAGCGGAATTTGTTGCTAAGTGTCCGAATTGTCAACAAGTGAAGGCGGAACATCAAAAGTCGGGTGGCTTGCTACAAGAGATCCAAATTCCTACTTGGAAGTGGGAAGACATTAATATGGACTTTGTGGTAGGGTTTCCTCGGACCCAAAAGTCACATGATTCTATATGGGTGATTGTTGATAGATTGACTATGTCCGCTCATTTTATTCCCGTCAAGTCCACTTATTCGGCGGAAGATTATGCAAAGATCATAAATGAGATTGTGTGTAACCATGGTAATCCGTTATCCATCATTTCGGATCGGGGTGCACAATTCACATCTAGATTTTGGAGGTCATTCCAAGAAGGTTTGGGTACTAAGGTGAAATTGAGTACCGCTTTTTATCCTCAAACGGATGGTCAAGCAGAATGCACTATTCAAACCTTTGAGTATATGCTTAGAGCTTGTATTATTGATTTTAAAGGTAATTGGGATAAGCACTTGCCTTTGGTGGAGTTTGCTTATAATAACAACTTTCATTCATCCATCTCCATAGCTCCTATGAAGCCTTGTATGGTAGGAGGTGTAGGTCTCCTATAGGGTGGTTTGAGGTTGGTGATCCATCGTTTCTTGGTCCCGATTTAATTTATAGGACTTTGGAGAATGTGCACATCATAAGGAATCTGTTACAAACAGCCTATAGTCGACAAAAGTCCTATGCCGACAATAGGAGAAGGGATTTGGAGTTTGAAGAAGGTGATAAAGTGTATTTGAAAATTTCACCTATGAAGGGGGTGGTTAGATTTGGCAAGAAAGGGAAGTTGAGTCCTTGTTATGTGGGACCTTATGAGATATTGAAAAGGGTTGGTAAGGTTGCCTATCACTTGAAACTCCCAAATGATTTAGCTTTGGTTCATCCGGTTTTCCATGTATCTATGTTGAAGAAGTGTGTCGGGGATCCCGAGTGTATTCTTCCTATTGAAGGCCTTGGAGTCAAGGATAACCTCTCTTATGAGGAGGTTCCGGTGCAAATACTTGATAGACAAGTGAAGAAGTTGAGGAACAAAGAGGTGGTTTCCGTAAAAGTGTTATGGAAGAACTACCTAGTTGAGGGTGCAACATGGGAGGCCGAGGCTGACATGAAGACCCGTTATCCTCATCTTTTCGATGATTAAGGTTAGCCATTCTTTCTAATAACATAATTATGACTAGTAATTGTGTTTTCTTGATTTTTAGGTGAAGTCTTGCAAAAATCCAAATTTTTGAGACTTCACAGTGAAGGTACAGTGAAGTCACTGTAAGTTGGCTTTAAAATTTTGAGATTTGTTTTGCTTGTTGCTTATTTGAGTTAAGTTATTCATTTTGATTTGGTGAGTCTTTGTGGAAATTATATGTAGCATATTGATGAAATGAACTTGGTGCTAATTGACTTAGGTAATGAATGATGAGCTCATATGTGTTGTGAGAAGGAGGTACCGCACGACGAAATTTTGAGCGTATGTGTGGTAAATTGAGTCTTGAAGTTGCCTTATTGAAATGATGTGATTCATGTTAATTTGATATTGTGAATTGGTTGAGCTGCTAGTCTTGTGTCTATTCCTTCCTTTAAAAGAGCGTTTAGTGTCATTCGGGGACGAATGTTCCTAGTGGGGGGGGGGATAATGTAACATTTCGAAATTTCAAGGCATGTTGTAAAACTTAACCTAGGTTCCATGAGGTCTAAGAACTGTTCTAAGTTGATTTATATGTACATAGGCTAGTTAAGATGTTTAAGAATCAAAATAATCAAGAACGTCCATGACGTTTGGAAGTTGGTTCACAAGAGTGCTAGGATGTCTTAGCCATTTGACTAGCTTTTAGGAGTTGGAATTGAACAAAATTAGGTAAAAATATGTGTAACGCGTGTTAGGGATATTTCATGGTTGAAACGTCCGGGTACGACTCCCCAAGGACCAACCAAGGGCCCTTGAGGAGGACCCTTGTAGTTTGGATGCAACACTGCCTGGCAGTGTGCATCGACGGAAGGGTTGAAGGGGCGTGAGTGGCTCGACGGGGCGTCGAGGCCACCGTCGTCCCACACTTGGAAAGTTTTCAAGAAGCCCTTGCTTCCATATCTACTGTTCCAGGCGATGGAGGGGGATGACGGGGCGTCGACTCACAGACGGATCGTGGTCGAGGTCTCGTCTATGAGGGCCCAACTTACTGCCAAGATTTTTAAAACGACCTCATTTAATTAATGAATGAATTTTTGGTGGTTATTTGGGGGATTAGGAAGTCTAATTAAGTAATTTAACCCCTCATATAAATACCCCCAACCCTCATTAGTCTAATGACAACATTCAAAACAAACTTTCTTCCTTCTCTCTACTTTCTCTCTCTATTGGAAGACACCATTGAAGACATAGCTAAGGAAGGGATTTAGGGTCTGGAAAGGGAAGAATTCATCATCAAATTGTTATCAAAACATTAAGGTATGGGATCTAATTCACCTTTGAGACTTCTTTCCTCAAAGGGCTCCCTCAAATGATTCTTCCAAAAGTTGAGTTTCATGTGGGTTTTATTCAATTACGAATTTTATGTTATGAATTGAATTGCTCATGTTTTACTTAGGTTATAATGAGTAGATTATCATGTATTGTAACTTGATTAGGATAAATTGATATGGTTTGGACTAGATTGTAGATTTTGATCCTTACTCCTTAACCCTAGGTTTGATCTTAATATGAATTGTGTTAGGTTCGATTCAATTGACTTCACTATTGTTTAAATCATCCTTAAATACTGTTATTACGTAGATCATAAACCTAATGTGATGAATTGTAGTCTTTCATGCTTGCTCTTGAGGTGTTGATCTATGTTAGGAAGACATACTTGGATATCATGTTTCAAGTCTTGAATCTAGTGTTGAATTAGGTTATAATGATTCTTCTAAATTTATTATCATGTTGGTTATTGTGTTACTTTGGTGTGATGATCCAAATTGGGTTGAGTTATGGGTTGATGGTAAAGCCCCTTTATGATGAACTATGGAGGAGTGTTGGTAAGTCTTGACTATCCTAATTCTCACTTCAATTGTGGTTAATTGTCATCAAGTTATGTTGTTGTGTTGAAGTATACCTTTTTTAGAGTGATAGGATGGTATGATGATTGAATTGAAATGTCTTATGCTTTGGTTGTGAGGTTGCTTAGGGTGTACATGCCATAAGGATGATAACATGTAATTATGTACCCTATTATGATGTGATATGCAAGGGGTGGACCTCACTAATATGAATTGTGAATGAAAGGACTATTTCTCATACAATTCTTATAGAGCTATGACGATGAATATATAAGGGCTAGACCCTATGACCTAAACTAAGTTTATGATGTTTAATAAAGCTTAAAGACATTTCAATAAAAAGGGACTAGCTTAGCACCGAGTGATCTTGTATGTGAGAGGGTGACACTTTTCCACATTGGAAAGGTAGGGTTCACTACGGTTCTCACGGGTTGGATAGCCTCATGACCCAAATAGGGTGTAGAGTGATATTTCCTATGATGCCCCAAGTTCCATAACTATGTTGCCACCATAGGAATACTAGCTAGTGGATCGTCCTATATAGCTACGTTTATGTTAGGTTCTAACTTGGCCGGTAGACCACCTTCCATCGGTGTAAGGTTTCATGACACCGGATTCCACATTAGCTCATCTGGTTTATGTCGGTTAAGGCAAGAGTTCCCTAAACTAAAATGAATGAATGAAATACAAACTAATTGAAGTAACTTGATGGGTTTGACTTTAGCTTAGGTAGGGGTATGGGACTCTACCTATGCCTTGCACTAGTTGCCTTGATAGGAACTTTGAGGAGTTAATATTATGTATATAAATGATGATATAATGTAAATGACTTTATATGTTGAATAAGATGCTTATGAATATGAAATTGGTAATCATTGTTAAAGAAGGAACATTATATGAGATTGAAGACTATGTTAAGTGAAGGGAATTGCTAATTATGATCTTTGGTAGGTTACTTGATTAAGTAGGGTTATGGGGCTTTGCTTGGTCATTGCACTTGTGTCTTCGTGAGAATTATAGTTAATTGGTTTCCTTTGCTATCTACATGATTTACTCTTGTTCATGTTTTGTGATGTTATTTACTTGATAATAGAATTATATGAGATTGTGGATTTAAGTATGATGATATGCATATGATGTAGTTAACTTATTTAGCATGATTAAGGGAATTGTGTAAATGACATGATCGCATTAAAAGTCCTTTTTAGCATATTTGTTGGTATTTGTGCATATGGTCTCATACTTAGTACATGTGGCGTACTAACCCCATTTTCTCCCTCTTTCCCAAACATTTTAGGTTCCGGTCGTTGAAGTTTGATTTGAGGTGATTCGAAGGAAGACTTGGATATTCTATCATCCAAGTGGTAGGTCCTCATTTTCCCGAGGACGATGACAATATTCTCTTTATGAAGTTACTTAGTTACTAAAACTTTGTATTGACTCTATTTCCTATTTGAGACAAAGTCTTATAAAGCCTATATGTGACTTTCTTTTATTGATGTAGGGCTATGCCCAATGTTATTGTTGTTGTTTAGATGGTTTTATGAGATGAGACGGATTTATGATTCTATTTCCTTATTATATAAATGTGTGAAATAAAAGTAGAAGACTATGTAATCTTCTTATACGAACAAGTCTATGTATACTTGATATAAATATGATTATGTGTATGTAGAGGTCTATGTAAACCTCCGATTAGATTTAGTTTGAAAAATTTTTAATTCTTCGGTATTTTTAATCGATGAATGCAATGATGTAAGATTAAGAGGCTTGTCTTAGTCCTCAAAGAGGACGACGACGCCGGTTACATCTAGGGGGTAAACCCGGATGTGACAAACTTGGTATCAGAGCCAGGTTGAATATCCTTGATGTTGACGTCTCTCTAAACCACATCTATGTAGGTTTGTATTCATAATTGTAAAGCGCGCCACACTTATGAATAGGAACTTATTTGATGCTTAGGAATCACTCACATTTTTGGAAATCCATTGTCGTGCCTCTAAAGTGTACTTCTTATATGATTTCACCTAAACCTTGTATTTTGGTTATAGGAGATGAATACTCGGAGGAATGCGGCAAGGATACTTGAGGAGGAGATTGCTAATGCGGGAATTCCTCCCCGTGATGATCTAGTTTCACCTCTTGAAGAGGTTGTTGTTGATGATCAGGCTCCGGCCGATCCTCCACCTATGACAGAGGCTCAGATGAGGGCTATTCTTGCTCAAATGGCCCAAGCCATGACTACTCAAACCCAAGCCGCAACAGTTCAAGCTCAAGCTATGACTGCCCAAGCCAATCGGGATATTGCACCGAGAGTTCATGAGCAAACTATGGCTTCCCAACTTAGGGACTTCACTAAGATGAATCCTCCTATCTTTTATGGGTCTAAGGTTGATGAAGACCCTCAAGAATTCATTGATGAGGTTTATAAGATACTATGTGCTATCGGGTTGTCTACAAATGAGAATGCCGAGTTGGCCTCATACCAACTCAAGGATGTAGCTCGGACTTGGCATGTGTAATGGAGGGATAATAGGCCACTTCAAGGTGGGCCAATGACTTGGGAGATCTTCAAGAGGGTTTTCCTTGACCGGTTTTTCTCTAGAGAGATGAGAGAAGCTAAGGTGGTGGAATTCATAAACCTCCTCCAAGGAGGTATGAGTGTTCATGATTACTCTTTGAAGTTCATTCAATTGGCCGAATATGCTCCTTCCTTGGTCTCCGATCCTAGAGATGAGATGAGTCAATTTGTGACGGGTGTATCGGATGACTTGCAAGAAGAATGTCATTAGGCTATGCTTCACGATAACATGAATATTGGTCTTATTATGGTGCATGCTAAAAGGGTTGAGTAGGCTATAGCAAAAATGGAAGGATAGGGATTCAAAAAGGACAAGGTCTTTTGAGGGTGGAGCTACGGACGATAGGCTTGGAATTCAAGACAAGCCTAGATTCAAAAGAGGTTCTCAAATCAAGTTCCATCCAAATTTCCCAAGAGGGAGGAGAAGGCCCCTAGGCCGAGAGTTCAAAAAGGGAAGAGTGGAAATTCGTCTAATGAGAAGCCATCTTGCAATGAATGTGGGAAGAAGCATTTTGGTGCTTGCCTCCTCGGGTCGGACAAATGCTTTGGTTGTGGGAAGATTGGTCACAAGGTGAGAGATTGTCCTAATGCAAAGGGGCAAGAGAAGGGTGGAAAGCCAAGTGGTTCTAGTGATTCTCCTAAAAAGAACCTCTTTTATGCTCTTCGTACTAGAGGTGATCTAGAGGCCTCTCCCGATGTGGTGACCGGTATGTTACAAATCTTTACTATTGATGTGTATGATTTGCTTGATCCGGGGGCTACTTTGTCTTTTGTTACTCCCTTAGTAGCTAAAAAGTTTGATACTTTACCCGATGTTTTGTATGAATCTTTTGTGGTGTCTACGCCGGTGGGTGAGTCCATTATAGAAAAAAGAGTCTATCAAAATTGTCCTATCACTTTGCCCAATAGAGTTTCTCATGTAGATCTAGTTGAACTAGATATGTTTGACTTTGATGCCATTTTGGGTATGGATTGGTTACATGCTAGTTTCGCTTCCATTGATTGTAGGACTAGAGTTGTGAGGTTTAGTTTCCCAAATGAACCCGTTATTGAGTGGAAGGGTGGGAATTCTATTCCTAGAGGTCGCATCATATCTTGTTTAAAAGCATATAAAATGATCTCAAAGGGGTGTCTTTATCACATTGTAAGAGTCCAAGGTTTCGATTCCAAAATTCCTCCTATTGAGTCGGTCCCCGTGGTGAGTGAATTTCCGGAGGTCTTTCCTAATGACCTTCTCGGTATTCCTCCCGAACAGGAAATTGATTTTGGTATCGATTTGCTACCGGAAGAAACCCTATTTCGATTCCTCCTTATCGAATGGCTCCGGCCGAATTGAAGGAGTTGAAGGCACAACTTAAAAATTTTCTAGACAAGGGCTTTATAAGGCCTAGCATTTCTCCATGGGGTGCTCCGGTCTTATTCGTGAAGAAGAAAGATGGGTCCTTGAGAATGTGTATTGATTATCGCCAACTCAACAAAGTTACTTTCAAGAACAGGTATCCTCTTCCTTGGATTGACGATTTATTTGATCAACTCCAAGGAGCGAGCTACTTTTTAAAGATAGATTTGAGGTCGGGGTATCACCAACTTAATGTGAGAAATGAAGATATTCCAAAGAAGGCCTTTTGGACTCGGTATGGGCACAATGAGTTTGTGGTTATGTCTTTTGGTCTCACAAATGCTCCGGCGGCGTTCATAGATCTAATGAATAGGGTGTTTTGAAGCTATCTTGATTCATTCGTTATTATGTTTATTGATGATATCTTGGTCTATTCGAACAATGAGGTTGATCACATGGGTCATTTGAGTGTGGTATTGCAAACCCTTAAAGAGCATCAAGTATTTGCCAAGTATAGCAAATACGAGTTTTGGTTGAGGTCGGTGGCGTTTCTTGGGCACATCATCTCTAGTGAGGGAGTTGAGGTAGACCCAAGGAAGACAGATGCGGTGAGAAATTGGCCTAGACATTTGACTCCGACTGACATTAGGAGTTTCTTGGGTCTAGCGGGCTATTATCGAAGGTTTGTGGAGGGATTTTCATCCATTGCATCTCCTTTGACTACATTGACTCTAAAAGGTAAAAGTTTGAGTGGTCGGAGGCTTGTGAAAAGAGTTTCCAATTATTGAAGGATAGACTTACTTCGTCTCCGGTGTTGATACTACCGGAAGGTACAAAGGGCTTTGTTGTGTATTCTGATGCATCTCGTATAGGTTTGGGGAGGGTGCTTATTCAAAATGGGAAGGTGATTGCCTATCTTCGAGGCAACTGAAGGTGCATGAGAGAAACTATCCCACTCATTACCTTGAGTTAGCGGCCGTGGTGTTTGCTTTGAAAATATGGAGGCATTACTTGTATGGTATTCATGTTGATGTTTTCACCGATCATAAGAGTCTCCAATATGTGTTTACTCAAAAGGAGTTGAATCTCTGGCAAAGAAGGTGGTTAGAATTGTTGAAATATTATGATATGAATGTCTTATATCATCCCGGTAAGACCAATGTGGTTGCGGATGCCCTAAGTCGTATGACTATGGGTAGTGTGTCGCATATAGATGAAGCCAAAAAGACCTAGTGAAAGATGTTCATAGGTTGGCTAGATTGGGGGTGCGATTGGAGAGTTCTCCAAATGGTGGTGCTATGGTTCATCATAGCTCCGAGTCATCATTAGTGGTTGAGGTGAAGTCCAAACAACACCTTGATCAACTATTGATGGAGTTGAAGGAATCGGTTCTTGCCAAGTTGAATGAGTCTTTCTCCTTAGTGGGGGATGGTGTGTTGAGGTACCAAGGGAGATTATGTGTTCCCGATGTTGATGGGTTGAGGGATCGGATCCTTAAAGAAGCCCGTGGATCCCACAACTCCATTCATCCGAGTTCGACTAAGATGTACCATGACCTTCGGGAGATATATTGGTGGGAATGTTTGAAGAAGGACATAGCGGAATTTGTTGCTAAGTGTCCAAATTGTTAACAAGTGAAGGCGGAACATCAAAAGCTGGGTGGCTTGCTACAAGAGATCCAAATTCCTACTTGGAAGTGGGAAGACATTAACATGGACTTTGTGGTAGGGTTTCCTCGGACCCAAAAGTCACATGATTCTATATGGGTGATTGTTGATAGATTGACTAACTCCGCTCATTTTATTCCCGTCAAGTCCACTTATTCGGCTATGCAAAGATATTCATAAATGAGATTGTGTGTACCATGGTATTCTGTTATCCATCATTTCGGATCGGGGTGCACAATTCACATCTAGATTTTGGAGGTCATTCCAAGAAGGTTTGGGTACTAAGGTGAAATTGAGTACCGCTTTTCATCCTCAAACGGATGGTCAAGCGGAACGCACTATTCAAACCCTTGAGGATATGCTTAGAGCTTGTATTATTGATTTTAAAGGTAATTTGGATAAGCACTTGCCTTTGGTGGAGTTTGCTTATAATAACAGCTTTCATTCATCCATCTCCATGGATCCTATGAAGCCTTGTATGGTAGGAGGTGTAGGTATCCTATAGGGTGGTTTGAGGTTGGTGAGCCATAGATTCTTGGTCCCGATTTGATTTATAGGACTTTGGAGAATGTGCACATCATAAGGAATCTGTTACAAATAGCCTATAGTCGACAAAAGTCCTATGCCGACAATAGGAGAGGGATTTGGAGTTTGAAGAAGGTGATAAAGTGTATTTGAAAATTTCACCTATGAAGGGGGTGGTTAGATTTGGCAAAAAAGGGAAGTCGAGTCCTTGTTATGTGGGACCTTATGATATATTGAAAAGGGTTGGTAAGGTTGCCTATCACTTGAAACTCCCAAATGATTTAGCTTTGGTTCATCCGGTTTTCCATGTATCTATGTTGAAGAAGTGTGTCGGGGATCCCGAGTCTATTCTTCTATTGAAGGCCTTAGAGTCAAGGATAACCTCTCTTATGAGAAGCTTCCGGTGCAAATACTTGATAGACAAGTGAAGATGTTGAGGAACAAAGAGGTGGTTTCCGTAAAAGTGTTATGGAAGAACTACCTAGTTGAGGGTGCAACATGGGAAGCCGAGGCCGACATGAAGACCCGTTATCCTCATCTTTTCGATGATGAAGGTTAGCCCTTCTTTCTAATAACATAATTATGACTAGTTTTTGTGTTTTCTTGATTTTTAGGTGAAGTCTTGCAAAAATTCAGATTTTTAAGACTTCACAGTGAAGGTACAGTGAAGTCACTGTAAGTTGGCTTTAAAAATTTGAGATTTGTTTTGCTTGTTGCTTATTTGAGTTCAGTTATGCATTTTGATTTGGTGAGTCTGTGTGGAAATTATATGTAGCATATTGATGAAATGAACTTGGTGCTAATTGACTTAGGTAATGAATGATGAGCTCATATGTGTTGTGAGAAGGAGGTACCGCACGACGAAATTTTGAGCGTATGTGTGGTAAATTGAGTCTTGAAGTTGCCTTATTGAAATGATGTGATTCATGTTAATTTGATATTGTGAATTGGTTGAGCTGCTAGTCTTGAGTCTATTCCTTCGTTTAAAAGAGCATTTAGTGTCATTCGGGGACAAATGTTCCTAAAGGGGGGGGATAATGTAACATTTCGAAATTTCAAGGCATGTTCTAAAACTTAACCTAGGTTCCATGAGGTCTAAGAACTGTTCTAAGTTGATTTATATGTATATGGGCTAGTTAAGATGTTTAAGAATCAAAATAATCAAGAACGTCCATGACGTTTGGAAGTTGGTTCACAAGAGTGGTAGGATGTCTTAGCCATTTGACTAGCTTTTAGGAGTTGGAATTGAACAAAATTAGGTAAATATATGTGTAACGCGTGTTAGGGATGTTTCATGGTTGAAACGTCCGGGTACGACTCCCCAAGGACCAACCAAGGGCCCTTGAGGAGGACCCTTGTAGTTTGGATGCAACACTGCCTGGCAGTGTGCATCGACGGAAGGGTTGAAGGGGCGTGAGTGGCTCGACGGGGCGTCGAGGCCACCGTCGTCCCACACTTGGAAAGTTTTCAAGAAGACCTTGCTTCCATAGCTACTGTTCCAGGCGACGGAGGGGGATGACGGGGCGTCGCCTCACAGACGGACCGTGGTCGAGGTCTCGTCTATGAGGGCCCAACTTACTGCAAAGATTTTTAAAACGACCTCATTTAATTAATGAATGAATTTTTGGTGGTCATTTGGGGGATTAGGAAGTCTAATTAATTAATTTAACCCCTCATATAAATACCCCCAACCCTCATTAGTCTAATGACGACATTCAAAATAAACTCTCTTCCTTCTCTCTACTTTCTCTCTCTATTGGAAGACACCATTGAAGACATAGCTAAGGAAGGGCTTTGGGGGCTGGAAAGGGAAGAATTCATCATCAAACTGTTATCAAAACGTTAAGGTATGGGATCTTAATTCACCTTTGGGACTTCTTTCCTCAAAGGTCTCCCTCAAATGATTCTATCAAAAGTTGAGTTTCATGTGGGTTTTATTCAATTACGAATTTTATGTTATGAATTGAATTTCTCATGTTTTCCTTAGGTTATAATGAGTATATTATCATGTATTGTAACTTGATTAGGATGAATTGATATGGTTTGGTCTAGATTGTAGATTTTGATCCTTACTTCTTAACCCTAGGTTTGATCTTAATATGAATTGTGTTGGGTTCGATTCAATTGACTTCACTATTTGTTAAATCATCCTTAACTACTGTTATTACGTAGATCATAAACCTAATGTGATGAATTGTAGTCTTTCATGCTTGTTCTTGAGGTGTTGATCTATGTTAGGAAGACATACTTGGATATCATGTTTCAAGTCTTTAATCTAGTGTTGAATTAGGTTATAATGATTCTTCTAAATTCATTATCATGTTGGTTATTGTGTTACCTTGGTGTGATGATCCAAATTGGGTTGAGTTATGGGTTGATGGTAAAGCCCCTTTATGATGAACTATGGAGGAGTGTTGGTAAGTCTTGACTATCCTAATTCTCACTTCAATTGTGGTTAATTGTCATCAAGTTATGATGTTGTGTTGAAGTATACCTTGTTTAGAGTGATAGGATGGTATGATGATTGAATTGAAATGTCTTATGCTTTGGTTTTGAGGTTGATTAGGGTGTACATGCCATAAGGATGATAACATGTAATTATGTACCCTGTTATGATGTGATATGCAAGAGGTTGACCTCACTTATATGAATTGTGAATGAAAGGACTATTTCTCATACAATTCTTATAGAGCTATGACGATGAATATACAAGGGCTAGACCCTATGACCTAAACTAAGTTTATGATGTTTAATAAAGCTTAAAGACATTTCAATAAAAAGGGACTAGCTTAGCACCGAGTGATCTTGTATGTGAGAGGGTGGCACTTTTCCACATTGGAAAGGTAGGGTTCACTACGCTTCTCACGGGTTGGATAGCCTCATGACCCAAATAGGGTGTAGAGTGATATTTCCTATGATGTCCCAAGTTCCATAACTATGTTGCCACCATAGGAATGCTAGCTAGTGGATCCACCTAGATAGCTACGTTTATGTTAGGTTCTACCTTGGCCGGTAGACCACTTTCCATCAGTGTAAGGTTTCATGATACCGGATTCCACATTAGCTCATGTGGTCTATGTCGGTTAAGGCAAGAGTTCCCTAAACTAAAATGAATGAATGAAATACAAACTAATTGAAGTAACTTGATGGGTTTGACTTTAGCTTAGGTAGCGGTATGGGACTCTACCTATGCCTTGCACTAGTTTGCCTTGATAGGAACTTTGAGGAGTTAATATTATGTATATAAATGATGATATAATGTAAATGACTTTATATGTTGAATAAGATGCTTATGAATATGAAATTGGTTATCATTGTTAAAGAAGGAACATTATATAAGATTGAAGACTATGTTAAGTGAAGGGAATTGCTAATTATGATCTTTGGTAGGTTACTTGATTAAGTAGGGTTATGGGGCTTTGCTTGGTCATTGCACTTGTGGCTTCGTGAGAATTATAGTTAGTTGATTTGCTTTGATCTACATAATTTACTCTTGTTCATGTTTTGTGATGTTATTTACTTGATAATAGAATTATATGAGATTGTGGATTTAAGTATGATGATATGCATATGATATAGTTAAATTGTTTAGCATGATTAAGGAAATTGTGTAAATGACATGATCGCATTAAAAGTCCCTTTTAGCATATTTGTTTGTATTTGTGCATATGGTCTCATACTTAGTACATGTGGCGTACTAACCCCATTTTCTCTCTCTTTCCCAAACATTTTAGGTTCCAGTCGTTGAAGTTTGATTTTAGGTGATTCGAAGGAAGACTTTGATATTCTATCATCTAAGTGGTAGGTCCTCATTTTCCCGAGGACGATGCCAATATTCTCTTTATGAAGTTACTTAGTTACTATAACTTTTGTATTGACTCTATTTCCTATTTGAGACAAAGTTGTATAAAGCCTATATGCGGCTTTCTTTTATTGATGTAGGGCTATGCCCAATGTTATTGTTGTTGTTTAGATGGTTTTATGAGATGAGAAGGATTTATGATTCTATTTCCTTATTATATAAATGTGTGAAATAAAAGTAGAAGACTATGTAATCTTCTTATACGAACAAGTCTATGTATACTTGATATAAATATGATTATGTGTATGTAGAGGTCTATGTAAACCTCCGATTAGATTTAGTTTGAAAAAGTTTTAATTCTTCATATTTTTAATCGATGAATGCAATGATGTAAGACTAAGAGGCTTGTCTTAGTCTCAAAGAGGACGCCGACGCCGGTTACATCTAGGGGGTAAACCCGGATGTGACAGCTGCCCACTAAATCAGTTGGATTCAACTGATTTAAGATTTTCACACCAAAAAACTACATTTTTAGATGTAGGAACAGATTTATAATTTGCGTGCACAAGAAATAATCCTAAGACAACTAATCTTCTAGCTCTTTCAGATTCGAGTTGATCTTGAGGATGCTTCTCGGCAGGGAGTGAGGGGCAATGATGAGGGCGGGGAAAAGAGGGGGGTGGTGGCAGGGGGAGTACGGGAAAAAGACAAGAAGGGCGCGAAACAAGAAATATAGGGAAAGGTTATGTATGGAAAACGAAAGTGACATAATTAGCCCTACAAGCAGATAGTGTATATTCGAAAAACCAAGTTAAAAAAGGAGTAGAGTAGAAGAATACAACGCAAACAGCAATTCAGCAAGGCAAGACAGCAAAGCAGCCACTTGTCTTGTTATGTAAGAGAAATATGAATTA
>CM040626.1:28784966-28975903 GCA_022817965.1 Solanum lycopersicoides
TCAAAACAACAACAACAATATGTCAAGACAAAAAAATGTCACGCTCAAAACCCATTAAGACGGACAGGCACCCGATGCCCTAAAGGCCCGAGAGAACCAACCTACAACCTGTTCTTACTGAGCATATACTATAACAATTGAGACAAGTTAACTTTGGATGCAGCGATACAAACCAACGTAAGTAGATCCAAAAGTTATATACAAGACTTGGCCGTTTAGGCCACAACTCCTTAAGACACAACTGAACCATGTACATACGTCTACAAAGCCTCTAAAAGATAGAAGACTAGAGTAGGTCGGGACAGACCCCGCCTTACCCTTAACTACGATACAATACCAAACGAATTTACCAAGGACTTAATAAAGCTCCGAATCAACTTGGAGCTCACCAAAAGTAGCAGAATTTCGAGTGCTCCTACTGAGGAGGTCTACTAGCTGGAGTACCTGAGCCTGCAGCATGAAATGCAGCGTCCCCAATACAGGACGTCAGTACGAAAAATGTACTGAATATGTAAGGCAAAAAGTATATGTAATACAAGGCACAAATGAAATCAAGTAGCAACATATGAGTGCATAGATTAGGAGAGAAGACCACCTTTGCTTACTCTTGTGGAATCAAGTAAGCTACATTCTTTTCTTTACCTTCTTTGTATTATATAATCTTTGTTGGGCATGTGATACAAGTGACCAACTGATCACTGCTAGAAGAGGATGACCCATGCTAGGCGTATTAACCCCTGGGATGCGGTCCTCATAATTACACAACTTGGGATCGGCCCATGCTAGGCTTTCGCCCCTGAGCTGCCACCCTTCTATACCAATAGGGATCGACCCATGCTAGGCTTTCGCCCCTAAGCTGCCACCCTTAATTAAATAGATTTCTTCACTTAGATTCTTTAATCTTTGAGATTATTGTTAATCAGTTCATAACTCTTTTGAGATGTTATTTTGGATAATCGTAACACTTTGAGATGTTGATTTGGTGGTCATAATCATCTTGGAGACATGAAATTATGGAACAGTAGTGGAATACATGAAAACAATACTTTGAGGCAGTAACAATGACATAAGGAGCTATGAAACATCAACACCTTACTTTAAGACCTTAATGGCACAATTGACTTCAATTGGCTTAGGAGAAGGATTCATCAAACTTTCTTTTGCAAATACCATTTCTATAACAGCACAAGGGGAAATTACACAAGTATAGAGTAGTGAACATATAATGAAGTAGTTCCATGTACTTAGAATGGGGAAAGAAATATTGTTAGCTATTTGGAGATAGTACGCTGCCACATGCTTCCTTTTCTAGAAATAGAACTTATGAGAATCACTTCATTGATATTAATTGCAGGTGGCAGATTTCATGCCAAAAGGATATAGAATCGAATAGCCTTACATACCTTATATTTATGACCAATACCACTATCACGATTCAGCCTTCCTTATTGGGTGCTAATCTACAACATAAGTCATGATTAAGCTAACATCAGCAGCTAATCACAATAAGGTTCTCCAAAACAGTAGCTAAAATATTTGATGGAAATCAGGCCCATACAACCCTTACATAAATGGTGAACCACCACACCCTTCCTCTACACATTAATACAACTTCAAACATCATTTCCAGATACCCAAACAGCCCTCAACAACAATATTCATAAGGCAGCCACTAACAATCTCAAATCTTTCAGCATAATAGGAGAATATTGACTCAAAGATTTATCACAATCCATGAATTCTTGATAAACATATACAAAATTCTCCACTCCAAACATTATCAAAGAGAGGAAAACAAATGGGTTGAAGTCTTACCTTAATTCTGAAAATTTATCCTCTAAACTTGTACTTCAAGAATTCAAACTCTCCTTCAAACTCTTACTTGAAAAATTAGACAGCACTCAAGAACTCTAAGGTGTTTTAGGGCTGCTAATTGAAGCCAAGAGAGACCAAGAAAGAACTTAGGAAATCTGAAATTTTTGCAAGTTCAAAATGGAGAATAAGACTTGATCCTTATCCTTTGAAAAAGGAGGTGTTATGGCCGACACTCTTGACCAATTTTGGGCCATATAATGTCAAGTAGGTGCCCCACCTGCTTGTCCTTTTAACTTGGGCCCTTTTGGACTTAATATTATTGGACCTTGGCTGTCCATTTTCCTTTGTTCTTTTAATCAGCTTGAGACAGATTAGTGCAAGTAGGTGGTACACACTTGGCCCAATAACATGGTAAAACAAATCTTAGGAGGTCATGTACTTACTTAGTTTCACTTGGGCTTTATCCATAATGGCCAATTGGCAGATTTGGCTGTTGGGCCTTCTTTCATTCACATTTTCTTTAATAGGTTTGGGCTTCAAATGAGCCCCTAAATATAAGCCTAAATCTGGTCAATCAAACTTGGGCCCTTTAACTATAATATAGATCAAGTAGGTGATGCAGCTGCTAGCTCAATTACCACCTTACTATAATTACTTAAATACTTTCCATCGGAGTTAACTTGCAATACATATGCTAAAACGTGCAAGGCATTACATCACCTTCCAAGCTAGTTTAAACCAACACTAATCATGTAAGAAACATGATCCCTCACCTACACTATAAGTATATGTCAAGTATAACATGAATAGAACTACCACATACAAAAATACAGGCCGTTACATCCTTCCCCCCTTGGAACATTCGTCCTCGAATGTTAGCATGGTTGTGCGGCCTAAACAAGTTCAAGCCTAAGCTAGTACTACTATTAATCACATTGAACATATAGACTTATACTTACTTGTCAATGCCTCCACTAACATTTTGATCATTCCCACCAGTGTGGAAGAGGTGAGGATACTTCAATTTCATTGCTTCTTCTGCTTCCCATGTAACTTCTTCTACTTGTTGGTTTCTCCATAGAACTTTTACAGAAGCTACTTCTTTATTTCTTAACTTCCTAACTTGTCGATCCAGAATAGCAATGGGTACTTCTTCATAAGTGAGATCTCCTGTAACCTGTACGTCTTCAGTAGGAGTAATACGAAATGGATCACCTACGCATTTCCGTAGCATTGAGACATGGAACACCGGATGAACTGATGAAAGCTCTTGTGGTAGCTCTAACTCATAGGCTACTTGGCCAAATTTTCGGATAATCTTATATGGCCCTATATAGCGTGGACTCAGCTTTCCCTTTTTACCAAACCTCATTACCCCTTTCATCGGAGACACCTTCAAGAACACCCAATCCCCTATAGAAAATTCTAGTCCTCTCCTTCTAATATCTGCATATGATTTATGTCGACTTTGAGCTGTTTCTAGCCGCTGCTGTATCACTTTGACTTTTTCCATAGCTTGATGAACAAGATCTGGCCCAAATAAGGAAGTTTCACCCATTTCGAACCAGCCAATTGGTGATCTACACTTTCGACCATATAAAGCTTCATAAGGTGCCATTTTAATGCTCGAATGATAGCTATTGTTATAAGCAAATTCAATAAGTGGTAGGTGATCATCCCAGCTACCCTTGAAATCTAATATACAAGCTCGCAGCATATCCTCAAGTGTCTGAATCGTACGTTCTGCCTGACCATCCGTTTGAGGATGAAAGGCTGTACTTAAATTCACTTGTGTTCCCAAACTCTTTTGAAATGACTTCCAAAAATTTGCTGTAATTGAGCTCCTCTATCCGATATTATAGAGATTGGCACTCCATGTAGTCGAACTATCTCTTTAATGTACAACCTCGCATACTCTTCAGCTGTATAAGTAGTCTTCACCGGCAAGAAGTGTGCTGCTTTGGTAAGTCTATCAACTATTACCCATATGGAGTAAAACTTCCGGAATGAGCGAGGCAAACCAGTAACAAAATCCATGTTGATCATGTCCCATTTCCAAATTGGAAGTTCTATACGCTGCATGTAACCTCCGGGCTTTTGGTGTTCTACTTTTACCTGTTGACAGTTTGGACACTGAGCCACGAATTCTGCAATGTTCTTCTTCATGTTCCCCCACCAATACATTTCTTTCAAGTCATGATACATTTTAGTTGACCCCGGATGAACAGAGTACCTTGAATTATGTGCTTCCATCATGATCCTCTTTCTTAGTTCATCTATATTAGGTACACACAATCTGTTTTGACATCGAAGTACTCCGTCTTGCTTAAGCTCAAACGCCTTTGTCATACCATGTAGTACATTCTCTTTAAGTTGTAAAAGAATTGGATCAGTGTACTGCTTCTCTTTCACTTCCACTATTAACGAGGATTCTGCCGCATTTTGCATAATTACCCCTTCGTCTTGAGATTCAAGAAGGCGAACGCCCAAGTTAGCTAGTTGGGAAAGATCCTTAGTCATTCCTTGTCTTTCCATAGACTTCCCATAAGTGGTTGCCATTATTTTACGGCTTAAAGCATCAGCTACTACATTAGCTTTACCGGGATGATATAAGATGTCAATGTCATAATCTTTTAATAGCTCCAGCCACCTTCGCTGCCTCAGATTTAAGTCTTTTTGCTTAAAAATATATTGCAAGCTTTTGTGATCAGTGTATATGTCAACATGAACTCCATACAAGTAGTGGCGCCATATCTTCAAAGCAAACACAACTGCTGCTAGCTCTAGATCATGGGTTGGATAATTTTTCTCATGTGGCCGCAGCTGCCTTGAGCCATAAGCTATAACTTTACCATGCTGCATCAATACACAACCTAAGCCCACTCCCGAAGCATCACAATACACTACATAGCCTTCTGTACCTTCTGGAAGTACCAACACAGGTGTAGAAGTTAATTTACTCTTCAGCTCTTGGAAGCTTCTTTCACACTCATCGCTCCACAGAAACTTGGTTCCTTTGTGTGTTAGCTTTGTTAAGGGTGCAGCCATGGAAGAGAATCCTTCAACAAACCTTCTGTAATAACCTGCCAATCCAAGAAAACTACGGATCTCCGTAGGCGTTGTAGGTCTTGGCCATTTTTTCACGGCTTCTATTTTCTGGTTATCAACCCTTATTCCTTCCTCGGATACGATATGACCTAGGAATGCCACAGATTTCAACCAAAACTCACATTTAGAGAACTTTGCATACAATTTACGATCACGGAGAATTTGTAAAACCTGCCGCAAGTGATTAGCATGATCCTCTTCCGATCTTGAATACACCAAAATGTCATCTATGAACACTATCACAAACACATCTAAGAATGGCTTGAACACCCTATTCATCAAATCCATAAAAGCTGCTGGTGCATTTGTTAGCCCAAATGACATGACTAAGAACTCAAAATGACCATACCGTGTTCGGAAAGCTGTCTTGGGTATATCTTTGTCCTTGACCCTCACTTGGTGATAACCTGACCTCAGGTCGATCTTTGAAAAACACCTAGCACCTTGTAATTGATCAAACAGATCATCAATTCTAGGGAGGGGATATTTGTTCTTAATTGTTACCTTATTCAACTGCCGGTAGTCGATACACATTCTTAATGAGCCATCCTTTTTGCGTACAAATAAAACTGGTGCTCCCCATGGCGACACACTAGGCCTTATGAATCCTTTCTGTAATAAGTCTTTTAACTGCTCTTTCAACTCTCGTAATTCTGCCGGAGCCATTCTATATGGAGGAATTGAGATAGGTTGAGTATCTGAAAGCACATCAATACCGAACTCTACTTCTCGTTCTGGAGGCAAACCGGGAAGATCTTCAGGAAACACATCTGGAAATTCATTTACCACCGGAATGGATTGAAGGGTTGGTGGCTCTGCATCTACATTTTTCACTCTAACCAGATGGCATATGTATCCTTTGGAAATCATCTTCTTTGCCTTAAGATAAGAAATAAATTTACCTCTTGGCATCCCAATATTACCTTTCCATTCGAGGACTATCTCTTTTGGAAATTGGAAATGCACTATCTTAGTTCGGCAATCTACTGTGGCATAACAAGAAGCTAACCAATCCATACCCATTATAACATCAAAATCTACCATGTCTAGCTCAACAAGGTCAGCCAATGTATCGCGATCACAAACAGTTACAATGCAATTACGATAAACTCTCCTAGCTATAATAGATTCACCAATCGGTGTAGACACTTCAAATGGCTTCGCTAATAATTCTGGTGTTGTTTTGAACTTTCCAGCAATCAATGGTGTAACATATGATAGTGTAGACCCCGGATCTATTAATGCATATACAATATGTGAAAAGATGGACAATGTACCTGTAACCACATCCGGCGACGCTTCTAAATTTTGTCGATCCCCTAGTGCATATGTGCGATTCTGACCTCCACTAGAACTAGCTGCTCCCCTAGCTCCTCTGCCATGACCTGTAGGCATATGTAGTCCCCTACCTAAAGAAGGGGTTGATGAGGTCGACGCAACAACTGATCTAGTTGGTTGAACAATGCCACCCACTCCCCTATGAGGGCAGTTTCTCATCATATGCCCTGGTGTGCCACACCAAAAATAAACATCCGTCCCAAACCTGCATGCACCTAGATGATTCCTTCCACATTGTTTACAAGGCTGTCGTGGAGGCCTTGATTGGCTCGTACTTCCTTGCTCTTGATGACTGCCTTGGCTTTCACTTCTTTGCCAAAACTGATTGCCCCTAAACCCTTGGAACCGTGGTGGAGCACTAGCTGTAGAGTATAAAGATGATGGCCTAGGTGGTCTGTTAGAGAACCGAGGCCTAAACTCACCTTGGGATGGTGTAAACTGCCCCATGGATCTGGCCCTCTTAGAATGCCCTGTTTCCAACTCTTGTGTTCTTCTTCTTTGCCTTTGATCCTCCAATTTTTGTGCAAAAGCCTGCATCCTTGCTATATCCATATCTTTATTTAATGAAGCAATTGTACAGTCTCTAACCAGATATGAATCTAATCTGTCCACAAAACGATGAACTCTATCCTCCATAGTAGCTACTACATTAGGAGCATACCTGGCCAAGGAATTAAATTTGAGACTATACTCCCTCACACTCATATTTCCTTGGTGGAGATTTAAGAACTGATCCGCACGGGCCTCTCGGATCTCCAATGGCAGATAATGATCAAGGAATGCCTTTTTAAACTCTTTCCACATAGCTGAAGGTGCATTTATTCCCCTAGATTGCTTCCAAGCTTCATACCACAATATAGCCACACCCTTTAATCTGTATGCAGCTAGCTCAAGTGCTTCTTTACCACTTACATGCATAATATCCAAAGTGCGTTGGATTTGATCTATAAAGTCTTGGGGATCTTCATTAGGATCTGACCCGGTAAATGATGGAGGGTCCAAGTTAAGAAAATCACGTATCCGTGTTCCAGCTGATCTAACTACACCACTAGTACCTGCAACTGGACCTTCTTGCCTTTGGCCATGACCAGCAACTATACGAGTCAATAATTGGACTGCATTCCTCAAATCTTGCTCGGTAGCATTAATAGGGGGTTCCTGAGGTTCATCTTCCCTCCTTATTTCTTCAGGAGATGGAGGCGTCGAGGAAGTCTGCGATAGAGACTCATCTTGAGCCCCACTTTGAACAGCTTGACTTGGTGGTGGTTGGCTGGTCCCTTCTTGGGCAGCCACTTCTACTCGTTTACCAGTACTTTTACTCCTTCTCGTAATCGGCATCTTTGCTATAATAAAACAATTGAGGAATTAGATATGATTCACCTACAACACAAGTTCTATCGCACGATCTAAGAAATGAAAGAAATGAGACAACTCCTATATGTCCCGTAGCCTCCTGTTTATAAATGTGGTGCACAACACATCCATAAGCAAGACTCTACACAGACACGGCTTTGTAGACTCCCTAGGATGACCTGCTCTGATACCACTTTTGTCACGCCTCAAAACCCATTAAGACGGACAGGCACCCGATGCCCTAAAGGCCCGAGAGAACCAACCTACAACCTGTTCTTACTGAGCATATACTATAACAATTGAGACAAGTTAACTTTGGATGCAGCGATACAAACCAACGTAAGTAGATCCAAAAGTTATATACAAGACTTGGCCGTTTAGGCCACAACTCCTTAAGACACAACTGAACCATGTACATACGTCTACAAAGCCTCTAAAAGATAAAGACTAGAGTAGGTCGGGACAGACCCCGCCTTACCCTTAATACGATACAATACCAAACGAATTTACCAAGGACTTAATAAAGCTCCGAATCAACTTGGAGCTCACCAAAAGTAGCAGAGTTTCGAGTGCTCCTACTGAGGAGGTCTACTAGCTGGAGTACCTGAGCCTGCAGCATGAAATGCAGCGTCCCCAATACGGGACGTCAGTACGAAAAATGTACTGAATATGTAAGGCAAAAGTATATGTAATACAAGGCACAAATGAAATCAAGTAGCAACATATGAGTGCATAGATTAGGAGAGAAGACCACCTTTGCTTACTCTTGTGGAATCAAGCAAGCTACATTCTTTTCTTTACCTTTTTATATATTATAATCTTTGTTGGCATGTGATACAAGTGACCAGCTGATCAGTGGTAGAAGAGGATGACCCATGCTAGGCGTATTAACCCCTGGGATGCGGTCCTCATAATTACACAACTTGGGATCGGCCCATGCTAGGCTTTGCCCCTGAGCTGCCACCCTTCTATACCAATAGGGATCGGCCCATGCTAGGCTTTCGCCCCTAAGCTGCCACCCTTAATTAAATAGATTTCTTCACTTAGATTCTTTAATCTTTGAGATTATTGTTAATCAGTTCATAACTCTTTTGAGATGTTATTTTGGATAATCGTAACACTTTGAGATGTTGATTTGGTGGTCATAATCATCTTGGAGACATGATATTACGGAACAGTAGTGGAATACATGAAAACAATACTTTGAGGCAGTAACAATGACATAAGGAGCTATGAAACATCAACACCTTACTTTAAGACCTTAATGGCACAATTGACTTCAATTGCCTTAGGAGAAGGATTCATCAAACTTTCTTTTGCAAATACCATTTCTATAACAGCACAAGGGGAAATTACACAAGTATAGAGTAGTGAACATATAATGAAGTAGTTCCATGTACTTAGAATGGGGAAAGAAATATTGTTAGCTATTTGGAGATAGTACGCTGCCACCATGCTTCCTTTTCTTGAAATAGAACTTATGAGAATCACTTCATTGATATTAATTGCAGGTGGCAGATTTCATGCCAAAAGGATATAGAATCGAATAGCCTTACATACCTTATATTTATGACCAATACCACTATCACGATTCAGCCTTCCTTATTGGGTGCTAATCTACAACATAAGTCATGATTAAGCTAACATCAGCAGCTAATCACAATAAGGTTCTCCAAAACAGTAGCTAAAAATATTTGATGGAAATCAGGCCCATACAACCCTTACATAAATGGTGAACCACCACACCCTTCCTCTACACATTAATACAACTTCAAACATCATTTCCAGAGATACCCAAACAGCCCTCAACAACAATATTCATAAGGCAGCCACTAACAATCTCAAATCTTTCAGCATAATAGGAGAATATTGACTCAAAGATTTATCACAATCCATGAATTCTTGATAAACATATACAAAATTCTCCACTCCAAACATTATCAAAGAGAGGAAAACAAATGGGTTGAAGTCTTACCTTAATTCTGAAAATTTATCCTCTACACTTGTACTTCAAGAATTCAAACTCTCCTTCAAACTCTTACTTGAAAAATTAGACAGCACTCAAGAACTCTAAGGTGTTTTAGGGCTGCTAATTGAAGCTAAGAGAGACCAAGAAAGAACTTAGGAAATCTGAAATTTTTGCAAGTTCAAAATGGAGAATAAGACTTGATCCTTATCCTTTGAAAAAGGAGGTGTTATGGCCGACACTCATGACCAATTTTGGGCCATGTAATGTCAAGTAGGTGCCCCACCTGCTTGTCCTTTTAACTTGGGCCCTTTTGGACTTAATATTATTGGACCTTGGCTGTCCATTTTTCCTTTGTTCTTTTAATCAGCTTGGGACAGATTAGTGCAAGTAGGTGGTACACACTTGGCCCAATAACATGGTAAAACAAATCTTAGGAGGTCATGTACTTACTTAGTTTCACTTGGGCTTTATCCATAATGGCCAATTTGCAGATTTGGTTGTTGGGCCTTCTTTCATTCACATTTTCTTTAATAGGTTTGGGCTTCAAATGAGCCCCTAAATATAAGCCTAAATCTGGTCAATCAAACTTGGGCCCTTTAACTATAATATAGATCAAGTAGGTGATGCAGCTGCTAGCTCAATTACCACCTTACTATAATTACTTAAATACTTTCCATCGGAGTTAACTTGCAATACATATGCTAAAACGTGCAAGGCATTACATCACCTTCCAAGCTAGTTTAAACCAACACTAATCATGTAAGAAACATGATCCCTCACCTACACTATAAGTATATGTCAAGTGTAACATGAATAGAACTACCACATACAAAAAATACAGGCCGTTACAAAAAAAACAGAGAGAATGTGTTCAACAATGGAAAAATAAGGAGATTGAACTATTATTTCTTTTTCCTAGCGAAACTATGGCAACTTGGATAACAATGATATGCTATCAGGAGGATCTTTAATAGAGACAAATTTATTTGATATTTGTAGCTAGGTCAGTCAGGTGGCACGTCGATTCAGAATAAGCATCATTAGGTTGATTGCATTGTTTGCTGATGCAACATCTTAGAGCCTTATCTGCATCAAATTGCTTACTGGATTAGCTTGCAAGGTAATAATGGCCTGAAGAAGAACTGAATGAAGTGGTAAAAACACTATTTATGTTCTTCTGAAAGTATAAGGAAAAGAAGTACCTGTAGTAGGCTCACAAAGATGTTTGCCAATTGCTAGATAAGGAACTCCTTGTAAATTCTAAAACACATTCAACTTTAGGTCCTAAACTACAACTGGATAAAACAACTAATTCAAAGTGATGAAGTAGAGAAACCATGAAATATTGTGTAGAACTATGAGAAAGCACAAAGAAAAAAGGAAACATTCCCTTTGGGGATTGAATTACGGTTACTCTTTCATTCAAAAGTACCTTTTATAATCTGTGGCATTGGATACTTAAGAAACTCCTGACCAGAACTTTGAATAAATTCCTACAGCATCTCTGTACTACTTCTCTGCAAAACAGCATCAGGAAGATTGATGCCTCCTCCATAAATTTTTAAAATATCTTCAAATCTGTTGAACTCATTAAGGTTGATGTTTCCTAAAGACTCGAGGTCGGGGACAAGGAGCTGAACGATGACCTTAAGTGCTATTCCAATAAAGTCGGTCATCTTTAAGGGTGCAAACTTTTCATCCCTTGGAACATAAATGCCAAAGCTCATTAGCAGTGGGAGCCGACTCTTAGAATTAGGATATGCTCAAAATTTGATTAAATCAGACATACTGAAAAATTGTATGCCTTATAGTAAAGATCAGTGTGATGCAGAAATGAGTTACCTGTTTTTGTTGGTGTTCTACTGGTTCTTCCTTTACGCGGATAAGGATACTTTGTAGATATAACAACCCTAAAAATGAATAGGATCAAGACTTAGGGTGTCAAGATTTAAGGTTGATAAATTAATTTAATTAATTGATAATTATTAATCTGATTAATAAAAAGGAAAAATCAGATTATTTTTTATTTATTTTTAGTTAATTAAAATCCTAACTTTTGACTAAGTCTTAAATTTAGTCTCCTAATCCTAAACCAACTCTCTCCCTCACGTTTCTCAACTCTCTCACGTTCTCAATCTCTTTATCACGATAGTTCGTCCAAGAACAACAAGAAAAGCAGAAAATACATCAAGAGTTCTTCACACTTGAAGAACTCACAAGAATTTTTTTAAGTAAAGACAAAGGAATCAAAACGACAAGGCTAAGAGAGGTTCATCGAGTAGGGTGTACGTTGAAGTAAATTTGGCGTGGTTTGGAGGAGTTTCCGGGCAGCAGCTTCAAGCTTGAACAACGTCAAAAGGTATGGGTTTCTCTCATGGAATTCTTTCTCCAAGAGTACTTTCTTTCGAATGTTTCTTAAACTCTTGAAACTAAGGTTGTTCCCCTTCGTATGTCCTTGTCCTTAGCTCCCAAACGATTTTATAGGATGGTATGTTGTGCTGCTTTTAGGCATGATTTACGTGTTTATATTAAATGCGAACAAGTTTTATGTGAGGGAAATTACGAAACGATAATCGAAGTGCAAAAAAAATGTGTGTGTGTGCATCGTGGCAGTGGCATTCGCCACTGTTTTGGGTCGAGTTTACATGAGTGTATTTGGTGTATTTTATGTATGTAACGTGTGTGTAATGTGGTGTGCATTATAATGAAAAATGTTGGGTGGAATAACACTCTTTTAGCTAAGTAAACTCATGAAACATGTGACTAAAAACGGATGAAGAATAAAGAGAAAAGTTTCCAGAAATCTGGAAATTTGACACATTTTAAAGAAGTGAGGCCATCAGGTTTCGAACCTGTGACCTCCTTCCTTATTCACAACAGTCGCGAGGAAAAAGAAAACAAAATGGAGGTTGGGGGAATCAAACTCGCGACCCAGCCCCGTCTTCTCAAGAAAGGAAACGAAAAAGAAAAGGGAGGGTGCGGGGAATCGAACTCGTGACCGTTTGATCATTGAAGTTCGCGAAAAGGAAAGAAAAATAAAGGGGGGGCTAGGGGAATCGAACTCGCGACCAGCCCCTGCCCATCGCGAAAAGAAACGAAAAAAAGGGAGGCGTGGGATTCGAACCCACGACCTCCCAGTAAGCGCGAAGGAAAGGTATTTTTTTTAAAAAAAAAAATAGAGGGGATGTGGGGGTTCGAACCCACCACCTCATAGTTCCCCCCCACCCCCACCCCCACCTTCAGTGAAATTGAGGAAAAATAAGGGGGGTTGTGGGGGTTCGAACCCACCACCTCACAGTTCCCCCCCTTCAGCGAAATTGAGGAAAAATAAGGGGGGCTGTGGGGGTTCGAACCCACAACCTCCCCATTTCAGTGAACTTTTATTAAATTAAAAATTTCAGAGGTTGTGAGGGCTTGAACCCTCAACCCTTTGATTAATTAAGAGGGAAATTAAATTAGAAAATTTATCCTTCAATATAAATGTTGAGATTTAATTTAAAGTCTAATGTTATGAATATTAGAAAATAAAATTTATGAAAAATATAATTGATATCCAAGTGATTCAAGATTTGGGTTTCCTTGCCCAAAATTCCGTATTGATGCACCAGCTGAACTTAAAGAGTTGAAGCTGCAGTTAAAAGATCTCACTGACAAGGGTTTCATTCAGCCGAGCATATCCCCTTGGGGCGCTCCAGTGTTGTTTGTAAAAAAGAAAGATGGGACCCTTAGAATGTGTATCGATTATCGGCAGCTCAACAAAGTCACTATAAAGAATAAGTATCTACTCCCCAGAATAGATGATTTGTTCGATCAGCTCCAAGGGTCTAGTTTCTTCTATAAAATTGATCTTCGTTCAGGGTATCATCAGCTTAGGGTTAGGGAGGGAGATATCCCAAAGACAGCCTTTCGTACCCGCTATGGTCACTATGAGTTTCTAGTCATGTCATTTGGTCTCACGAATGCACTTGCTGCATTTATGGATCTCATGAACAGGGTCTTCCGTGAATACCTTGACTCTTTCTTCATAGTATTCATTGATGACATTCTCATCTACTCTAAGACCAAGGAAGAGAATGAACAGCATTTGAGACTAACCTTGCAGCTACTTAGACAACATCAGTTGTATTCCAAATTCAGCAAATGTGAATTCTGGCTGAGATCAGTGACCTTCCTGGGTCATGTTGTGTCCGATCAGGGCGTGGAGGTGGATCCCAGGAAGACTGAGGCTGTGAAGAACTGGCCAAAGCCTCTTACTCCCACTGACATCCGTAGCTTTTTGGGATTGGCTGGTTACTACCGCAGGTTTGTGGAGGGCTTTTCTTCCATTGCTTCCCCATTGACAGCTTTGACTAAGAAGAAAGCCAAGTTTGAATGGACGGAGACTTGTGAGAAGAGTTTCCAGGAGCTCAAGGACAGACTCACTTCAGCCCCGGTGCTTACTTTGCCTAAGTGTGATGAGAATTACACTGTTTATTGTGATGCATCTAGGGTTTGTTTGGGTTGTGTTCTTATGCAGGTTGGTAAGGTGATAGCCTGTGCGTCCAGACAGCTCAAGGTTCATGAGAAGAATTATCCCACTCATGACCTGGAGTTGGCAGTTGTGGTGTTTGCACTGAAGCTGTGGAGGCATTATCTGTATGGAGTGCATGTGGATGTGTTCACAGATCATAAGAGTCTCCAGTACGTGTTCACACAGAGGGAGTTGAATTACGTCAGCGGAGATGGTTGGAGCTGTTGAAGGATTATGACATGAATGTGCACTACCATCCAGGTAAGGCTAATGTCATAGCCGATGCTTTGAACAGGATGAGCATGGGAAGTATAGGCCACGTTGAGGATGAGAAGAAGGAGCTGGTGAAAGATGTACACAGAATGGCCAGACTGGGTGTGCGTTTGGTTGACTCCACTAGTGGGGATGTTTCAGTTCATCCTAGTTCTGAATCATCCTTGGTAGTTGAAGTCAAGCAGGGTCAGCATCTAGATCCTGTGTTGATGGAGCTGAAAGACTCGGTGCTGACGAAGATGAATGAGTCTTTCTCTTTGGGAGGTGATGGCATACTTAGGTATTAGAACAGGCTGTGTGTGCCAGATGTAGATGATTTGCGGACCAGGATTGTTGCAGAGGCCCATGGTTCCAGATATTCCATACATCCAGGTTCCACCAAGATGTATCATGATCTTAAGCAGATTTATTGGTGGGATGGCATGAAGAAGGACATTGCAGAATATGTGGCCAAGTGTCCTAATTGTCAGCAGGTTAAGGCAGAGCATCTTAAGCCTGGTGGTCTGACTCAGATTATTGAGGTTCCGACTTGGAAATGGGAGGCCATTAATATGGACTTCGTGGTTGGGCTTCCAAGGACTAGGAGGCAGCATGAATCCATATGGGTTATTGTGGACAGATTGACTAAGTCTGCCCACTTTATTCCTGTGAAGTCTACTTACAGAGCCGAGGATTATGCGAGACTCTACATTGATGAGATTGTGAGATGGCATGGGATTCCCTTGTCTATTATTTCAGACATAGGAGCTCAGTTTACTTCTCATTTCTGGAGATCTTTCCAGAAGAGCTTGGGCACGCAGGTGAAGCTTAGCACTGCCTTTCACCCTCAGACAGATGGGCAGGCAGAGCGCACCATACAGACATTGGAAGATATGTTGAGAGCATGTGTGATCGACTTCAGAGGTAACTGGGATGACCATCTGCCCTTGATAGAGTTCTCGTATAATAATAGCTATCACTCCAGCATTGGGATGGCACCGTTTGAGGCACTGTATGGTAGGAGGTGTAGATCTCCAGTTGGGTGGTTCGAGGTTGGAGAGTCATCCATTTTAGGTCCGGAGATCATTCATGAGGCCTTAGAGAAGGTCAGAGTGATTAGGGACAGGTTGACTACTGCTTACAGTCGGCATAAGTCATATGCTGATAACAGAAAACGGCCCTTAGAGTTTGATGTTGGTGACCAGGTTTACTTGAAAATATCACCTATGAAAGGGGTGATGAGATTTGGTAGAAAAGGGAAGTTGAGTCCGAGGTATGTGGGGCAATATGAGATCCTACAGCGTGTGGGTGAGGTGGCCTATGAGTTAGCATTGCCTGCGGAGCTAGCTTCTGTTCATCCAGTCTTTCATGTCTCTATGTTGAAGAAGTGCCTAGGTGATCCAGCATCAATCTTGCCTGTTGAAGGCTTGGGGGTTGGTGAAGACTTGTCTTATGAGGAGGTACCTGTTGAGATCTTAGACAGACAGGTCAAGCGACTGAGGAACAAGGAGATTGCCACAGTGAAGGTATTATGGAGAAATCATCTTGTTTAGGGTGCTACGTGGGAGGCTGAGGCCCACATGAGAGCCCGCTACCCTCACCTTTTCAGCTCTTGAGGTTAGACTTCCTACTCTTAAATCTATGGTTCCTTATCCCTCCATATTTTGTTGATATTGATTGACTATGTATAGTGATTTTGTTATGATCTGACTGGAATTACGATGTGAAGTGGTAGTGTCATTCGGGGACGAATGTTCCTAAGGGGGGGGGGGGGTAATGTAACAACCCTAAAAATGAATAGGATCAAGACTTAGGGTGTCAAGATTTAAGGTTGATAAATTAATTTAATTAATTGATAATTATTAATCTGATTAATAAAAAGGAAAAATCAGATTTTTTTTTATTTTTTTTTAGTTAATTAAAATCCTAACTTTTGCCTAAGTCTTAAATTTAGTCTCCTAATCCTAAACCAACTCTCTCCCTCACGTTTCTCAACTCTCTCACGTTCTCAATCTCTTTATCACGTTAGTTCTGCCAAGAACAACAAGAAAAGCAGAAAATACATCAAGAGTTCTTCACACTTGAAGAACTCACAAGATTTTTTTTAAGTAAAGACAAAGGAATCAAAACGACAAGGCTAAGAGAGGTTCATCGAGTAGGGTGTGCGTTGAAGTAAATTTGGCGTGGTTTGGAGGAGTTTCCGGGCAGCAGCTTCAAGCTTGAACAACGTCAAAAGGTATGGGTTTCTCTCATGGAATTCTTTCTCCAAGAGTACTTTCTTTCGAATGTTTCTTAAACTCTTGAAACTAAGGTTGTTCCCCTTCGTATGTCCTTGTCCTTAGCTCCCAAACGATTTCATAGGATGGGTATGTTGTGCTGCTAGATTTAGGCATGATTTACGTGTTTATATTAAATGCGAACATGTTTAATGTGAGGGAAATTACGAAACGATAATCGAAGTGCAAAAACAATGTGCGTGTGTGTGCGCATCGTGGCAGTGGCATTCACCACTGTTTTGGGTCGAGTTTACATGAGTGTATTTAGTGTATTTTATGTATGTAACGTGTGTGCAATGTGGTGTGTATTATAATGAAAAATGTTGGGTGGAATAACACTCTTTTAGCTAAGTAAACTCATGAAACATGTGACTAAAAACAGATGAAAAATAAAGAGAAAAATTTCCAGAAATCTGGAAATTTCACACGTTTTAAAGAAGTGAGGCCATCAGGTTTCGAACCTTGTGACCTCATTCCTTATTCACAGCAGTCGTGAGGAAAAAGAAAACAAAATGGGGGCTGGGGGAATTGAACTCGCGACCCAGCCCCGTCTTCACAAGAAAAGAAACAAAAAAAATAATAATAAGGGAGGGGGCGGGGAATCGAACTCGTGACCGTTTGATCATTGAAGTTTGCAGAAAGGAAAGAAAAATAAAGGGGGGGGGCTGGGGAATCGAACTCGCGACCAGCCCCTGCCCATCGCGAAAAGGAACGAAATAAAAAGGGAGGCATGGGATTCGAACCCACGACCTCCCAGTAAGCGCGAAGGAAAGGTATTGTTTTTTTTTTAAAAAAATAGAGGGGCTGTGGGGGTTCGAACCCACCACCTCACAGTTCCCCCCCTTTAGCGAAATTGAGGAAAAATAAGGGGGGCTGTGGGGGTTCGAACCCACAATCTCCCCATTTCAGTGAACTTTTATTAAATTAAAATTTTCAGAGGTTGTGAGGGCTTGAACCCTCAACCCTTTGATTAATTAAGAGGGAAATTAAAATAGAAAATTTATCCTTCAATATAAATGTTGAGATTTAATTTAAAGTCTAATGTTATGAATATTAGAAAATAAAATTTATGAAAAATATAATTGATATCCAAGTGAGTCAAGATTTGGGTTTCCTTGCCCAAAATTCCGTATTGATGCATAAGTCATACGTGAGTAAATTATCCAAAAATAATGCCATCTACTTAAATCAAAAGAATTAAAATCTTGGCATATATATATATACAAGATACATAAGTCTTGTACTACCAAATTTTAGGAAAGTAAGAATCACTTAACGAATTATGAATGAAGCCCATGACTTGTATGTATAGACACATAAGTCTAACATACGTTCAAAAGTAAATTAACCTAAGATGTATGTAATGCAATGACGAACTCTAGAAGGGTTAAGTATGAGGGTAAGATACACTAAAAGATAAGTACATTGGCATACGATGAAATGAGCATTTTCGTGATAAGAAGTGAGTAACTATGAAAAGTAAAGGTGCTAATGATGAAGAATATGGTGACAACATGAAGTGAGGCTAATGTAAATGATGAGAGCACTCTCAAATGAGTCTAAGTAAATGTTACCAATACGTACTCACCTATGAGAGTGTAAGATAATGAAGAGATCAGTCTCTATGGACACTCTAATGAGAGTATTGAGCTTAACAAACTTAATACTAATTATGAGATGAGAAAATCATCTAATGAGCTATAATGTCCTCATACTAGAAGCCAGCTTCCACGACGTATGAGTTGAATGTAATGGAACTTTATACTGAGCACCGATAGGCTAGCTGTGAGCAGTGATGCCTTCTTTTGGGAAGGGCGAAGGTTCACGTAACTCTCATGAGATGAGACTGTCCGGCTTGCCGGGTATGGGTCTCCATACATCTCCTAGTCTTTGAACCTATACTGCCAATATAGGGATCTGGCGGGGTTAAATTCCCATGTACGCTAGCATGATATTGGGTCACTTTGGCCGGTGATTCCATCTCTTTTCGGTGTGGGGGAGACACTGGATTTCATGATGCTCACATGATCTATGTCGGTTAAAGTTAAAGTTCCCAATCAATGAATGAGGCCAGCCTCAAGTGAAGCACATAAAGAAATGAATGATACCGAAGGTGTTAGGATAGGATAATCAAGAGGTGAGATAGACTCAGGTAATGACATTAGGTTATTCCTGATCATTGCACAGCAAACCCGATGAAAGTCTTAAACTACATCCTAGGTACAACTGGTGTTCAAACTGGCATATGAATGAAATGCAATAAAGTACGTATGAATGAAAGAAGTAGACTCTGTGTTTGCTAATGAAGATTCCCTAGTTGAGGTCCCATATGTTGAGCCCTCATTTTGGAAAGTCTTAACGTTAAGTCCATGATTCCAAGGTCTCATGGCATATGAATGAATGATACGAATGAAGTTATGTGTTATGTGCTATGATATGTGCTATATGAAGATAATATGTGTTGTGTGCAATACGATATTTAATATGATGCATGTTACTCTCATGGCATGACCTTCCTAATCTCAAATTGGCAAGTCCACTGACTTGACTTCCAAAAATCATGTTGTTAGGAAAGAGCTATTCTTTCTCATGCATGTCCGTGGTGTGTGCTTGCATGTACCCATACTTAGTACAAGTGTGTACTAACCCCTATACATCTGTACTATTTTAGGTGCAGGCACATGTGGTCGATAGAGTTGCAGGATCATTGTTACAGCTATCCGGACGTCAGTATTCATCCGGAGTTTGGTAGGTCCTCATGTTTTCGATGATACTACTATTTTATATTCTAGCGTAGCTTTAGAGTTGAGCTAGTGGAGCATGTTCCACTAGCGTTTCTTTCCTGCTCTTTATTCAGACTTTGTATTTGGGCCATTTTGGCAATTATACAATTAAGACTTATGAACTATTTCTTTCAGTTGTTTATCTCTCTAATGTTAGATAGTTGATGATGAACGATTATAAAATTTTAAGAATGTTGGCAAGTATGTTTAATGAACAAAAAGTTTCAAATTTTCCGCTAAAATTAACCTATGTAAAGTAAGTATGACGGAAGTAGGCCTGTTTGCGACCTCTGAGAGGTCAACGACGCCGGTCTCGTCTGGGGTCTAGATTCTAGTCGTGACAGTAGATCCTCCTAGGATTGGCCTGACATAAGTAGAACCCTTTTTTTCAGTCACCAATAAGCTCTTTTTCGAGTTGCCAGGATGTTGGTTCTAATTCTACTAATAATACTGGACAGATCTTAACAGATTTTCCATTGAAGAACGAATATGGTCTGAACATGCCGAGCTGGTACCTATAAAACATGTACTCTCATATTTATAACTTATACACTCTAAAATCGTTTACGCTATTAGTGCATTTCGTTAACTTCTAAGGGTATACTATTCTACTTATCATTGACTGTTACGTCTAATAAACAGAGATTAAATTTACTACCAGAATGCCAACCCCTATGATGATACCCATGAGGAAATTAGGGACAACACTAGCTATGACCATCATCAGGCTCTCAACCGTCGTAATGTTGGCATAAAGGGCCAATACAAAGTACAGATAGTGGGAGAATCCTGGATAGAAGTGGACCATGAAGTAGCAGACAATGCCAAAAAGAACTACAATCAATATAAGGAACGGCATTGCAAATAACGTGTTGTTTATCACAAATACAATCTAGCCTAGCTTCCGTTAGAATCTAGCACTGTTCCTTTCTGTTAAAAAAAAAAAGATTACAATTGATGAGAGAAGACATTAGACAGATGATGAAGAAATCAAGATCAAGGTTTGGTACTTTAAAACTTACAACTTTGGACATTTCTTCAACTGTTTCATTTGCTATATAGCAGTACTGAGAATGACGATAGAAGTCAACCAGACTTTGAATTACTCTTGTTGTTGTCATCTTGTTTAGAGGATCATCATTGTACTAATCAAACGTATCAAAATAAGAACAAAATAAGTTCAATGAAGGAAGGTGAAATGCTAAATACAAAGGCAATATGTATAAAAACATGCTACTGTTGCTTAAAGAAAGTACTACAGAAAGCGGAAACTTATATATGTGGACCAGTGACTAATTTATTGCACTTGTCAAAACAAAGAACACATTATATAATGTCAGTTTTGCTGAATGCCTCTCAAAGTAAGAGTCTTTCCACTATATAGAGAGAATAAATATTACAACTCCCTAAAGATCCGTTATTCCTATCCCTAAAGATCAGCTATTCTATCTCTACAAATCTACTATTCAATCCCTCCAAATCCGCTATTCTATCACAATATTTATTCCTTTGATTCTACAAAAAATCTATATAATCATGCTAATTTATATCACTATCTAATTACATTAATATATACAATTATTTGGATTTCCATCATGCTAACATCCCCCCTCAAATTGATGCCGGTGGATCAAGAAGCATCAATTTGCCTACTAGAAACTGATGGTGTTGTCGTGCCATAGATTTTGTAAACGCATCAGCTATTTGAAGATCACTGGACACATGTGGAAGAGTAATGATTCCTTTATCTACAGCTTCTCGTATATAATGACAATCTACTTCGATGTGTTTGGTCCTCTCATGAAAAACTAGATTAGTAGCAATCTGAATAGCACTTGTATTATCAGCATGGAGAGGAGTACGATGAGATTGAGGAAATCCAATCTCAGCAAGTAATCCACGAGGCCATACAACCTCGGAGCAAGCAGTAGACATGGATCGATATTCAGCCTCTGTTGAAGATTTTGACACACGATCTTGATTTTTACTCTTCCAGGATATCAATGACTCTCCAAGAAACATGCACCAACCAGTGATAGAACGACGAGTATCAGGACATCCCGCCCAGTTAGAATCACTAAAAGCATTAAGACGAATAGGAGAACCACTTGGAAAGAACAATCCACGAGTAGATGTTCCTAGAAGATACCGAATGATGCGACGAACAGCCACCAAGTGGAGATGACGGGGAGCTTGCATAAATTGGCTAACTTGTTGCACTGCAAAAGAGATATCAGGCCGAGTAATAGTAAGGTAATTTAGACTCCCAACTAATTGTCGAAACATAGTTGGATCAGAAAGAAGATCTCTTTCCTCACGACGATACTTCACATTCAATTCCAATGGAGTATCTACGGAGGAGGAATCTTGAAGACCAGCCAAAGAAATCAGATCCTGAGTATATTTGTGTTGGTTTAGAAACACACCTGAAGCAACATTATGAACTTCCAAACCCAAAAAATATGTAAGAGTACCAAGATCTTTCATATGAAAAGAATCTTTAAGCTGCTGTTGGAGGCTAGTGATTAGTGAAGAATCAGTTCCTGTGATGATAATGTCATCTACATACACCAGAAGAAGAACACAACCTGTAGATGTTTTCCGAAGAAACAAAGACGAGTCATATTTGCTCTGCTCAAAATAAAATTGTAGCAAAGTAGATCGGAACTTATCAAACCAAGCTCTTAAAGCTTGTTTTAATCCATACAAAGACCGCTTCAACTTGCATACATCTGATGTAAGTGATGAGAACAAACCAGGTGGAGGTTTCATATAAATCTCTTCTTTGATATCACCATGGAGAAAAACATTTTTGACATCCATTTGATAAAGAGACCAGTTTTGTGAAGCAGCAATGGCAATAATAGTTCGAACCGTAGTCATTTTTGCTACTGGTGCAAAAGTCTCCTCATAGTCCACCCATACTCTTATTTGTTACCAAGAACAACCAATCGAGCTTTGTACCGATCAAGAGTTCCATCAGAATGAAGTTTAATTGAATAAACCCATTTACATCCAATAGGGCGGACATTTGAAGGACATGAAACAATGTCCCATGTGTCATTTTCGTTAAGAGCCAAAAGTTCCTCCTCCATTGCTTTTTGCCAACATTCAAGCTTGGAGGCTTGTGAGTAACCTGTTGGAATAGAGATGGTGGATAAAGTAGAAGAAAAACCATACCGTTTAGGAGTTTGAGACACTCTAGTAGATCGCCGAGGAGTCTCAAGAGGAGCAGGCCTTGAAAAAATTGAAAAAATCTCAGATTCTGGTTGTAGAGCAGTCTCAGGTGGCGGATCTATTTCAGGATGGGGTAAAGTTGGCCGACGTCGTTCATACACAAATCTTGGTTTGAACCGCTTAGAAGACAATGACAAATCCTCAAAAGTAGGAAGAAGAGGAGAAGCAGAAGATGACTCAATATGAGTAGGAAAGAAATAGTGATTCTCAAAGAAAATAACATTCCTAGAAACACGAAATTTGTTAGAACTTGGATCATAACAAATAAATCCTTTCTGCGAAGTACTATAGCCCATAAAAGCATATTTAATAGACTGAACAGAGAGTTTATTGCATTGAGAAGGAGGAAGGTGCACAAAAAAAACACAACCAAATGTATGAAAACTATGATAGCTAGGATGCTTGTGAAAAAGACGATAATATGGAGACTCAAGGTTTAACACTTTAGATGGAAGTATATTAATCAAATAGACAACAGTAGACACAGCTTCAACCCAATATTTAGATGGAACAGAGGACTCAATCAATAAAGTACGAGTGACATCCAAAAGATGACGATTTTTATGCTCAGCAACCCCATTTTGTTGTGGCGTGTATGGGCAAGAGCGTTGTGATACAATTCCTTTCTTAAGCAACAAATTATTGAATTCATGAGACATATATTCTCCACCAGAATCACATCTTAATATTTTGATGCATGTGAAAAATTGAGTCTCAACGTAAGCCAAAAACTTCTTGATATGGAAAACACTTCAGATTTAGATCGAAGAAAATATACCCATGTAAACGACTATGGTCATCTATAAATGTCACAAAATACTTGAAATGAGCATGAGAAATTACTGGTGAAATTCCTCAAACATCACTATGAATGACATCAAAACACTTTGCAGCACGACTACCAAAATTAGGAAAAGGAAGAGTTTTACTTTTGCCTAATTTACAAGTAGAACAATCAAAGGAAGCAACTGAAAATTAATTTTTATTTCCCAATAAACCAGAATTGGACAAATGAGACAACACAATAGAATTTGGATGTCCTAGACGTTTATGCCAAACCTCATTCTTAGTAGTGGTGGAAGCAAAAGCCAGAACAGGAGTAATAGAAAAGTGTATAGGAATCAATCTTCCAACTTTAGGCCCCTTAGCGATTATCGTCCCCGACACCTGATCCTGCACAAGGCAACCATTACGAGAAAAGTTCACATTACAATTGTTATCTACCAATTGGCCAACCGAAATAAGACTAGTGGAGAGCTTTGGTGATACAAAAACATTCTTGAAAGTTTCAGTAATATCCCCAACCTTGATAATGGGTAAATTACTACCATTGGCAACCTGAATTTGTGTTGGACCATTATACTCACGGATGCTTTTGAGTATATAAGTTGAGTTGGTTATATGATTGGAAGCGCCAGAATCAACAAGCCAAAATTTAGATATTACCTCATTACCTTGTAGTCCCAAAGTTGAAAATGCTGACAAGATCATTTGTTGTACCAGGAGTAATAACTTGTCCTACCGAAGATGAGCTATCTGTAGTGGAATTATTTATCCCAACTTGGAAAGCCTTTGTCCTACGGTTTTGAGGACGTGTGGGACACTCTTTGATAATGTGTCCTTGTTGTTTACAATAATTACAGAACTTCTTGCCATAATTGCGAGCAATATGACCATATTTCCTGCAACTGTAGCATTGAGTTCTAGCCATATCCACGCCCTTTCCTTTCCCTTGAGCTGCAAATGCAACAGTGATAACATTTCCTTGATGAAAAGCATTTTGTGTGACGAGACGCTGCTCCTCACGAAGTAATTCCCTAAAACAGACATCCAACGAGGGAGATGGATCACAACTCATCAAGTTGGAGCGAACACTTTCAAAGTCAGATCGTAATTTCATCAAAAATTGATCTCGCTTGCTTTGTTCATGAACTCCTTGAATGATGGAAAGAGATTCAGAAGGTATTTTAGCAGAAACGATATCGGTAAATTCAGCCCATAAGTTCTGAAATCCAGAGAAATAATCTTGAATAGAGAGATCTCCTTGTAATACATAGCAATTTCATGCTCTAACTGAAAGCGCCTTGCGCTATGGTATTGGTTGTAAACCTTTCGTAAATAATCCCACATGGCCTTTGTTGTCTTGTATGGCCTGAGATTAAGTACAATAAGAGGGTCAATTGACCCTAAAATCCATGTCATCACTCGAGCATCTTTAACCTTCCATTGACCGAGCTTTTTAGGATCGGTAGGAGTAGGATCGCTTCCATCTATATGTCCCCATAATTCTTTTCCGGTGCAAATAGTTGGAATTGAAATTCCCAGGCGGAGTAATGTTTTCCCATGAAACGAACATGGAAGGACTCAAACTGATATGACGACATGTTCTTGACAAGCTAAGGAAGATAGAAATGCAATGATGCAAAATAACCAGAATGAAAAGAGACTAAGATTCCAAAATGCCTTAACTTCCAAGATACTTAGGACTAACTGTTGACTAACAGTAAGCAGAACCAAAACTTCCAAAAAAAATTCTGGAAGGAACCACAGATGAAAGACACTAAGAATCAAAGCACTGCAAAAGACTCTGATACCATGTCAGTTTTGCTGAATGCCTCTCAAAGTAAGAGTCTTTCCATTATATAGAGAGAATAAATATTACAAATCCCTAAAGATCCGTTATTCCTATCCCTAAATATCAGCTATTCTATCTCTACAAATCTGCTATTCAATCCCTCCAAATCCGCTATTCTATCACAATATTTATTCCTTTGATTCTACAATAAATCTATATGATCATGCTAATTTATATCACTATCTAATTACATTAATATATACAATTATTTAGATTTCCATCATGCTAACATGTAATGTGTATGCTTCAAGTTTTCCCAACTATGAACAGAGTAGCATTACTTATTTAAAAAGTTATTCCCAAATCTAATGCAAACTTTTGGAGTTTTATTAGTAGCAAGATGATCTCAAAAGACATACTTTGATCATCTCTCTTAGAGTGGCCTTAACTTTGTCGAAATCAGAGTTACAACACCGGAGGAAATTATCTGATGGATTTCTGAAAGGAGGACAAGGAAATCCTGCTTCTGCAAAGAACTGCAAACCAAAAACTAGATTTAATTCTAACTTGCAAATGATGAAAAGTTATAAAACCCGGAGACAAATGATGGAGAATCTCGAGTAAGGGAGGTATATCTTGCCTGGTTTGCTTCAGAAGCTTTACCAAAGTAAACTGTTTTACCTCCGAAAAGCAAGTATAATCTTTCAAACAACTCAAATACTTCACAGCTTGGCTGGTGAATTGAGGCTGTGATAAAAATGCAGTGTCTGTGTTACGAAGAACGTTGGGCACCGTAACAAATTCCAAAAATTTAAGGTATTGTTCATCAATACTGTGCAATTTACAATGTTAAATAAGTTATCTATTCTTAAGAACATTAGCTACCTATCTAGTCCACTTGTTGATTCATCGAGGAAGAGCAATTTAGGCCTCATTAGAATGCAAGGGCAATACTTACCCTCCTAATATATAGTTGGTTCATAGATATAAGAATCACTAATACATAGTTGGGTCTAATTATAAAGGATTTTACAATGTATAAGTTAAGTTATGTTTTCCCTAACAACTTAAATGGGTCTAATTATAAAGGATTTTACAATGTATAAGTTAAGTTGTGTTTTTCCTAACAACTTAAGTTTTAACATGAGATTATTGCTTGCTAAAAGAAAAGAGAAATGTACCCTTTAAAATTTATCAATTCCACAAAATAATGTCGAATGATTTACAAGAATCAAGCTTCATGTTCTTCTAAAGCAGTTCACCACCTATTTTTCGTTTCCACACTTCGATATGCCCCTATCCACCAAGATATGGTTCGTAGTCAAACAAACTTTGATGAAGAAACCAAAATCATGGACGAAGAACATCAATGTTACAATCAGTCTTTTGCACCAACCGTGAATATCAAATTTTGCATAAGTGCACAAAGTCTCAAGTTCAAGGCATAAAAATCTAGAAGTACACTCTATTAATTCACTAGCCTGATTATAGATGTAGAGATCTCGAAAATATTTAGCCTAGTAACTAAAATTTTGAATTTTATATGAATGAATAAGGTTTCAGTTAACTACTAAGTTTAGTTGTTTACCTTCAAATAGGAGAACAAAAATCGAACTCCACAATAGCTAGTTTAATTGCTATGTGCAATTCTGCACCAATTTTATTGGACACAAGATCAGGTTGTGTGATATAAAAACACATGCATCAGTTCAAATAAAACTCTAGAACATACACTCATACATTACCCAACAACTGAATAAAATTCGATATTAGTAGTCACCGAATGCCATTGTCATACAGTTCAAATTCGATCTGATCAAATATGAGGCAACGACGATGATGAATTTGCCTATACGAATACGAATTGCTGATGGTGAGCTAGTGAAGAGACGTCGGTAACTTTGATTCCTCTTTCTTCTCATCAATAGCACCGATGTGCTGAATTTCACTACCGTTGTGCTGTACTCCACCACCGTCGATATGTCGAATTTCACCATCGTTGTGCGGGATTACACTGTCAGTGTGCCTAACTCCACTGTAGTTGTGCGAATTTCCATCGCCATCGTATTGATTTTGTAGGCTTTCGATGACGAATTCGCTTATGAGGAAGGCTGCAAATGATGATAATGCATGGAAAGCTCTCTATCATAAGGTGTGCTAGTTTTTTTTTCAATTATTAGTGCTATCTGCATTCCATATAACATATCAATTTTATTTGACTGGATATATATGCTTAAAATATTATATTTAGATTATATACTAGTGTTGTATTAGTGATAGACTGTAATGGAAGAAAATTATTAATAGGACAGTTAACAATTAATAAATGTTAAATGAAAGTTGAATAGCTAGCTTGATAGAGTGAAAACTGATGAGGGAAAGACTTTGGATAGTAGTATCTTTTGTTTATGTATACTACTAAATATAAAACATCCCTTATCTTTGTAAAAGTGGACAGCTTTGATCCATCTCTTAACAGAGTTAAGAAAATTAACGGAAAAAGCCTAGAGTCTACAACGGCAATGGTTAAAGTAAACAAAAGAACCACCGCTGAAAGAGAAAAGGACCGTTTTGAATTTGCAGTCCATAGTGAAGAATCACTGCTAACCAAAACTCACCTTTCAGAAAATTCATTAAATGTAAAAGGCCAAAAATGCATAACAAATTTGAGATTCTAACGAAAGGTTCCATCCTTCATCCGTTTAACTCAAAAACGCATAGATGAGTGAGACAGCTCACATCTCTTTGGAAATTGGATTACATAAATGTTCAAACTAATTCTCGGAGATTAAAGATTTAACCTCTAATTTTTTCCCCAAATCTTTCGCAATTATAAATGAAGAAAAACATAAAAACATAAAAGAGTTAAAAAAAAAAAAGTAAATAATTTAGAACTCCACACTTAGAGGTATTTCCTCTTCCACCATTTCCTCACAAAATCCCCGGAAGAAGAAGAAGAAGAAGAAAAATATGTTTCAGAAACTATCAATATTTGAAATTTGTAAGAACAAAAAGATACCATTCTCTCTTCTTATAATCAAATTCCCATTTACGTCTTCCACATTGCCACTCGTAATCAATATGAAAACATAGATGTCACCATGAAAAAACAACAAGCAGCACAAAAACCGTATAACCCGTTTTCCGCTAGTTTCTATTTAGAGGGAGACCAAAATTTGTGTGCGCATTTAAGGGTTTAAACTTCTCCTAGGAGGAAGGGCATTAAATTTTAGACATTTAGGAAGCCCTATCATCCTGTTTCCTTTTACTTATAGATGAATAATCAGCTTTTATGGTACTCTTTCTTTAGTACTTATTTTTATCCTCATAGGATGCGTCAAAAGATTTCTGAGCTTAGTGCATGCACCTATTATTATTATTATTATTATTATTATTATTATTATTATTATTTTAAATGAAAAAGAGTAGGTTAGTACAGGATCAACAGGTGCCATCCGTTTAGTCCTTTTCGTTGTCTCAACAACACTGAAGCTATGATTCACCCATCATTGTGTTTTATTTGTAGATTCAAACTCAAGTTTAAAGTGTTTCTTCCAGACATCACTTAACTCTTTGGGGTCGTTTGGTTTAAATACAAGTTATGCTGAGATTACTTATCCTTGCATTATTTCTTATTGATTGTTTGGTTTGTTGTACTAAAGATAATAACCATTACCTACTTCCTAAAAATAAGTTCTTTGATTACAAAAAATACCCTCTTATTTAAACTCTAAACCCTACATTCTAAATTTCTCACAAGTTGCAATTGGCAAATAATGTGATTCTTTTACTGTATAGTTAGAAAAGAAAAAAAAATATTTTTACTATACATAACTCAATTCATTTTATTTTTTTAGCGTGAACAGTTTTTAAAAGTATTCTCCTCCTGAAGGCAATTCTTCATCGGAGCATTAGCTTGGATCTGTTGGATCCATTTATTGTTTGTAACAGATCCTTTGTAATTTCCATTTTCAGTGAAAGGTTTGCTTATAAAGCCCCCAGCTGCGGTGTTCACTGCCTTTGTGCGGGAAATTAAATTAATGAAGCTTTCAATTTTTCCTGCAAGTTTTCCCCATCCCTCATTAAAAGTGTTTTCTGGAATGATTATGATAGTTCTGCTATCACCATTAACATATATGACTGACATAAATCTTTCATATTTATTGAAATTTTGAGAGCAATAAATGTAGGTTGAGACATCCTTACATCTCCACGATTTAAAACTCTTTCCCCTTTTAACAGAGGCTTCATAAAATCTTTTGCAAAGCCATAAAAGGGCATCCTTGCTAAGAACTATATTCCTCACTAAGAGTCTACTGGTCTCCACCCACTCGTACCATTCTCCTATCGCCGATGAGGATGTGATATCATACGCCTTACCCCCCATTCGAAAGGCAATGTTGTTTTCCATCTTGGAGGAAATAAAAGATGGATGAAGTGGGTCTAAGAAAAAAGAAGGGACAGCTCCGGTGGTGAAAGACCACCAGAGAGGAGTTTAGACACCCTGAAGGGGCTTCTAAAAATAAATATTGGACTCTATGCTTGAGAGCATTTTTACGTCTCTTAGCGATTAACTCCGTCAAATCTTTAACGTAAACAGTTTTTTTAAAAAAAATCAGTTATTTTTTTTAAAAAAAATTGTAGGATTTTTTTAAAAAAGTATCAAATCGTGTTTTCCATAATTTTTAGGATTTTTTTACAAAAAATTGTTTTAAAATAATTTATATTTAGTTATTTAAAAAAATCCTACAATTTTTTTTTTTTTAAAATAACTGAAAAACAATTTTTAAAAACTTTTTACGTTAAAGATGTGATATTTTTTAAAATAATAATAATAATAATAATAATAATAATAATAATAATAATAATAATTTGAATGTAATTGTTCCTAATTAAAGACTAACCGCCTTTCTTTTTAAAAAAAATAAACAGTGGGAAAATTTTAAATTTTTTTTTTGTAAATGTTACGTATTATTTTTTAAATCTATCTATATATTTATTTTTCTCTATATATAATTGGAGAGGATACCATAATTATTTTTGAATTTTATTTTTAAAATTGATAATAAATTCAATTTTAAAACAAAGAACAATATAAAATATTTTTATAAAAAACAATATATTGAAACTTAACATTCAAATTCAATTTTGAAAACAAATAACAATATAAAATAACTTTTTACAAAAATTTTCTAGAATTTTCAACTTTAAAAATAAATAACAATATTAAACAATTTTGTTTTTTAATAAAAAACATATGGCAACCTAACGTTGAAATAACTTTGAAACATATAAAAATAGGAAAACATGAGAACACATACGTTGCTACAGAATTTCTAAAGATATCTAATTATCTATTCGTTTTAACTTTTTTTTTTTAAAAAAAATAAATTCAATTATAAATAATAAATAATTATCCCTAAAATTTCTCACCACTTACTTAACTTCCTATCCAAAAAAAACTGAACCTTATTTATTCACTAAATTTAAATAAGATAGTCTTTTCTTTAGCTTTTCTATGAAAAAAATGCATCTCAATAAGAAAATTCAAAGCAACAAAAATTCATACCATGAAATTCATGAAAAGGTAATTTATTTATTTTCATATTTTCTCTTCTTCTTTTTTTTGTTCTATTTTATGTGACTTATATTATCAATAATTGTACTTTATATTTGAAAATTCTAGATGTTGAAGATGATCAATTGATGAAGTTAGGATCAATCCATTTTAGTCATGTATATATGTAGTTGAAAAAGGAGAAACACTTTTAAGACTATGTACGATAACTATGCCAAACATGTAATATTTTAATTTTATTCCTCTATCTTGTTTCAAAACCAAATTGTGTTTGATGTATTTACATATAGTTTATGATTTTTTATTTACTGCATTTCATGTTTATAATTTTTTATCTGAATTTTATGACATGTAGATAATGATGAAAGATTAGAAGTATTTAATTTTGAGATATTATATTTTCAAAGAAAAATAATATTAACTTAATTAAAACTAGAAAGTCATGATTATAAAATTCTAAATAAACTCTTACTATTTCATGAACTTATCTTTCAGATGTTAACAAATATATTTAACTAACTTTAATTTTGAAGTACATATAAATGAAGATAATAGTACTATCTCTCATTATGTAATATAAATGAAAATTAAAATATATGTGCTTGCATTTATTCATATACCGGATGATACCAAAAATGTTAAAATGACAACGACTACAATGATAATGGCGGCGGCATTGATGATATCGATATTGCAACAATGAAGATGAAAGTGGACAACAAAAGAAATATTAAGATGACGAAGAAGATCAAGAAGATGAAAAAGAAGATCAAGAAGAAACATAAAATGACTGAAATGATAAAAGAAATACAGCAAATTAGATCATCAATTTGCATTCTGGATTATTGCAAGATTATACTAACAGCGGTAAAGACAATTTTTTTTATTTTATGTGGTTTACATTATCAATAGTTGTACTTTATTTTGAAAATTCTAGATGTTGAAGATGATCAATTCATGAAGTTAGGATCAAGTCATTTTAGTCATGAATATATGTAGTTGAAGAAGGAGAAATACTTTTAAGACTATATACAATAACTTTTAATGTTATATTTTGTTTCAAAATCAAACTGTGTTGGATGTATTTACATATGAAACATGATTTTTTGTTTACTGCATTTCATATTTATAATTTTAATCTTAATTTTTTAACATGCAGATAATGATGAAAAATTTGAATTGAAAAATTAGAAGTATATGAATTTGAGATATTATATTTTTCAAAGAAAATCAATTATTAACTTGATTAAAACTATAAAATCGTGATTATAAAATCATATATTTATATAAAAGAGAACCTTAGGCCCGCCTATGTGGCGCAATCACAAGCGAGGATTCTCTTTTAACTTATTTATTTTCAAAATTAGTCTTCTCTTTCACGAAAAGTTGTGACTTTTATGAAAAGTTGTGACTTTTACCAAAAGTTGCGACTTTTTATGAAAGTTGCTACTTTTATGAAAAGTTGCAACTTTTACGAAGAGTTGCGACTTTTACGAAGAATTGCAACTTTAATGAAGAGTTGCGTCTTTTATGAAGAGTTACAACTTTTATGAAAAATTGTGACTTTTATGAAAAATTGTGCTTTGTCCAAAGAGTTGTGACCTTTCTGATAAAGCACAATAAGCATTTATTCACACTACCTGTTGTCTATAAATAGAGGGATTTCCTCTCATTTTAAAACATCGAAAATTCTGCACTTCTTCTTTCAGAATTTTATATTGTACTTTGCTCATGTTGAGCGACTGACTGAAACTATTGTTTTTTTATCAACACACCGGTGAATGAATTGCTCTATTCCGAGAGGATCTATTCCTTTAAACTTCAGGTACTAGAATGAAATAATTTCCTTAAGGAAACAATGTGCATTCAGTGGGCTCGATGTTCCTTTATCTTTCAATTCATTATTACAAATCCTGGTATGTTTTTTACAGTCATTAATTTATTCTTATTTTTTTTTTGTAAACATATTGTAAACTTTGTTGTTTATGTTTATGCTTTTGATCATTATGTTGAAGTAAAGATCTGTTAATCAAGAGTTTGATGTAATCATTAGACTATTGGTGTCATGTAGATTAAAAGTCTTAAACTTGTAAAATAAATGACTTTAATCTTTATAGAGTTTTCTGTGGCTAAAAGATCCATGGGATGTGCAAGAAAGGACTTTGAGTGTTCAAAAGTTATGGTGGTTCCACACTATCTTAGAGTTTTATTTTTCAACTTTCTATCTTATCGAGGCATTCAATCGGTCAGTGACATTCAAAAAATAAAGGAATTAGTGGAATGGTAAGTATTTTACTCAACCTTAATCAAACGTTTGGGGTTCAAATATTGGGTTGGAGTCAATGAATTACCCCTCAAAGTAGAATGAATCTATATTAATAAAATAATTACCTTCGTAAAAACTTTAGATTAAAAGTCCCGAAAAAAATAAAGATTTAACCATATTGATCAAAACATAAACAATAAAATATATCTTTTTCTATCAAAGTAGTGTCATCGACTGTGTATGATTTTCAACAAGGGACTAGCCAAGACATCATTTAATCCAAAATATTTGAGCAACATACGTTATTTCATTGAACTCCAAGAGATGTGTTTTTATATTTTAATTAACCTATCAAGTACAAAACTAATTGTAAGATGTATAATATTTAGATTTTGTTTGTTGCGGCCTTGAGTAGGAGAAAAACTCTCGAAATTGATGAATATAATCTTTGTACAACTTTTTGAAAATACAAATATAGACACTAAAATAATTACATATCTTTTGTAAAGACTTTGATGATGAACAACTACAGTAAAATGAAGAATTAATAACAATATTCGTAGACACTTATAATCAAATCTTTTTCGTTTTAAGATTAAAAAAAACATTTCATTTCGTCTTTGGATAAAATATTCTTGACAATTTACCATAGGGTTGTACCCACTCAAAAACACATGTATTATCAGATGTTTTAACCACCGAGCGAAGCGCGGACATTTTACCTAGTTCTAAATAAACTCTTACTATTTCACGAATTTATCTTTTCAAATGTTAACAAATATATTTAACTAACTTTAGTTTTGAATTACATATAAATGAAGATAATAGTTTTATCTCTCAATATGTAATATAAATGAAAGTTGACATATTTATGCTTGCAATTCATTTATATATCGGATGATACTGAAAACATTAATCTGACAACGACTACAGAGACAATGACGACGAAGTTGACGATATCGATATTACAACAATGAAGATGAAAGTGGACAACAAAAAGAATATTAAGATGACGAAGAAGATCAAGAAAAAGAAAAAAAGATCAAGAAGGAACACAAAATGACTGAAATGATAAATAAAATACAGCAAAGTAGATCATCATTTTACATTTTGGAACATTGCAAGATTATACTGACAGCGGTAAAGGAATAAACATGATAGTTTCATTTCATCACTGTAATGTGATGATTTGTATTTGTTAGACCATCACACTTCATTCTTTCTTAAATATCCACATAAATATATCAATATTATGTTTAAAATTCATAAAGTAAAACATAAATATAAGTGATAATTTGTAAATCTTATTATATTTTTAATTTGCATAAATTTCTTTTCTTTATAATATGTAAAGCGATAAAGATTTATTACCCACAAAAATTTTATGTGGGTAATATAGGTTTTCTTATGTGATTTTTTTTACGTTGTTGTTAGTTTGTATTTAATGTGTAAGAATTGTTTTTTAATTCTAAAAATTGCATTAAGTTATGAAGCTGACAATCTCAACATTATGCTAGTCTTGCCTCTATATTCGGTTACTTCTTTAAGAAAATATTTTTTTAATATATATATATATATATATATATATATTAAAAATTATATTAAAATTATTCTTACCTTAAATTATTCTTACCTTAAATTAATTTTCTATCATGTTGTTGCACAAATTTAATAAGAAAAAAATATTTTGTAAAATATTTTAATATTAAATAAAATATATATAGAAAATGTATCGACATACCATCTAATCTTATGATATCAAATATTTCTTATTGAATGTTAGAACTAATAAATTACTAACATTATTTTTTATTTATATGTTATGAAAATAATAAAGTACACACAAGTAAGAAAATATTTGAACTATTTGATATTTAATCAAAGAAAAATGATAATAAAATTAATAGAATTCTTAAAAAAAAATCAACCTGATATATTATAAAACTAAAGCATAGTTGATATAGTTATAAATATAATATTTTAATACGATAAAATAAATTCTGTACTAATAATATTAATTCAATGTGCTCAAATAAATAAGTTAATGCTTTGTATATTATTATTATTATTATTATTATTATTATTATTATTATTATTATTATATTATTATTATTATTATTATTATTATTATTATTATTATTATTACTATTATTATTATTATAACATATTAAATATATTATTAAGTGCATAATATATTTTATTAATTATTTTTAATTATGAAATTATTATATTTTGAATAATCCGCGCATTGCGCGAGCACATATACTAGTTAAATCAATAAAGAGAAAAAGTAAATCTTCCAACGCAAGAAGATTTGCATAGCAAGGAAATGACTACCTGTTATATTCTAGGTGTTTTGATGATCCTCACTAATGCGGGGACCTGGTCCCTGTTAGAGTGCTCTCGTCCAGATACAAATGGGGCACAACCGTAAAAGTTGTCATGTCAGGTGGTAGGTGAAAAGTGCAGTGTTCTACACCAATAAGAAGAGTGGACGAGATTGTATGTTTCAGTATCTTACAAATGCAGGGACCTAGTCCAAGAGTTTCCTCCATCAGATACATAATTGGTTATAGTTGTAAAGCTGTCACGTCAGAGGTTGCTGAGGCGTCAGCGTACTACACCAATCAGAATGGAGGAGGGTGTTTGTCCAACGGATAATAACTCTTTATGTTTGATATTTTTAACATGACAAACACCATATTAAATTCATTCATCCAAAGAAGGAAGTTAGCCAGCGAGCCTTTTCAAGAACTCACAAAGAAGTCTGTAAGGGACCTGTTCCCCGCAAGACTACGACGTAAAAAGGTGAAAAGACATTTGTCAAAAAAGTTGTCACCTCTGATGCGGTAGGTGCACAACTTTTTCAACAGCAGGTCTTCAGCCAATGGGATGGCCTCAAACGAATTTGTGGTGAATCAACACAAATAGAAGACTTGGAAAACTAAACTTGGATTTTCTTTGCAAATTTACAAGCTTGAAAAGAAGGTCATCTCAAGGTAGAACAATACTCATACTCAACAAAAGGGATCTGATAAGAGTACTTAAGAATCTTTGTTGAGTTTGAGTTTTGTGTCTATCATTTCATAGTTTTTGCAACTTGAAAAATATCTCAAAAACTCTTGCAGAGGCTCACAAAAGGAGTGAAGAAGCATCCTCAAGATCAACTGGAATCTGAAAGAGATGGAAGCTTAGTTGTCTTAGGATTATTTCTTCTGCACGCAAATTGTAAATTTGTTCCTACATCTATAAAGTAATCAGATAGTTGTTCGGTGTGAAAATCTTAAACCAGTTGAATCCAACTGATTTAGTGGGCAGCCTTGTGTGCTTCTTAGTAAAAGTCGAAGTTATCCGGAGAGTGGTGATTTAGTGGGAAACCTGGGTGTTGCTTGGTCAAATTCTAAGTTGTCTAGTGGTGATAGCTTAGTGGGCGGTGTTTTATCTGCTTATGCTCTTCAAGTAATAGGTATATTACTTGATTGTGAGATTAATAACATTTTCTCATATTGGTTGTAACCGGGTTTCCTTTTTGATTGAGAAGATTAGTGAAGACGGGTGAAAAGTCCTGTTGAGAACAGTTTGTGGTTTTCTTCCCTTGAGCAAGGAGGTGTCCACGTAAAGTTGCTTGTTCAATCTTTACTTTCAGCACTTATTTAACTGTCTGTTATTGTATTTTTGCTTAGGACCTGGTCCCATTGAAATAGGTGGATGTTTACTTTTAGTTACTGTTCTTGCCGAGTCAAGGGAACTGGTCCTTGACTGATAAATGAACGCATACATTTCAATAATTGGTATCAAAGCATGGGCTCTCTATTTGGTTAACACCAAGAGAGAAGTTCCTGCCAAAAATAGCGTCACTACTGAATAAGCAAAGAAATCAGTCTCCCACAAGACCTCCTCTTTTCGATGGTAACTCTATAAATATTGGAAGATTCGGATGAGAGACTATCTCATGGCTGAGGACATTGAATTATGGGACGTCATATGTAAAGGTCCTTATGTGCCAACTATGGAGGTTAAATATGTAGAGGTCATAAGAGTCATTCCCAAAACTCGAAAATAATATAATGACTCTAATAGACTATTAGTTCAGAAAAATCATAAAGCAAGTAAGCTACTAATGTGTGGCCTTAGTATAAATGAATACGATCTGATTTCATCTTGTGAATCAACCTAGGAAATCTGGGATCTGTTGAGAACAACTTATGAGGGCACTGAGGAAATAAAGAAATCTAAGCTAGATCTCTTTACTACTCAGTTTGAATGTTTCACCATGAATGAAGTTGAACACATTCATGAAGTGAGCACCAAATTCTTGACCATCATAGATGAGCTCATGTTCCTTGAAGAACCTGTTCCTATTGTCAAGCAAGTCTCTAAGATACTATAAATTCTTATTAGATCTTGGACAAATGATTTTGTGACTGGAAATGAGACAAGAGAACCTGATGTAATGATGATGCATACACTATTTGAGCATCTTCAAGTTCATGAGATGCACAGAAAAAGAGGATCTCTTTCTCAAGGGCAAAGATAAGAGGACAAATATGGTTGATGAGGTCGATCCTAAGAAAGAAAATCATGACAAGGCTACCTGCTCAAGTGAAGTGTGTGGCAAGAGCTATCTACCTGGTCACTCCATTGGAAACTTTCCTGTGCAGAAAGCTGACCACATGAAATTTGTCAAGACTGCAGAAGGTAAAGACAAAGAGGGGGACCAGGTCTGTCCCAAGATAAGCAGAAGAGAAGTCTTCTTCGGGGCAGTAAAAAGGGATATGGCTGCATGGGAAAAATCCTCAAGTGATTCAGATGATTCTGAACACACAAATAATGGTTTCATGGCAAAGTCAGACGAGGAAGATGCTGATGAAAAGGTAACTCTATCTTATTTCAAGCAAAACTTGAATACCTTTTCTACTAGCAAGTTGAGAAAGCTAGCAGTTGTATTACTTGATTTGATAAGTGAGCTGACAATTGAGAAGGATCCCATAAACAACAGTCTACACATCTCTCAAGATGGAAAATTTGCATTAGTTGCTCAAATATATGATATTGAAAGTCAAATGGTTGTTCTAGAAGCTGAAAATCTAGAACTGAAGAAAAAGATGAAAGGGGTAACTAATACAACTTTTAAAGGAAATAACGAGTCAAGGAGCTTGCAGCTGGAGCTTGAGAATAAGCTGCACACTGCTGAAATGAAGAGCAAAATTGCATTAGAAAGAAATCTTGAGTTAGAGAGAGACCTGGTCCATGTAAAAGAGGAACTGGAAAAATCCCTCGAATGGACAAATTCCTCTAAGATTCTTACAAATCTGATTGGTCAAGGCAACAACAGTAGAAGAGGGCTGAGCTATGACGAGATAGATCCCCCATACAATCCTCACCACAAATATGTTTCTGATGTTGATGATCTATTGTGTGTGCATTGTGGTCGTGATGGACATTTAACGAAGAATTGTCCAGCATTGAAAAGGACCAAAGATAGCCTGTCAAAATATTACAAACAAAGGAACAGGAAGAAGCAAGGACCTGATCAACAGTTCAATAATAAGAAGAAGGGACCTGGTCAACAGAGCAACAAGCGGACCTGGTCAACAGAATAACTGGCAGAAGAAGGGACCTAGTCGTGCTCCGGTTCCTAAGTTGAAAAACATCAATTTGCCTCACTGGACGAAGAATTCTCTTATCACTCCTTTATCTGCTTAATGGGAACTCCAATGAGTTCCCAAGGCTACCAAGTGAAATGGTGTTCTTGTGAGAGGAAGTAGCAACAACCAGTGTTGGTTCATGAATGACGAATGCTCAAAGCACTTGACTGGGAACTGAAAACTACTTCTCTGTCTCAAGGCACTTCAAGGAAGAAGTGTCTTATCTGGAAATGGTAAGAAAAGAAAAGAGATGCAAGAATATGTATATTGCTGATTTGTTTACTGCTCATTGTGAAAGTCTCACTGAACTTAATGCTCAAGGTAAGAATGCTAAGGTACGATTCAAGAGACGTGCTCATGAGTGTTGCTTTGCTGCACAAATCTGTGTCAGGGGACCTGGTCCCAGTCTACATAAAATGATATTTGCAGATAACAAAGGTTGTGACGATGATGTTAAGAAGAAGCTAATCAGACCATCCCTCAGGTAAAATATGCAGGCTTTTAATCTTTCAAGATTCCTCGGACTGAAGTGATGAATGTAACATGTTTTGTGACAAAAATGATGATATTTAGTAGTGTAATCTTAATGATGTTGAAAGAGTGTGTGTGGAATACTCATACTCCAGCAAGGCTTATCCGGTGTATAAAATGTGTGCATTGAAAAAGATGTTCATGCGATTTTTGATGAGTCTAGAAGAATTGAGAAGTTGTAAAAGAAAGAAAACTAGAAAACTCTGAGTTGGAAGGGCTGCTTCAGAATTAGAGAGATGGTCTAAATAGTTAGTTTGCTGAAGAACATTCTCTTCATGAATCTAGTAGTCTCAACGAAGCTGATGCAGATGATGAACCTGATGAGGGACCTGGTCCTATAGATAGTGCAATTCAAACTGATAAATTGAATTCTGAAAGTGAGAATTATGAAATTGATCAAGCTCACTTTGAAATAAGCAAAGTATGACATTCGGCTCCCCAACAAGCTGATAGGTCATCCAAGTTCCTCTTCAACAATGGCTTCATGTGATAGTTTGTCGCATTCATGGGTAATCGGTTCTAAATGAGCACGATGAGAGAATTCTTCTCAGAGCTACTGGTTAAACAAAACTCAAAAGGTACCGTTGTTTGTCAAGAAAATTACATTTGTGAGCTGCTCAAATGGCTTAACATACTTCAAGTCAAGACAATGTTACAGAGGGGCAATGTCATCATGATGTTTTGCAAGCAAACTAGAAGATCGAGTGTCTTGACAATCTTCACTAAAGACCTAAGCTAGGACTAGTCTGTACTCACAGTAACTCAACTGAAGAGAAGAAGATCTCACAGCGTGATCAAGGCAATTGTTATCTGAACAAAGAAAGGGACCTGGTACCCGTTTAAATAAGTTGCTGAAAAGGTTTCATGTTATGGATGCCTAGAAAATTCATGCTTTCTTGGGCACTAACTTGAAGCTGGATGTTGATGAACCGGGTTCAAAGACTCTGCTCATGTACAAAGAAATCACTTTTGAAGTCTGCTAGTTTTTTCCGAAGATATTTTAAGAAGACAGGGGAGCTGTTCTTATTCTGTCCATCAATAGACTTTTTGGTTTAGAGTAAATGTTACTATTGATTATGCTGGGTATCAAGTTGATGGAAAGAGTACCTCAAGAGTGGATTATGTTATGCGCTGATCTTTCACTCATGTGGAATTAAATGGAAAGATTCAATTTCTCTTTCATCAGCTGAGGCGATAAATGTAGCAAGTGTAGCTTGATGGAATCAACTCCTGTGGAACAAGCAGCAACCTGAAGTTCACAAAAACTTGGCTGAATAACTACACTGATGATGGAAATGCTAAAACCTTCCTGAATGGATCCAGCCTGAAGCAATCAACTCTCTCATGACTATGCAAAGAGAGCAGGTATCCATGCTTTTCGGTTATGTATGTTTTAGCAAGTTCAGTTTCATACCTTTTGTAGGTATACACACATGGAAAAGGGTACGAAGGAAAAGGGAGTCCAGGACAGATCTAGGCAATGGCATTCAAACTAAAGAGAGGGACCTAGTCCTTTCTCGAAGGTTAGCACTCTTGACATTGCAGTTTGAATTATGCATGAGAACCATTGCAATTGCCACATGTGTGTCATTTAGGAATCTACCGTTGTCTCATCTTTTGAGTACCAAAATGATACTTCCTCTGTCTTTCTTCATATTCCATATTTCTTTCTATCTCCCCAAGAAAAAAAATCAGTTTACCTTCCAAATATCAGGGTGTTTCAAAATTCTCTTTTCTCTTCTCTCATAAAACACTTCAAATTGTTAACCCTTTATTTTTACGGAAGAATTTTCTGACGAAGATGTTTTTAAGTGTGATGAGGGACCTGGTCCTCCAAGAAAATTGAAGAAGTGTAAAAGATGATGTTCAAAAAGGGCAAAGTTGATATTTCGAGAACTCAATTCTGAAGAGGAAGGTTTCAGATTTAAAAAAAATTCTTCTTGGTTCCTCAATTGTTGATCTATTCTTCTCGGAGTCCTTGAGTTGTTTGTGTTACCAATCTTTCTGTTATGTGAAACTCAGACTGGTGTTGGAAGCTATGACAATTGCTCGTGTTAACTGGAATACTGAAATGGGTTGTCTAAAAGTCCAGCTTCTGAAACAACACTATCAGAGGGACCAGGTGCAAAAAAAAAAAAAAAATTGGTAGCCCTAAAGGTTCAATATACAGGTTGGGATGCATAAATTTCTGAACATTAAGAGAAGATACTAAAAATCTTATGCTAAGGGATATGCTCTATTAATTCTATTCTTTCACTCCCTTGCCTCTAAGTCATCCTTTCTCTTCCTACGTCTCTATGTCATTCCTCATTCCTCTTTTGGGTATTGTTCTGGTTTTCATTTGTAATCATATTTGCAATTCTTTGATGGTCGATCTTTTTTTTATAGATGAAAAATGTCTTGACTTGTCTCATTACTTTATGCCTTTTTACTCATGCTAAGTGTTGCCCAAGTGGCCATGAATTTGCTTGAATTGCATTTCTGTCAACATGGTTTACTGCTTTAACCCTTTTTATGATGTTAAAAGGGGGAAAGTTGTTAAGGTAAGGTATGAGATAAATGCTGTTATAACTGCTTGAAGAAGTATGAGATCAATGGTGTTGTCACTGCTGGAAGAAGACATGAGTCATGCCGATAGGGGGAATCAATCCTAGCTACTTGAAGAGGAAACGGTTCTTCCGACAGGGGGAATAAATGTTAGCTACCTGAAGAGGACCTGGTCTTGTCGATAGGAAAAAGAAGATGTTTGTCATCATCAAAAAAGGGGGAAATGCTATATTGATGTTTTGTTGATTTGACAAACTTTGGGGATGCTTCAACTCCAGTTACCCCAAGAATTCTTGTTGATAGGGGGAACTGATGAATAAGAATGTTATCCTCAAAAAGGGAGAAAATGTTAGTTCGAAGCTGAGTTGAGATTTTAGCTGGAACTTGATATGATGTTTTGATGATATAACAAACTTATCGATCTAACAAGGAACCAGATCTTTGTTATTGGAACTGCTGACAGTGAGATGAATGATAAACTCAGTGTGAGGTATATTTGTGTGCTATCATCAAAAATGGGGAAAATGTATATTTTAGGTGTTTTGATATCCTCACAAATGCGGGGACCTGGTCCCTCGTAGAGTGCTCTCGTCCAGATACAAATGGGTTACAACCGTAAAAGCTGTCATGTCAGGTTGTAGGTGAAAAGTGCAGTGTCCTACACCAATAAGAAGAGCGGACGAGATTGTATGTTTCAATATCTCACAAATGCAGGGACCTGGTCCCAGGCAGTGTTTCCTCCATCAGATATATAATTGGTTACAATTATAAAGATTTCACGACAGAGGTTGCTGAGGCGTCAACATACTACACCAATCAGAATGGAGGAGGGTGTTTGTCCACCGGATAATAACTCTTTATGTTATGATATTTTTAGAATGAAAAACACCATATTAAATTCATTCATCCAAAGAAGGAAGTTAGCCTGCGAGTCTTTTCAAGAACTCACAAAGAAGTTTGTAAGGGACCTGGTCCCCGCAAGACTGCGACGTGAAAAGGTCAAAAGACATCTGTCAGAAAAGTTGACACCTCTGATGCGGTAGGTGCACAACTTTTCCAACCGCATGTCTTCAGCCAATGGGATGGCCTCAACGAATTTGTGGTGAATCATATTATCTCTTTCTAACAAACACAAATTGAAGACTTAGAAAACTAAACTTGGATTTTCTTTGAAAATTCACAAGATTGAAAAGAAGGCCATTTTCAAGGTAGAACAATACTCATACTCAACAAAAGGGATCTCATAAGAGTACTTAAGCATCTTTATTGAGTTTGAGTTTTGTGTATATCATTTCATAGTTTTTGGAACTTGAAAAACATCTCAAGAACTCTTGCAAAGGCTCACAAAAGGAGTGAAGAAGCGTCCTCAAGATCAACTCGAATCTGAAAGAGATGGAAGCTTAGTTGTCTTAGGATTATTTCTTCTGCACGCAAATTGTAAATTTGTTCCTACATCTATAAAGGAATCAGATAGTTGTTCGGTGTGAAAATCTTAAATCAGTTGAATCCAACTGATTTAGTGGGCAGCCTTGTGTTCTTCTTATTAAAAGTCTAAATTACCCGGAGCATGGTGATTTAGTGGGCAACCTGGGTGTTGCTTGGTCAAATTCTAAGTTGTCTAGTGGTGATAGCTTAGTGGGCGATGTTTTATCCGCTTATGCTCTTCAAGTAATAGGTATATTACTTGATCGTGAGATTAATAACTTTTTCTCACATTGGTTGTAACCGGGTTTCACTTTTGCTTGAGAAGATTAGTGAAGACGGTTGAAAAGTCCTGTTGGGAACAGGTTGTGGTTTTCTTCCCTTGAGCAAGGAGGTTTCCACGTAAAGTTTCTTGTTCAATCTTTACTTTCAGCACTTATTTTACTGTTGTTATTGCAATTCTGATGAGGAACTGATCCCATCAAAACATGTGGACGTTTACTTTTAGTTACTGTTCTTGCCGAGTCAAAGGACCTGGTCCTTGACTGATAAGTGAACGCATACATTTCAACACTACCTTAGCTAAGTTATGAGCAATATCATTATGATATCCACAACAACAAGCATGACAACACTTATTTAGCCAAAGTGCATCAATAATGTCAATTTTGTATACAAGCGCTGAGCCACTGAACTATAGTAGTGTTTGATAACATGAAGTTGTGACATTTTCCAGCATTAAACAGAGGCACTGGCAGGATATACTTCTATTTGGAGAATCCTCTAACCGTGCAAGTTTCCTAAACAACTATGTTTAATCAGTAGAAATACTCTTAAAACATTCAACTTGTGAAGTAAGATAACACTAAAGTTTTACTTTTGAAATAAAGTGCTTCCTATCAAAATGATTCTAACAAAACTTGTATAAATCATAGACATGATAAGTTTAAAAGGCTAGGCTAAGATATAAGTTACATATCTACCCCGAATGGGTATGTGCATCACAATCTCTTCACGACTCGTACAACATTGAAATTTCCACTTCACAACCTCAATGAGTACCTTTTTCACCAATTACGGTAAGCCTTGCATCAAAGCAACAGAAAAGTTAGCTCATTTATCAAAACTGAAACAAAAGCCTCGCATCAAAGAAATAGAAAAAAACGAACTCATCTTGCAAAGGAACAATAGGCATAGACTAACAAAAACTTGTATCTTCATCGTAACTAAGAAAGTTAACCAAAATTGCAGCAATCCCTACAACAAATCAACCAAAACTACAATTAAAACAACAGCTAAAGCGGAGTAAATTTTCAGAAATTATTCACCAAAACATTTGTTAAAACTAAAACAAAAGTCCCGCATCAAAGCAACATAAAAAACTAGCTCATCTGGCGAAGAAACAATAGGCCTAGACATATAGAAACTTGTATCTTCATACAAACCGAGAAACTTGACCAAAATTTCAGCAACCCCTATAACAAACAAATCAAAACTACGACTAAAGCAAAAGTAAGATTTCAGAAAATATTCACCAAATTATTTGTCAAAACTGAAACAAGAGCCCTGCATCGAAACAACATAAAAAACTAGCTCATCTGGCAAATGACCAATAGGCCTAGACTAAATCTCATATTCATACTAACTGAAACGTAACCAAAATTACAGCATACAACAAACCAATTCCAAGACTACAACTAAAACAACAACTAAAACGAGAGTAATATTTTAGTAAATATTCACCAAATCACCTGTAAAAATTGAGACAAAAGTCCTGCATCAAAGCAACAGAAAAAAAGACGAAAAGCTGGTCTACCATAGTAGAAAAAATGAGACCAAAATTGTAGGGAAGCAACATAAGCAGCTGCACAAAAATTGATAAAAAGTAATAAACTTACAATAAACTTAACTTTTACATTAGAGGTAATCTATTCAATAGATTTTACATATACAAAAGATTCTAGCATCCTCATTGCCTACATTAGTCTTACACAAAAGAGTGTGAACATAACTAGAGGATAACTAAAAGGCACTCCAATCAAAGTTTGGAAGTTAGTTGATAAAAAACTATCACACTAGTGACACCACTTATATACACAAGCTTATCGTACTTCAAAGTTTATCATGGATGACCATGAACATCATTTTCTGGCGCTCAAGCTCACCCATACGTAAAAAGATTTTCATATTTTTGACATCTCCACAGATAACCTTTTGAGCTTTGATACTTTGTTCTATGGTGTACAAATCAAATGTAGGATATTCAATGATGGAATAAATTTGATTATTGCTCATGATTTCTCTTGTCGATCAAGGAGCCAATTCTTTTATCTTGGGTTTAGTAAAGGTTTTCATAGTTCGCCATACTCTTGAGAAATGTTTCATTAACATCTTCCACAACCCTCTTTCTTTTCTTGCCTTTTTCTTTTTCATTGACACTAGAAGAAGATTTTTTAGCATATCCACCTTTCTTTTTAGATGGTCCAGTATGTTCATGAGGAGATCCTCGAGCATATTCATTTTCAGTTGCTTGAGTAAAATTACGTCCTGTATCAGTATTTCAGCTTCTTCAGTAGGTCTTTAGGTCCACGACTAGCTTCATATTCATATTCATCATCATCTACATTGATAAGAAAACTAAACTCATATAAATAGAAAGTCCTAATGTTTGAGTCTTTAAGATATCCTCAACAACATCTAGTGGCCCTTCTGCATGTTCTCCAATTGCCCTATCTTTTTCGAAAATTTCATCCCAACCTGCAAACAGTTGCCATTTTTTATTATTCATGTTACTTGCAACAAGATCATCCTAGACAAACAATAAAAAAGAAGACAATTTTATATGAATAATTATAAATTATGAAGAGTTGAGAAATATCTATATGAACTAATAATATTCTAATAGCAATATATTAATTACCTTTAAAAAATTATCACAATCTTTTGGATCATCAATAATTATAGTTCCATCACTATATTGAAATCTCAAACCACTCCCACCCTTTAGTAAACTTAAGCTTCTATAACTTCTCTTCCAATTTTAATTTAGAATTGACATGTGGTTCACCTTTCAAACAAGTGTCAGGATGACGTTCATACAAACAGTCTCCAACTACATTAAATATCCTAGCCTAAAGTTCCATTATCATCCCTCCAACCATTAACACATAACTCTTTCAAACATTTATAAGAATAATTTCTTCTGTAGGAGTTCATGTCCTTCGAGTTGGGTGTTGATCGTCTTCGCCTTGATCTTTTTGGTGGTTGCATTGAACATTTCTGGATTCAATTTTTTTGAATAATCTTGTGAAACAATCATGTTAGTATTAGTTACTATCATAAAAAGCAAAAGTATCTCCAAATCATTACTTAGCATCATAAAAAAATTCATATACTTCAATGTACAAAAATAATAAATTAAAAACATACCAACACATCACGATAAATACATAAATTAAACACATTACAAATTAATGTAAGTAATTGTTTCTTATATCATAAAAAGCTAATACTTGATGCATCTTACAAGAATATCAAAAACTAAAGGGAACAATAACTCAAATGCAGCATAAAACATAAAACAAGCACAAAATAATGGAAAGATCAATTGCTTAAGTTAGCATTCCACATTGATTGAGCCAACTCATCCCTCCATGTGGTCCACTCCTCAGATGATTCAACAACATCAATGTTGTCTTGTTGATATTCTACTTGTTCTTCCACATCGATCTCTAAGGGATCCACTTCCATCTCTCTACGAATAATGTGGTCTACTCCTCAGATGGTTCAACAACATCAGTGTTATCTTGTTAATATTCTACTTGTTCTTCCACATCGATCTCTAAGGGATCCACTTCCATCTCTCTACGAATAAAGTTGTGTATAAAACAACAAGCACTAATAATCATGTTATGTATCTTAACTGAGTACCAAGAAGGGCTTCTTAGAATTCCCCAACGTCCTTTCAAGAGACCAAATGTCTTTTCAATAACATTACGAGCTCTAGAATGCTTCATATTGAAAAGCTCTTCTCGATATTGGGGTGGTGTACTTTCACCTTGCGAACCCTTAACCAATATCTATATCCTCGGTAAGGTGAAAGAAAACCATTTCCATTTTTATATCCTTCGCCGCACAAATAATAATTACCTATAATATAAATAAGAAATTAGTTTCATTTATATCGAATTATTTTTGTGATAGAATTTAATGTGAGCATTGTATAGCATTACCCTCGAGAATTTTCAAACCATTCGTTCGATCTATAACATTTCATAATACACGACCATCAGATCCTCCCAATCAGGTAATAGATAAGTAAAATTATAATTTTTTATCACAAACTCCTAGTACATTAGTTGCTATTTTCCCTTTCTTGTCTTGTATCTTGGTTTGTCCTTAGAGGGAACTCTAATGTGAATGTAAGTACCATTGAATTCACCTAGATATCACTATAAAAAATTATAACATTATCTCAAACAACAAAAATTTCTTCGTAAAATAATATTTTACTTTTACATAAATTAATAGATACCCAATTGAAAGTGCATATACCTCTAACGATCTCCATCTATCGTCAAATTCATCTTCAGACACTGGTTTGGGTTAACAAGTAACAATGGAGCTAGTTTTTGATTAGCTTTCAAGCACTCATTGAAAGCTTGACTTACACTCCAGCCCCATCTAATATAATCAATCTTAATGGATCTATTCTTCTCATGATGAGCCAAATAATTAAAAACATTGCTAACTTTTCACTACTTCACATATATGTGATATCGGCCAGACCTCCAACTTCCTTAGTCAAGAGAACTAAAGTGTGAAAATAATTATATCCATCCTTAACTTAACAATACATGTTGTGTCACTATCTTGTACAATACAATTTAAATGATATATAATTTTAGGAACTCGACTACTCATAAGGTATCTACTCACATGCCTATTTCTTTTTATAGAAATACCATGCATAACCATGAAAAGAAAAATAAACATAACAAGATATTGTTGGCACAATATCTCCTCAAGGATTATAAAACATTCAATATCGTACTGTAGTTGATGATCCATAGGAATCCTATTTTTTCATTAAAAAATGAAAAGATTTAATACACAAAAAAACAATTAATAAGAATCAACGAGGGCAAATTTATAATGAGGACAACTTGAAATTGTTTACAAATATCTCAAGCACATAAAAAGAACAAACTTTTTTCAAAATTTACAAAAACCCTAAAATATAACATTCCTAGAAAAGATTGTTTTTTTCCATTAAGTAGAAATGATGAGTGTTTCCAAATTATTATGCAACAAATCAGATAATATAAATGATGACAAAGAAACAAAAGAGAAACAAATTATGAAAATAATTAACCTTGTTAGAGACTTGAAAGTTGAAGGTTATTGGTAAAGATGTTCTTCAATACCATCTATAGCTTCAATGGCAAATTAAAAGTTGGGTGTACCCAAATGAAATAGTAACATCTTATTGCAATGAAGAAGAGAAGAAAACTGGAAGACCATAAGCGGCGCTTGTGAAAGCTTATCAATTAAAGGGTTTGAAGGATAGTTTTGTCATTTAATAAATTTATCCCATCACAAATTGTGATGGGATTATTATACCTCCCTTTTGGAGGGATAACTTATACTGGTACTATTTATTAACCCCAGGATAAGTTATCCCAAACATTCCAACCAAACACTAAATTAAGTTCCACTAAATATTTATCCCATGACTTTTTGTATCTCTTTCACACCAAACAACCCCTTTATGTTTTACATATTCAGACTAGTTGGGTTTTCCCTTTTTTTATATCCACTATTCTAGCTTCCGCATAGTATGTGAATTACTTAGTTATATTTTCAGGATATGTATAACTATGGTTTATCTTGTGGTCATTCTTGATTCTAGGTCCCGTGTTACGTCTAGAGGGTAGCCTCGGGGCGTGACACAAAGCCTCAATCATAATAAGATGCATCATAGAGTATGCGTCAGTACTTTGGATTTACTAAGCATGATGGATTTGCAAAGTTAGGTTAATATAAACGTGCTAAAATACTGGCAAGTATGTAAACTGAATTGAACTAAAGTACATAGGCTCAAGATACAACAATGCATAAAAACTAGAAGGGAAAAAGAAAAGATATATCTCCGAACTATTGTAAATGGTATGCAAATATCCTTTGCCATACTTTTGAGACATTGAAACCCCAACCATCCAAAATCTAGATCACATATACCCTTCATACTAATGGAAATTAAACATGTCATACTCTTATCCACCGCCCGACATTTATTAAATATAGGATATAAGATTGTGCCATTGTCCCTATTTAGTCTTTTGTCAGAGTAAATGCTATATATTCTATAGTTTTGGACTGTAGGGACATCAATTTCAAAAAAGTATGACGAGGGTTATCTGCATAATATTTATCATACCACTAAAATTCAACAGGGAAAACAGAAAACTCAAAACACTGCTAAACCTCACCAAGACCAGAATGATACTCAAGCTGAAAAACAGCAGGTTTATCCTAAAAAGGTAGAGGATAAACAACAAAAAGGGGCCATGGCCAAAGATATGGGGAACAAGGCTAGTACCAGCAAACAAGAGCAGACTCCCAAAAGCAGGAACAAGCCTAGTAAGAAGAAAAGAGCTGCAAATAAAAAGAAACAAGCTAAAATGCAAAAACAAGATTATAATGATAATGACCAGAATATTACTCAAGCTGTAGTGACAAGTCAATGTAAAAAAATTATCATGGTGGATGAGAAACAAGGCATGGATGTGTTACCTTTCAAATCAGTATAACACCCCCTCTCCACTGGGTGAACCTCCAAATCAGACACAACTGCAAAGAACTGGCAGAACTCAAATCATAGATGAATATGATGTGGAGAATTCTGAGGATGAAGTGGATATATACAACCATCCTATTAAGGATCCGGATGATGATGATGAGTTAGTGAATCATTGATCAAAGTGTTTAGTCCAAACAATGACAATGTATTGGATAAGGAAATTCAACATGTTACAGGGCCTCTCCCCTAGAGGCATACAGTTGGAAAGGCTTCCATTAAAGAAGCCTCCTCTAGCTATTAATGCCACTGCAGACAGACCAAATACACGATTATTCACCTCCACATCATCTCAATGATAAGTACAATCATTTGGAATGCTAGAGGTATCAATACCCAAGGTGCTCTTGAAAGACTCAAAAATCTCAAAAATATCCATCACTTATCTATGATTGCTGTGTTGGAGACTTTTTCAAACATCATCCACATAAAGATGTTTAAAAGTATGCTTGCCATGTGTCATACCCGGGGAGCACCCCCTAGAAGTAACATGGCGTACTTGAACTCTAGGAGGTCTTATACAAGCCCATAGTTATCATTCATCGCATTGTCATAGTAAATTTAGCGGAAAATTTAAAACTTTTCATAGCACATCATATACTAGAAACATCACTTCATATACATATAAAATATAAGTCATAATACATATTTAGATCTTAAGTATCTTTGCCATCCTAGACTCAACATCATAAGAGTACTTTAGGGACACGACCTTACAACATAATACATAAGTATAATACTAAAGAACTTTACAGTAAACTAAACATTAGGGCATCCTTGAACTTAAGGATTCCTTTCCTTGAGCTTGGGAATCACATATCAAGCTCCTCATTTATAGAGACATAATTTAAGCATCCATAACCTACACTTTGTGTAAAAGTACAGAATAATGGTGTTAGTACAATAATGCACTAAGTATGACAACCATGCAAAAACATGCATTTAAAAGGGACATTTTACTTGAAATCCATACATGATGCCTTTTTGTGAAATCTTTATAAAACCTTTATACAATAGAATTTATACCATTCACATACTTCATATAGACATATTCAAAGGCCAAACATCATATAAAATCAGATATAGATTTTAAGGCACATTTGAGGTCACTTTACAGTGAGTTCTTTGCACCTTACAGTGAACTATTTTCCTTTACTGTAACTTTTTTTTTTTAACTCCTTAACCTCCCAAGTAACCCTCTAGTGATACTTGGTGCAATGCATCACCTTAGGGACAAAAAGAAAGCATACATACAATCGACATAAGCCAACACATACCATCATAGAAGAATAATGCATCATAGACACATTTAAGTCAAGACCCTATTGGCTTTACAGTAAGCTACATAAACTTGCACATCTATTCACTTCACTTTACATGAATCATTATAAGACCTTACTCATGACCCCAATCGAAGTCTACTAGTGCAATGTACATGTGAAGCCCCATAACCTCACACATACTTAGTAAACCTATTATGAGACCACAATCCTTAACACTCTATTTCATACACCAACAAGTAAGTGAAGACAACTTCATTCATGTCAAGAAAGCCCTTCATCATATGGTCATTACGACCAACAAATTGCATATAAGAACAAGACCATATCACATAGGTCCATTAGGACTCATACCATGCACTTCATCACAACAAGTAGAAAATTACTACAAAGTCATGCATAAGGAACATATACATACATACATGCATTAGAACACCTTCCTAGGACTTCCCTCAAGAGCCACCTGTGCAATGCATAGGTGAAGTCCCATACCCCCACCTACACTAAGCAACTACCCTTAGGTTATCATATTTAGGGTCCTTACTTTACTTCCATTGTCCATTTTACTTTAGGGAAACTATAGCCTCAACTGACACTAAGACCATGGGTGCTAAACATGGAATTTGGTGGTGTAGAGCCTTACACCAATGGAAGGTGTTCTTACCTAGCCAAGGTAGAACATTAACACATGCTAGCATCTTAGTTGATATCACATTGCTAGATCCTATGTGGCAAGCATAGTTTATGGAACTTGGGGGCCATTATGGAAACATCACTCTAGACTCTTTTTGGGTCATGAGGCTATCCACCCCGTGAGGTCTATGGTGACCTACCTTCCTACAATGGGAAGGGACACCCCTCATCTTCAAGTTCACTCGGTGCTAAGCTAAGTTCTCTTTTTATTAAAAAGTCTTTATTAACTTTATCTCATAAAATTAGGCTTAGGAGAGTCATACCCTCATATTCTTAGCTCATAGGTCATAGATGAGAGTTCATCAACCTAAATCATGTGAGAAACCCTTTCACATGGACATAGCATATGTAAGCACCTATCTAGTTTAGGGTACACTTGAACACACCTTTCAAGGCCCCTCTATTGACTAGATCTTCATACATGTGTGTGTATACTTATATGTGAGCAAACCTTTCACATAACACATGAATGTCACACATGTTAATATATCAATGCATAAGTCTATAGGTGTGCCTATATGAACAATCCTTTCATATCAACACATTAAGACACTATGCACATTCATATTTCATCATATCATATACTTAACATCATAACATATAAGTCATACTCATAACATGTTCATACTATTCTATGCATGTACTTAGAAGACCAACCTAGGAACTATCCTATCAAGGCACACATGTGCAATGCATAGACAAGGTTCCATACCCTTGCCCATACTAGTAAACCTATCAAGTCATCCTAGTGAATGATACGTCACACAACATCATAGAATAGATAGCATAGAACAAAACTCATTTATTTCAAGATTTACAATATCCTACAGTAAGCTCTAGTCTTTATGCACCTATCTTAGCTTTACATCACATATAACATTATAGGACCTCATCATAGGCAGCAAGTACACATAACCTTAACATAACCTTTTACATGCTCATGACATTAGCAACACAACCTAGATCATAGCTAGACTAGGAAACTAGACATAAACTTCATATAGGGTGACCATAACCAACACACATTCATAGTATAATTGCCTTCAAGGCCATGTTCACATCACATATATATTTACAATAAAGTATACACCGCCACCATAAGTGGATCATACCACACAATGCCATACAAGGCTTCATCAACTACAATTATATAGAAAAGTAGAGAAGAAGAGTCATTCTTACCAATTCATCAACCTTTGATCATCATTGATCAATACACCTTTTTCATCATCAATACATTATAGGGCAGTAGCTAAATATATATTTAATCATGAATGAAATCATGTACAAATCGCTACAAGATCATACTACAATCTAATACAATAGATCACATATATACAAGAAAGTAGAGAGTTATAGATCATCAACTAATTTCCCTAGTCTTGTTCATCAATCATATTGTATCAATAATATACATTTAGGGCAGTAGCTAAAGAGATAGAACATCATAGCTAAATCATGCTTCATCCACCCTAGAATATAGATCACAACATATACATTACTTTATCAAGTCTATAGGCTAGAAGAACCTAAATCAATCTTTACCAATTCAATTGTTATCTATTAACATTGGGTCAATTATACTTAATTATCATCACATTACACATATAGGCAGTAGCTAAGACAATTCACCATAATGGAGTCACATAAAAACCATCCTAACGTCAAGATCACGAGTTACTACATGATAGACTAGAAGAACCTAGATCAATTCATACCAAGCCTTCTTTACTTTGATCATACAATATTTATACCCACAATTCAACCATGATATTAACCTAAGGCAGTAGCTACAAGCATCTTAACATAACTGAATTCCACTTTTATACATTTAAAGATCAATGTTACAGTGAACACATAAAGATCTAAGCTAGCCTTCTTCAAATCTTCATATATTGATTCACATGGGGATTTCATCAACAATTCATCATCAATATACTTAAATAACAGTAGACAAGAGCAATTCAACGTAATAGAATCACAATTCAATCAATAACAAGCCATGATCACAATGTCCATGCAAGGGCTAAATCGAGTTTGGAAAGGGACGTGGGTTCACAATGCAATTGGATTAAAATTCACGTTAAAACCAATACATTATCATCAATTCATCATGATTAAACTTTTAAAAACATTTTTAGAAAGAACCAATGGCTAGATTGAAGAAGGAGAAGTTTGATCATGAAATCTCTTTTGAAACTTTGAGATTAACTCTCTAGATTGAAGGATAACTAGAGAAGAAGGATCACCATACCTTTATTAGATGAAGAACCCACTAAAAATATGTGAAGAAACCATGGGAATCTAATCTACTAGCTGACCTCGAACTTCACCTTCAATGGAGGTTTCTAGAGAGGATATTTTGGGAGAGGGAGGTTTGATTTTTGAATGGAGGATTTGGTATGGGCTATTCACGTTTTATATCATCTATATATACTTACAAATAGGTAAATATACCGCCTAGGGTCAGTTTAGAACATGGGGGTGAATTTCCCATTCACCCCATAAATAGGCAGCGTGCATGGCAGTAACTGAAGGCATGCATCGACGGACTCAACGACGGGGCGTTGGTTTATCGACGGACCGTCCTGTGCCTTCCGTCGTTTGGGTTTGAGGCTGTCACTTGGCTAAGCCTTCTCCAGGCTAAGTTCCCATCGACACCTCCCCATCGACGGGGCGTCATTCCACTGATGAGGCATCGTTTGGCTCGTCGATTGACACTGCCAAGGCAGTGTCTCAACAACCTTTGGGTCCTTCTTATGGGCCCTTTTGCGGGGCCCTTGCGAAGTCGTACCCGGACGTTTCCAACGTAAATATACATCTTAACATATTGAAGACCTTCCATGCAAGTTTCACCCAAAAAGCACACGTAAAACACATCCAAACATGCAAGGCACACTCAAGATACACATGAACGTCTCAAGGGCTAACTTTCGAACGTCTTAGACGTTCTTGGACGTTTGACCTCGAAACTTCATGAAACTCCATAAACTGCCTACAAATATCATTATTAATCATTTTAAGACTCCATAAACCCATGACACACTCATAAACACATAAAAGCATCTAAGGCCCCTTTGGCGACTATTCGTCGAACGTCTTGATCGTCCCTTGACGTTTGACTTCCAAATCACCTCGAACTTTATAAACTGCCTCAATACCACATTATAAACCATTTTAGGATCTTAGATACTTATGACGAACATGTTAGTATCTAGACACCCTAACTCATTTTTGGGGGTCTTACACCATGGATCATGCTACTAGCAACACTAATGGGAAGATTTGGCTTTTTTTGACGAATGATGTTTCCCGTAAGGTCTTAGAGGCTTATGAACAACAGGTTACTTGTGAACTCAGCCACGTGGAAGCTTCTGAAACTTACATCAACACTTTTGTATATGTCAAAGGTAAAGACTATCTCAGAAGACCTTTATGGGATAGACTGTTACATTTTTCTTATACCAATAACACCACCCCCTGGTGCTCAATTGGTGACTTCAATGTTATTACGGACACTGATGAAAAACTTGGTGGAATCCCATACAATATGAGAAAAAGCTTGGAATTCATTGGAGTGATTGAATCCTGTGGACTCATGGATTTGGGGTTCAATGGACCAAAATTCACGTGGTCTAACCAAAGAGGCATCAATTTTAGGATATGGAAGAGGTTGGATAGGGCCATGGTGAATGATAAATGGGTGCAACATGTGCCTCATACTAGCATTACCCATCTCCCTTCTGTGGGTTCTGACCACTACCCACTAATTATGGAAATGGAAGCTAGATCTGAAGACCATATAAAATACTACAAATTTCTCAATTTTTGGGCAGATCAACCCTCTTTTTTGACTACTGTGGCAGACTGTTGGAACAGGCAGCTTGAAGGAAATCCCATGTGGATTTTTCATCAGAAAATGAAAAGGGTGGCCTCTACTCTTAGCACTTGGTCTAAAATGCAGTTTAGTGATGTATACACTACGGTTAATGATTACGAGGAGAGAGTCAAAATTGCAGAAGAAAATCTCATTCAAGACAACACTAGTGAAAATAGAGTAGCTCTACATGGCATTAAGGCAGAATATATCAGATTCATGAAGTTAGAAGACTCTATACTCAGACAAAAATCACAGCTTCAATGGTTCAAAGAAGGGGATTTCAACACTAAATATTTCCACTCTTTGATCAGAGGTAGAAGAAGAAGATTATTCATTCATAAAGTCCTCAATGATAATGAGGAATGGGTAAAGGGGGATGAAAACATTGCTACTGCAGCTTGTGACCATTTCCAGAATATCTTCACAGGAAAGGAGGAACTTATTGGTGAAGTTCCTATGCACTGTATTCCAAGAATATTGACTCAGGATAAGAATGACAGCTTAACGACCCTTCCAAATGTTGATGAACTGAAGGAGGTGGTTTTTTCCATGAACCCACATTCAGTTCCGAGACCTGACGGTTTGAATGGTTGTTTCTTTAAAAAATGTTGGAATATTATCTAGAGTGATCTGCTGGTTGTTATTCACGCCTTCTTTTGTGGTCAGACGCTCCCCAAATATTTCTCTCACGCATGCTTAGTGTTGCTCCCTAAAGTTAAAAATCAAAAAATTTGTCTGAGTTCAGGCCCATCAGCTTGAGCAACTTCACTAACAAGATTATTTCTAAGTTGCTATGCCTTAGATTGGCACCTATTCTACCTAGTTTGATTTCTCCTAATCAATCAGGTTTTGTCAAAGGTAGGAGCATCTCGGAAAATATCATGCTTGCTCAAGAAATAATTCATCATATTAAAAAACCTACTATTGGAAGTAATGTGGTGATTAAACTGGATATGGTCAAAGCACACGACAGGGTCTCATGGTCTTATATTTGCCTTATTATAAGAAAAATGGGGTTTGATGAACTTTTCATAGATATGACCTGGAGAATCATGGCTAACAAGTGGTATTCCATTATTATTAATGGAAAGAGGTATGACTTTTTCCACTCTACAAGATGCATAAAGCAAGACGATCCTCTATCCCCAACCCTATTTATTTTAGGTGCTGAGGTGCTGTCAAGATCCTTGAATAGGCTGCACCAAAATCCACTTTATCATGGCTTTCTACATGGGAAAGAGGAGACCACAGATCAACCACTTAAGGTTTGCGGATGACATCATTATATTCACTTCTAGTAGGAAGAGATATCTTAAACTTATTATGCAGACGTTGGCTACTTACTAAAGAGTGTCTGGCCAGCTCATTAACAAAGCCAAGAGTCACTTTCTGATCCCTTCAAATGCATTCAACAGCACGAGTGAAAGAATAAAGAGGTACACTGGTTTCCACTAAAAGGGAAGTCCCATTACATACCTTGGTTGCCCCTTATATATAGGTAGACCTAGAATTATCTATTTCTCAGAAGTCATCAATAAAGTTGTCAACAGAATCACTGGATGGAAATCAAAGATGCTGAGTTTTGGGGGCAAAGAAACCTTGGTTAAACGTGTCCTTCAATCACGTACTATACATTTTCTCTCAGCTATCTCTCCTCCTTCAGCTACTATCAAGCAAATCCAATGCATCATGGCTGATTTCTTCTGGGGCTGGAGGAATGATAGGAAAAAATATCATTGGTCGTCCTGGAAAAACTTGAGCTTTCCTTATGATGAAGGAGGGATTGGAGTGCGACTAATGAGTGATGTCTATCAAACCTTCAAAACAATGGTGGATTTTTAGATTGAAGCAAACTCTTTGGGGGGACTTCCTAAAGGCAAAATATTGCCAAATATCTAACCCGGTGAGCAAAAAATGGGATACGGGTGAATCTCAGGCATGGAGACATATGATGAGAAACAAGCACAAAATGGAGCAACATGTTCACTGGAAAGTCAAAACAGACTCTTGTTCCTTTTGGTGGGACAATTGGCTTGGTATTGGTCCTTTGGCTCACTTCACAAGAGAAAGTAACAGGTTCAACAATGACAAGGTTTTTGATTTCATAGAGAATGGGCAGTGGAACATACCCAAACTCATCCTTTTTGCCCCTCAAAGTCAGGTACACAACATTTTGGCTACTCAATTACAGCTGCAGCCAGGGGTCCTGGATCAACCAGTTTGGGATCTCAACTCCAATGGACAGTTCACATGCTCCTCTGTATGGAGTATTATTAGAGAAGTTCGACCAAGGACACTAATCTACACTTACACTTGGCATAAAGCATTTCTTTCAATTGTTCATTTCTGCTTTGGAGAGCAATACGGGGAAGACTTCCCACTAATGAAAAGATTGCCAGGTTTGGGGCTGCACCTAGTTACGGTTTTTGATGTTTTTCACCTGTTCAAGGACACTATCGAGCACAACTTCAATTCTGGAAAATTTGCCAGCACTGTCTGGAAATTTTTCGCTGCTTCGTTGAATATTCAGACGGATCATATACCCCTTAGACACATTATTATGAGATCGTAGAAGTCCAATTACAACAAAAATACGCACAAGCTTATTTTACCGTCAACTCTAATCTTTATTTGTTGGAACTTGTGAGAAAATAGGTGCGCTAAAAAGTACGGGGGTAAACAATCCAATATGGCTAGAGTCAAGTTTTTAGTGTTCAAAGACACTATTAAACTGCTGCACAGTGTTTTCCCCTATATTGCTTGGCCTTCAAGCTGGAGGATTTTATGTATTCTGATTGAAAAATGCACACATAACATTAAAGTTACTCTTGTGCAATGGCTGAGACCTCCGGAAGTGTGGGTTAAGCTCAATACGGATGGAAGTGCCTTGACCAATCCAGGGAAAATTGGAGCAGGGGGTACACTTAAAGACTCCCATGGCAAGCTTATATTTGCATTTTCAGTTCCTTCGGGGGATGGTACCAACAACCAAGCTGAGGCTGAGGCTGCTAACTTTGGTTTAGCATGGTGTGTCCACTTGAGTTACACCAAAGTGATTCTGGAAGCTGACTCTCAACTTTTGATGAACTGGTTTTTAATAAATCAACACCCCCTGGAGCATTTCCTCTCAGATGCAGAAGTTACATAACCTAAACAATCACATCCCCCACTTCAAATGCATACATACACTCAGAGAAGCAAACTATGTGGCAGACTCACTCTCCAAACAGAGTCACCAAATTACCACAGCTCAAGTATACTTCAGCAACCAGCATCTCCCAAGTGTGACAGCAGCCTACTTTCAACATGATAAGGAAGGAATGCCAAGCTTCAAAAGGAAAAGAATGAAAAGAATTAAGGAGCCTCCTTCACAGTCTTTCTCTTATAGGACTTTGAAGGAGCAAGAACTCCATCAGGTCATTTTTTTGGTGATCTCCATTCATCTACTCTTGGTTATTTCTTGTTTCTAAGTCATAGTTTTTATGAAGAGTTTTTTCTTTTAGTTGTAAAAGGAGAGTCTCCCGCCTTTTATGCTTTCTTAGATTTTTTGTATTGAGAGGAGTCCTATCGATTAGGTACTTAGATGATTAGTTAGCATGAGTAGGGTTTTTCTTTACTTGTAAAGGGAGAGTCTCCCTCATTTATGTTTTCCTAGAATCTTTGTATCGAGAGGAGTCCTCTCATAGGTACTTAGAGGATAGATCATCTCTATTTCGGGGAAGAGTTGGAGAACCTACTAAATTCCACTTTTGGTGTTTCTTAGTAGGCTACCAACTCTTGAACCACCATAGGTCGGAGGTAAGGTTTATGTCCCCCTCCTTGTATTTTGTTGTTTATCTACGATAAGGCCTGGGGTGTTGCTCAGCCGCTACCCCTCCAAGGGTTCTTAAATTAAAAAAACATAAAAAAAATAAAAATAATGTATAGATAAAGTCTTATACCCTTACCTACACTAAGTAACACCTCTCAAGTAATCCTAGTTAGTGTTCATCTTCTTACTTTCGTTCATTCATTTTACCTTTTGGGAAACTACGCCATAACCGACATAGACCATGTCAGCTAACTTGAAATCCAGTGTCTTCTCCTCACACCTAAAGGAGGGTGTCCTACTTGCCAAGGTAAGACATATTAATTCATATATCATCTGGGTGGATTCACTAGCTAAGGTTTTTTATAGGGGAACATAGTTAAGGAACAATGAGGTTGTTACTAGAAACCCTCTTTATGCTAATTAGCATTGCAGTTTCCACCTCATGAGAGAAAATAGTCTGAACCTCCCTTCCTTTTTGAAGGAACACCCTCTCAGTGTCAAGTTCACTCGTTGCTAAGCTAAATTCCTTTTTTGAAGTATATTTAAATCTTTCTTAACATTAATTCATAACATAGGTTTTAGGAGTTTAACTACTCATATAACATGTTCATAGCTCATAGGTTCTATGATGAAAAAACCCTTTCATCACAAGCCCAACATCATATGAGAACATTACATCATAGCATAATCATAAGATATACATATGAATTACCTTCAACCCCTTATAATAGTACATCTATCATCATCTCACAACCATCATATTCATAGCATGATCATACATTCATAACTACATCATTCATACTTCAATTACTAACTGGGTTCATGATTGTAATCACATAGTCGTCCCCATCACTATATCTTTTCCTTAAATTACTGAACCTCTGCATACTTTCCTCTAATTTTGGGAACTTTCACTACTACTGCTCATAATCTCATAATACATATTGTCTTTTAGGGCAAAAACAAACATTCCATCCTCTTAAAGGTCTCAGCTGAATAAGGTTTAGGGAAGAGTGTACATTTCGGTTTTATCTTAAACGCACGATTAATATGAACATGAGTGCATTCCTCTAAAACTCAACACACAACTCACTCTTGGGCATCTCTCAAGCCTCTCTGGAATCTCATGACTTCCATAAGACTCTTGCTAAGAGCAACTCATCGATAAAGGACTGACTTTTCTTTTAAACCACCACTAGTATGACGGGTAGTTGAATGAATATGAGAAATGCATGAGTATGAATAAATCTCTATGACATAGCTCTATTTAAAAATTAAGAGTATGAAAGAAGTGTGATAGTTCCTAAATGGTGCAGACTCCTAATTATAGATTTGGCGCGCTTCACATTGATAACTAAGACTCTATAAACACGACTTCATAAACACCCTAGGACCCTTGAACTATGTGCTCTGATACCAAGCTTATCACAATCGAGCCTACATCCTGTACGCAGCTGGCATTCAAGAACCATTTTTGGTCCCCAAGCGAACCCTCATCGCGACTGACTACAAACGGAAGACTAACTCAAGCATACAAAGCTTAAAACTGAATAAAATTCATTGAACTCAATTAAAAAATCTTTAACGCAAAAGATTAACTCTAATAAAATAAGATATTCAACTCGCTAGAAATAGGCAACTCAAGTCTTTAAAACATTTAACAAAATAAATGAAACAGAATTCTAAAACTCTATTGTCTATGAAAAAGATGGAAGTCGGGACAAAACGCATGATATCTTGATAAAACTGAAAAATAAAGGAAATCCTCTGGAAGCAAGAAGGCTCACCATAGCTAATTGGAACTGTAAGTGGTATCAATGAGACACCTGTTGATGATCTTGAGTACATGTATCTGCATCATGAAACTATACAGGCCAAATGGCTCAATACATAGAATGTACGACCATGCAAGGAGAATTCTAAAGCATAACATAAGCTTGAACTTGATAAAAAGGAAACATACTTACCTCTTCTCAACTCACTCAACTAAACTAAACTCAAGAATAAACAACACAACTCAAGAATTAGATATTCAACTTAAAGGTACTCAACTCAAGATACTCAACTCAAGGTAGTCAAGGATATAACAAAAATAAAAGATGCAATATGTGGAAATCTTTTAAAATAGTATATAGCAACTCAGTTTATTGAAGTATACAATATCAACTAAATTTGTACATGAAAATACAGTATAACTCTTTGGGAGAGTCTGTAACGGACAACCCTCACTATGAGCTATGTGATGATACAACGTCTCACACACACTGCCAGAACTTTTCTATACTTTGCCGGGGTATAGAATCTCTCAACTAAGTGAATCCACTAGTCTATGCGAAAATGCATTAATGAATAATCTAAAATGTTTGACCCTTTCTACCCACGTTGGCTACATGTTTTATGGAAACTTGAGTTATATGATCTCGTTCGCATATCGAGGCTCAATACTACTCCAAAAAATATACTCAACACATATTTTTAAAAACATAACTTTTTTGTGGTTTGAGACCATTACTCAAAAGATATTCTCTTAAAAGAGATGGCACTTAAACAACTAATAAAACCTCTATTGGAAAGCGGTGTTTCCTCTCATCTTAATTGTGAAAACATTTACTCTTTGGGAATATTTAGTTCCCATACATCATTTCAAAGAAAATGAACTTAGTTATTACTTTTCCTCAAACTCGTATACTTAAGTCTTAAAACATGTTTTTAAAAAAATTTGTACAAAGACTTTTTAAAATATGGTTGATGTTGAATTATGGATGTTAATGACTCAATTAAAGGTTTTCAATAACCATGCATAGAACAAAATACTTGGAACGAAAAACCTCATAACTCAAGAAATTCAATGATACTATTTATTTCAAAAATACCCAACTCTGAGGGTTCATGCGGAATTATGGGCATGAAAAATTCAACTCAAGGACTTCACGATTGCTACTCATCTCAAGAATTTTCAACTCATAGGATTCATGTGGAATTATGGGCATGAAAAACTCAACTAAAAGACGTGATGGGCAACACTTAATATCCCCATAATTAGAAATATAATATCAAAAGTATTAGGACTAAATACTCAAGACTTAGAACTTGAAGATACAACTCCTCTCAAAGATGCTCAATTTATGAAGTTCATGCGGAATTTATGGGCATGGACAACTCTACTCGAGGGTCTAAATAAAAATATGGAATTCATGTATTCAAATATTATCATTCTCATACTTCTTCATCCAAATATAGTTCAAATCGATAGTTGATCTCAAAGGATGCATAATTGAACTCAAAAACTTTCTTGAACTCTACTTTAAACTCTTTCTTGAATTTGAATTAAGAATTCAAGAGTTATGATTCATGATATGAAGGATATTGATGATAGTGTAGACTCATGAATACATTCTCCTCACTCTCATTCTCACTTACTTGAGTCTTGAAACAAATTATTAGAAGTTGGAGAAGACTTCTCAAAAGATTCAAAGGGTTTTCCTGAAAAAATGTTCAAATGAACTTTCAAGACATAACTCTTAGCTTTACCTTGAATTTGAATTATGAATTCAAGGTTATGATTTGTAGGAAAGGTATAATGATGATTAAAAGTGTTTTAAATAGTTAATCATGAGAAACAGTTGAAAAGCACTATCCGGGAGCAGGTCCGTGATGCGGAGCTGAATTATAATGTTTGGTCAAAACAATTTTTGAAAAAGTGAAGTCCGCATTCTCTCCACGACGCGGAGAGAAAAATTTCACTTCTCAGGAACAGGCGCTCAATGCAAACCTGGTCCTTAATTTATGCTCGATCTTTTCTTACTCGTTTATGGACCCTAATTTCCCTATAATCGAATGGTTTCTATTTGAATTACTTAGATTCGAATACTCAACTTATGTACATGATAATCCAATCCAAACAGCCCTCAATTCACTAACTTTTTTCTCAACTACTCATCCAACTCATCCTAATTCAAGAATGGAAATAATAATTTCAAGAAACAAATCAAGAACTCAAATTCTTCAACTTCAAGAACGAAATTTCATTGAAAATAACATGATTGGCGTGTGGATGAATAAAACTAACACTATGGAAGCTTACATACCTCTTAGGGATCAAACCCTTGGCGAAATCCGCAATGAAACCTCAAAATCTTGACGAAACCTTGACTTTTCTCCTCTTTTCTGTTCTTGAAATATTTTGTAAAACCCTAGTTTGAATTAGGATTTGTGTAAACTAAACAAAATCAGTTTAGACCACTATTTAACTACTAAAAACAAAATAAATCTGACAAGGTAAGTAAAGACCAAAATGCCCCTCTTAAATTCGAGTAACTTTCCTTAATTGGACAACCCAACTTCAAACGAGCATATCTCCATCATAAGAGCTTGAAATTTAGCAAACTTAGTGGTGTTGGAAAGAGGATTCCAATACCTTTCATTTGATGTCGTGTAGCCCATCTAACTCATCCTGGACTGAAGGTTATGGTCATTTTAAGTTGACCTAAAACTTAGGAGAACCTAGGAATGAATTGAATGAATTCTCTTTAACTCTTTTGGGAACTCAAGGTGCTATATCTAGTGAATCTTAATAGTTGGGAAAATTTTAAATTCCTTGGTAATAACTTACTCACTAGGAAGGATGGTTCAAGTCATAGCTCAAAATTTTCCTTGGGTGTTACATCAACTCACCCACATTTTGGAACATATAAGCGACCCTAGTAACGAAGCACACCATCTCCCCCTAGGGAGGACGCCTCAACTCTCTTATGATTAAATACACTTTTTAACTCAGGCAGTATGGTATCACTGTCTTGTTTCTCTTTAACCTCCTTTACCAACGTAGATTCTGACCCTTTATGAACTATCACACCACCATCTAGCGGGTCTGTAAGACAAACCCCTAATCGAGCGAGCATGTGAACATATCTTGCTAATTCGTTAGTCTTTTGCTCAACGTGTGACACATAAACCACAGACAGACTGCTGAGATCATCAAACACTACGTTGGCCTTACCCAAATGATAAAGCCCATTAATGTTTTAGTCTTTGAGGAAGAAGATTCAATTCTTTCTGGGTGAACGCAGACTAAAGACTCTTATGATATGTGAACACATCAACATGAACACCATACAAGCAGTGTCTCAAAATTTGTATTGAAAACACAATGTCTACAAGTTCGAGGTCATGATTTGGGTAGTTCTTCTCTTGGACCATAAGGTGTCTTGAATCATATGTTATTACCTTAAACCTATTGCATTAACACAAAACCTAGGAAAACCCTAGATGCATGACTATAAACCATATAACCATTTGAAACCTCTGGTAGAGTCAAGATAGGAGTTGTAGTCAACCCGGTCTTCAGTTCTAAGATGCTTTTATCACAATCATCTGACCACTATAACTTGACCTTTTTTTGAGTCATCTTGGTAAATGGGGAAGCTATGGATGAAAATCCTCCAACAAAACTCCTACAGTAACTGGCAAAATCCAAGAAACTTATGATATTAGTCGGAGAGGTGGGTCTCCATTAGTGCTTCACGACCTCAATTTTCTGAGAATCTACTCAAATCCCTTCGTTGGATACCACATGACCAAGGAAATCAATTGAACGTAAACAAAATTCATAATTGCTAAACTTAGAAAATAGTTGGCGATAATTTGCAAAACAACTGTCAGATGAGTCACATTTTCTTCCTCATTTCGAGAATAAATGAGGATATCCTAAATAAGTATGATGATGAACATGTCCAAATACTATTTGAACACACTGTTCATTAAGTCTATGAAAGCCACAGGAGCATTTGTTACTCCAAAATCCATAACTACAAATCCATAGTGACCATAGCGAGTCCTGAGGTTGTCTTGGAATGTCACTATCTCAGACTCTAAGCTGATGAAAATCAGATGTGATATCTATCTTAGAAAAGCAACTAGCACCCTGAAGCTTATCGAACAAGTCATCAATCCTGGGCATGGAATATTTTTTCTTGATTGTGACTTTATTCAAATGACTGTAGTCGATGCAAATTAGAGGGGATCATCTTTCGTTCACACGAACAACAATAGAGCACCCACATAGAGATGTTGGGTCTAATGAAACTCTTATCTAGAAGGTCTTTCAATCATCTTTTAATTCCATAGACTCAGTCGGATCCATGCTGTAAGGAGGAATTGGAATGGGCTAGGTATCTCGAATGAGATCTATTCCAAAGTTCATTTCCCTTTCTAGAGGAACTCTGGGAGTATCTCCTAGGAACACTTCTGGAAACTCATTTACAACTGTACTGACTCAAGAGTTGGGTTTTTGGAGTTTGAATTCTTAATCCGAAAAAGATGATAGATATACCCTTTGGAAATAATTTTGTATGCCTTAAAGTAGGAGATGAAACAACTTATAAGCACTGAGTTACTACCCTTCCATTCTACAACTGGCTTATTTGGAATTTGAAACCAAAACAATCCTAGTTTTACAATCAACTGAGGCATAAATGGAATGTAACTAATCCATGCCTAGAGTGATATCAAAATCTATCATTTGTAACTCTACAATGTCTGTTGAGGTGACTTTTACGGAGACTATAACAGGGTGATTTCTATATACTCATCTAGCTATAACTAGGTCACCAACTAGAGTAGACTGAGAAGGGTTCACGGAGGATTTCTAGGTTGACACCAAAGTTTACTGCTATATAAGGGAGTGATAAAAGAAAGTATAGCAAGGAGTGATAAAAGAAAGTATAGCCCGTACATCTAAAATTGCATACACATCTAAATGAAAGACTTTCAATGTTCCTGCAACCATATCCGGAGAATTTTCCCAATGTAGTCGAGCCTGGAGAGCATATAACTAGTTCTGGTGCTGGCCACCACCCTTACCAAACAAGGCACCCTGCTTAGTGTGGTGACCCACTGTAGCTGCTAAAGTTGTAAATTGAGCTTGGTTACCACCCTAACCCTGCCTGGTAGAAGGGCAATCCTTCAACTATGAGCAAGGTGACCACACCAAAAACACCTCTCTCTTCCAGCAAGACAATCGCCCTGATGGTTCTTACCACACTTTGGGCAAGATTGAAAAGTCAGGTTACGAGAAGCACTGCGTTAAGACTTAGATCCTAATGTCCTCCCTTTATCCTGTCGAATCCTTGGGGACGAATCGCTAACTAATGAAGGTATTGAGACTATAGACCTCTGCTAAAATTACGAGCGATATCCACCCCTTGACTTCTATTGAGAATATTCATAGTTGCCCGTTCTAGCGTTTTGTTATCCTTAGTAATTTTCTTGAGCTTATATCCCTCAAATTGATGAGCATAGGTCATAAGTTTGAAGATAATCATATCCTCTAATAGCATAACAATCCTGCACTCGATCTTCGCTAGATTGGTTACTCCAAACAAGAACTTACCCATTTGTGCTCTCAGATCGTCCACCATATGTCGAGCATACATGGAGAGCTGAGTGAACTTTAGCCTGTATTCCTGGAAAGATATCGAACCCTACCTCAAGTTCATAATTTCTTGGACTCGAGCCTCCCTCGACTCCCTCGTGAAGAACCTATGTAGAAAATCTCCAGTAAACAGTCCCACATCATAGAAGATGCATTCGCATCCGTGTAGTCTTACCACTGCGTTAACAAGATATGAGACACATCATTTAGTTGATAGGATGATAGTTCAACACTATCACTTGCATAACCTCAAGAATGTTTTTGATCTCATCACTGAATTTTGTGGGTTCTCACAATACTTCCATCCTAGAAACTTTGGCGACTTCATACGAATAAAATATTGAACCTTGGCTAGAGTTGATCCACCAGTGGGGTTTCATGAACTAGGGTCTACTAGTTGGCTTGGTTGGCTAGTCTAAGCCAACAATTGGACAACGTTATAGAACTCTTCATTTGTAGCTTCATGGTCAGGGACTAGAGGAACTGCGTTAGCATTGCGTATGTAGCTATGCGAAGAGGCATGATCTTGAACGCATAAAGACATATTAGAAGGGAAAAGTTTAATTAAACTCCATCACGCGATAAAGATAGAAAAAGAGGTGAAGTTTCTTTTAGAACACCTCGTAGCCTCCCTCTCATACGTTGGAACGCTTCACACCCATGAAAGAGACTCTACTTAGTGTTTCTTTTAGACAACCTAGGACTCTTGAACCTGATGCTATGATACAAAGTTTGTCATGCCTAGAGGATTGCCCTTAAACGTAACACGGGACCTAAGATCACGAGTAACCTCAAGCTAACCCTGAATCTACCAGAGTGACTAGTAATACACCAAAAACATCGGCTGAGAAAACATCCAATCAAGACATTCAAGTAAAAAATAACTAGCAATAATTTTTTCTTCATCTTCAAATTGTAGAATAAGCTTCCCAGATTTTGATTGAATTTAAATTGAGGATGCTACAGAGACGAGACCATTATTCACAGTGTTTTATGGCATTGATCCTCGAAGATTTCTCGTTTATCAAGAAAAATATATGATGTCATAATTGATCTTTTTCATGCATAGCATATATTTTTAGATTTATCTCGTATTGCAAATAGCTATGTGTGTATTTTGTTCTAATCATGTTTAGGTATTTTCCTTGCTGCCATATTGTTATTTTGACTTCTTTATTTCTTAAAGAACACGAGCACACTATTAGTATTCGAAATAAAGAAAATGGTCACTCCTTGATAAAAATAATAATCCCTTAAAGTATATACTGAATTGAAATTTCTGTCAAATAAAAAAATATGCAACTCAGGAAATTGCACTTGACTATATAGCAGAAACTCTAAAAATTGTACCTGTAAACATGAGTAGGACTGGACATAGTTTCAATTAAAATCTGATTGAACTTTCCATGTGGATATATTCATATCACATATATGATTCTAGATTTAACTTGTATACCTTGTATTTATCCCTATAGGAATGTTTTGCAAACAAGGATAGCTAAAAGTAGCTAGATGATATAATTTATTCTGACCACCATAACTATACCATAAAATGATATATTATCTTCATGAGAACTATATTTCTCTTTTTCCAGATTTTCCAAGTGATAAATGACGGAACAACCTTGGAGAGAGGTCTAATGTTTGACGAGAAGTCCCTACTCCATCATTGATGTATGATATCGTTAAGCTGCAAAAAAGGTCCCTGCACATCAACAAAATTAAGCACAACTTCTTAGCCATAGAGCAAGTCACAAAAATATGTTCAAAAGTTTCATCTTCTCAACTATTAAAACAACAACACTTAACTTCACCCACCACTTTGTTCTTGACAAGAACCTCCCGAATGGATATTCATTTTTCCCCACAATCTCCAAAGAAAGGAAGAAAATTTGAAGGGCTTCTTAGAAATTTCTTGTTCATCATTTCCTTGTCTCAACACCTCCCAAGCACTTCCAACCGTAAATTTTCCAGAGCTAGTACACATCCATCTTGGTGAGTCCCATTCTTCAATATCCTCTAATACTCCCATTACATTTTGGACATTTTTACAGACATCTTCTGGCGGTAACTGGAGTATGAGATTTTCATTTGAAAGTCCCTGAATCATCAACTGATTTACCTCATCAAAATCAAAATTGTTTGAATGAGAAACAGCTAAAGAATAGAAAAAATCAAATTTTGTCCAATTATCAAACCATACACTTGAATGACCACATTTTGGTTCCCACAAAATCTGTTGGTTAATACAATACCTCATTTCTATGATAAACTTCCAAGTCTTAGAACCTCCATTCCATTCCACCAATTGAGGTCTATGTCTCTTACAATATTTGTTCCACATGTATATAGTCCACATTGACCCTTTTGTTCTGAAAGGCCACCAAAGCTTTGCAAACATTGCTTTGGACACATCAAAAAGAGATCTAAATCCCAACCCACCTCCCTCCTTAGGCCTACAAATATCAGACCATGATATCCAATGTTCCATAGATATTTAGCAAAAAAAATCTATGTAAATCATGAATTACTCATTTAGGAGGTGTTATTGAAGATAAGAGGTATATGGGAATACTCTGCAAAACATTATTAACCGACATAGACTTACCACCAAAAGAATAAAGTGTACCCTTCCAAGACTGTATTTAGCTTTGAACTTTCGTCATGATATTGGGAAAATAACTTTTTCTTCCTTGCATGACCACTGGGACAACCAACATAATTCAATGGAAACATGCCTCTAATAAAACCAGTGCAATATTCAATAGTTTGAACCATAGAATGGGCAGTTTTACTATATACATAGAAGCAAATTTTCTCTTTATTAACCATCTGCCTTGTTTAATCTTCATATAAGCCTAGCCTTTCCATAATCAAATCAAGAAATTTCTTTACTACACTTATAAAGATAACAATAGAATCTCCATATGCAAGATGATCGATTAACATCATCACTCCATTTAGGCATTTCATACCTTGTAAAGTCTTGATTATGAAACATATTGTATAAAGCTCTAGAAAGAACTTCCGCAGCCAAAATGAATAGAGAGGATCTCCCTGTTTTACCTCTCTAGAAGAGTCAAAACCATGAGCTTTTCCGTTAATGAGGACTAAACACCAGTTATTTTCCACCATAAGTTTTATATGCTAAATTAGACATGAATAAGTAAAAATGAACGGAGAGAATATAAAGTTAGAAATAACTATTTTTGAAAAAATGGTACTCCTAAAAAGTAAAAAAATACCTTTACGTTTGCCTAAATGTCATCATTGCTAGTTTATCCTATTTTGGGAGACGAGATAGTCCACAGTACAATTCGGAGGAAATCACTGAACAATACTTAGAATCTTCCGTAATTGTAGAGTGAAACAATTATTCGATTTCTCAAATTTCTACTACCCAAAAATGGAATCTGAGGAAGATGAAAGTACCCATCAAAACCCAAAACGGAGCTAACCCATTAACCATTCATATTTTCCATCAACTTCAATGCAAGATTCAACCTTTACAATCCCTAATTTGCCCGAAGAACTCATCACTAAAATCCTCAAAAGGGTTCCAGTGAAACCCCTATTTCAATTCAAGTGTGTTTCGAAGTCTTGGCTCGGTATAATCTCTAGCTCTTATTTTAGCAATACCCATCTTAGTTTATCTGGTAGTAACAAGGAATATATATATTACAACTTCAAGAAATTATTCCCCCTTTCCTTAATATCTATGTCTAATAAAAAATGTCACATAGATTGAAATGAAGTGCATTTTTTAAACAAGTAGAGTAATGCTTTTAAGAATTTACTAGCATTTGTTAATTTTCAATTGGATCTAATGTCAGTATAGGCTTTAGGGACATTTACAAAGAATTTTAATTTATTTAGCTATAATTAAGCTATTGACGTTAATTAATTGCTTCTAAAGATCATTTTTGGTATAGTGTTAACTCTAGTTTCTCGCATGGAGGTATTAGTAGAGTCTCATTACATATTCATTGTCTTCAAAAAAAAATTAAAGTGACTCTTCTGTATGCCTAGACTCATCCCTAAGAGTTCCATGATCCCAAGAGAAAATGTGATCATGGAATTGCAATACTCTTGATAAGCATTCATGTCTGGGAAAAAAGGTTATTTAATTTACGAAATCGGAAAAATTAGAAAAAAAAGATACTTCCTTGTTTCAATTTGCATTGTATTTCTAGTTTTCATTTAACATGAAGTTTAAGAAAGTAATGAGAAACTTCAAATCATGTGGTCTTAGACTAATGATATATAAAATGTACAGAAATATCATTTAATTTTGCGGTTTTAAGCATCTTATGAAAAAAAAACAAAGAAAACATGTTTAAAAAAATACGAAAAAACAAAAGTACGACAAACGAACTAAAATAGAGGAGTGCTAAGGTAGTCAATTGTCCTTACCCAAGATTGTTAAAAATTTCCCCAATTTCCTTTGGAAATACTCTTCAACCATGTGACATGAGTCTTCTTTAGCAGAATATAATAAATAGAGTGTTTCTATCCAAGGCAACTTCGACGAAAACCTTCCAGTAAAGCTACTAGCATAGCCACAATGCTCACATATTTTCCTCTAAGCTTTTTTCTTTTCGGAGAGAGGCAAGTCAAAGAACGTGTCCATGTAACAATGGGCATGGGAGATGAGATTAGTTTCAAATCCATGGCTCATTACAAGAAAAAAACCTTGACTCTTGCACATTTCACCAAAAAGCCTAGATGTTTGTTGGGCTGCGACAGGGTCACCAAAAACAATTAGTTTTTTATGCATCCCTTATGAAAGGGTTGTTTTTTTTATTTCTTTTGCAATGAGTCACAAGAGGGGAAAGGAAGTAGAAGTAGTTTATTTCGAGGAGAAAAAGTGAAGGATTGCTTAGGGCTTAATGATACTTCAACTTTGGATAGAAGTTCATATGTTGTTTGAATTAGATTTAGAAAAAGGACATATTTTCAAAGATGTGTTTGACCATTGATCATAAAAATAAAATATTTTTCAAGATATGTTTGATCATAGATTTCTAAAATTTGGCCTTAAAAAGTTTTTTAAGTATAAAAAATGGGTCCAAACAGCTTGCTGAGAAAGGCTTAATAATGTTGAAAATGGGGGTTTAGGTCTATTACATTATGTACATATACATATATACACTTAACATAGTCCATCCCCACTTAGGCTCCTGGTCCACTCTCTACTTGGATCTGGCATAAAGGGGTGTTAGAGTGGGTTAAATCCCACATTGGTGAAAGATGAACTGGCGGTCTGTTTATATTAATGAATCGAACATTCATATTTTATTCAATATCTGTACATGGAAAATAATTCTTTTTTAAAAAATCTATGGTCAAACATATCTTTGAAAATATTTCCTTTTTAAAAATTTGATTCAAACAACATATGGACTTCTATCTAATAATTAAGCATCCTTAAGCTCTATATAATCCTTCACTTTTGATCCTCAAATAAACTACTTCTACTTCCTTTTCCCTCTTGTGACTCATTGCACAAGAAAGAAAAAAAAAACCTTTCATTGAATGACCATTGATACTGTTATCAAATCTGGAAAATCACTTATTCTAGATGAGGAAAAACCATTGATTTTTTATGCATCTCCAATTTTTTATCTCACATTTTTGTATACCCAGACCTCTCAAGTTCTTGGCAATAGTGATACTATCCCAACTGAGTAGGTGTATCTTTCTTTTTTTAGTTGTAGATCCCCGTATAAAATCCCTTTGTATCTTGTCGATTATGCTGGCCAATGTAGCTCGCAACTTGTTGTACTACATTACGTGGGAGGGGATACTTCTGAATGTTGCCTTCACTAGAAGTATCCTTCCTTTTAGGTTTAGGAACTTTGTTCCAGCCTGCTAATCTTCTCCTCATATTATCAATGATGACTTGAAAATCAACATTCACATGTCTCGTATAGAAGATGGGAAAACCAAGGTATTTTCCGAATACCTCAGATGGGCCAATGCCAAGGGTATGGAGCATGTATGGCGTTCATCGTCAGTGTAGTTTTTGGAGAAGTGGATTCTGGAATTTTGGTGACTGACCCTCTGTCGTGAGTTGTCACAAAAGGTTAGGAAAATGTTCCTGATTGTGTTGGAGTTTTGCTGATCTGCTTTGGAGAATAGACAGAGGTCATTTGCAAAGAAGAAGTGAGAGATCTCTGGCCCCTCCTTGAGATCTTTACAGGGTTACAACTCTTACTTTTCACTGTTGCCTCAATATCCCTTGAGAGTCTTTCCATGGAGAAGATGAAAATGTAAGGAGACATGGTATCTCCTTGTCTTATACCGCTTGAAGGCTTGAAGTACTCAGATTTCCTTCCATTTATAAATATTGTTATGGAGGAGGTGGTTATGCAAGACATGATGAGGCTTATTAATATGGGGGGGGGGGATGTTAAATTAGTGGAAAGTGTCCCTAATGTAAGACTATTCTAGCTTATCAAAATCTTTCTCCAGGACGATTATAAAGATCATGTTAGATCTTTTCCCTTTCATCTTCCCATAGTGGGCTATGTACTCCTGGAGGATGATGGCGTTATCAAAGGACCTTCTATTTGAAAGGAAGTTTTCTTGGCTGGGGCCAATGATGGAGCGATGAATGGAATTGAGTTGATTGAACATTTAAATTCACCAAAAAACTCTTCATCATTACCGGTAATAATAAAAACTCATCAACATAAATACTCACAATGAGTTTTTACTTTCCTTTCTTTTGACAAAGAGTGTTTGGTCACTGGAACTGCTTTCAAATCCTTACTTGATGAAATAAGACTCTATTCAACTAAACCAAGCCCTAGGTGCCTTTTTTAGTCCATAAAGTGTTTTTTGTAGGTTATACACCAGCTGCTCATTTATGTTTTTCTCGTAATCTTTCGGATGTTCGACAAAGACATCTCCATCAACTCCCCATATAGAAAAGCTTATTTGACATCTAATTGATATAATTTCCTTCCCCTTTGAGCCACAAAATTTATGATCATTCTCACTGTATCTATTCTGGCAACAGGTGCAAAACATCAGTATAATCAATCACATGTTCCTGAGTATAGCCTTTAACCACCAATCTTGCTTTGTATTTGTCAAATATACCAAGCTCATTTAGCTGGGTTTTACAAACCCATTTTACTCCAATTTCTTTGAATCAGGAGGTAGTTCCATCAGACGCCGGGTTTGATTTCTTTCGATGGATTTGATTTCTTCATCCATGGCCAGTCTCCATTTTTGACTTCTGAAAGATCCCTCAAAGCTTGTAGGATCTTTTATAATCAAAACTGCCATGTATGCTTCATCTTCTTCAGAGAAACCTTCAGCGGAAGTATAATCTACCGACCACACAGGTGGACGTTGATTTTTGTTCTCCCTTACTACTATATCTGGTGCATCTGGTGAATTATTTCCGGGCGATGAATTAATGTAGGCTTCAATGACTTCTCTTTCTTGAGCTATATTCTCTTCTTCAATGTTGTCTTGCCAATCTAATTCCGTTCAGAATCTACATTCCAATCCGATCCCACAAACTATCTTCTTCAAAAATTACATCACGAATAACTATAATTCTTTTGGTAACCAGATTAAACATTCTGTAACCTTTGATTCAGCACTAACCCCAAATAGAGTACAACTCACACTTTTATCTCCCAGCTTTGTTCTCCTAGAATATTGAATATGAACATGTCCTACACATCTGAACACTCGAAAAATAATCAATTGATGTCTTCTCTCTGTTCCACACCTCTTCTGGGGTCATATCTTTTACAACTAGGGTAGGTGATCGATTCAAGGCGTGAACCGTCCACCTAACTGTCTCTTTCCAGAAAAACATAGGTACTTTCTTCTCTGGAAATATAGCTCTCACCAAGTTCATTAATGTACGATTCATGCGTTCAGCCACTCCATTATTTTGTGGAGTATAGTTTGTACTCAATTGTATCCTCACTCCATGTTATTTACAAAAATCATTTAGCTGAATTGAATTCTCCTCCTCTATTTGTTCTTAAGCATTTAATGGGTATCCCAGTTTTATTTTCCAAAAATATTTCTGATTTTTCTAAAGAAAATAAATCCATGATTTCCTAGAAAAATAATCTATAAAGCACAACAAGTACCTCATCTAGCTGCTTGAGGCTGGTTAAATAGGGCCAAAAATTTCCGCATGAACTAGACCCAATATTCAAGTTGCTCTCCACAGACACCTTTTCGGAATTGTAGTCCGATGTTGCTTTCCTTTCATACATGCCTCGTGGCGCTTGGTACTACAATTTGTGGTGAACCTTTCACCATATTTTTATATTTCAAGGTGTGCAGTCCTTTGTAACTAGATGACCATAACGGTAGTGCCAAAGATTTGACTGATCTATATTGCTAATTTTGGAGACATTTTGCTTCAAATTTTGTGGATGAGGGCTCGGGAAGAAAAATAAACATTTGATTTGCACTCATAAGGGATGCAACCATCTTTCCTTTTTGTGGATGATAAACACTGCACACACAATCCTGAAATAGCACAACTAATCCTTTTTCTCAAGAGATTATTTGTGAGTTCAGTAACCCAATATACATTACCAACAGAATAACAAACTCCCTTCTTCACAGTTCCCGTTCCAGCAACCTTCATTCTTTCATTGTTTCCAAGCTTGGCAGTGTCAGAAAAAGTTGTCTAGGCTCAAAAACAAATCTTTATTTCCACACATAAGATTTAAGCATCCAGAATAAAAAAAACACGTATCTCTCCTCTTTGCTTCATGCAGTTGTATATAGGCCATTAACAACAACTCATCTTCTTCTTCCAATTCTGCATAATTTGCTTCCTTATTCAACATTAGGCATTCATATTGATTTAATTTCCTAAATTATGGCATTTATAACATTCAAAATTTTCTTTGTTGAAAGTTGTTCTTCCTCGTCCTTGTCCCCTTCCTCTATAGGGTGCTCTCCCTCTGTTCCTTGTTCCAAAACGACCTTCTACTTTCAGAGCTTGATCCTCATCATCATTGCTTGGTCGGTGGAACTTTTGTTCATGCACTGCTAATGAACTCTGTAATTCATTGATGGTTATAATGTCAGTGTCTTTTTATTCTTCGATTGATACTACAACATCTGTGAACTTGTAAGTTAGAGGCCACATAATTTTTTCATCAATTATTTTCTAAGGCATATCTTCTCCATTGCTTCTCATATTATTTGAGACCGTCATCACTCTTGCGAAGTACTCAGTGATGGACTCATCCCTCTTCATTGCTAGAACCTCAAACTCTCTTCTTAATAAATTTAGAAGAGATTTCTTCACTTACGAATTTCCTCAAAACTTCCGCTGACCATTGATGGTCCCAAGAGAACCCTTGGACTGTCTTACTTACTCAGAAGAAGACTTAAAACACAAGAATAATCTAAATAAAGAACTTGTAAAATAAACTGATAACGTCTTAAAAGAAACAATCAACTGTTAAAATGACTACTAAAGTCTCATAGAAAAAGATCTGAAATACAATGCTAAAAGACTCATAACTAACTGTTTGACTATCTATGAAGTCTCTAAAACAACTGATATGGATGTTGGGACAAACCCGCTACATCTAATGAGATGAAAATAAAATTGAAAGCAATAAAAGTAGTCTTACGGAATGCAAGCTCACCAACCGACTCTAAACATCTCACTAGACCAACGATGCACTGGATGCCGATCCTAGTTACCTATGTCTACATCATAAGACAATGCAAACAAACTGGCCTCAATACATTAAATGTACGAGTATGCGAGTTGGAATTCTAAACACAACATAGGCTTGAAAGGAATTTGAAGAACTTACCTGGGTCAAGTGAACTCAACATGACTGAACTTATTTAAATATAAACAGTTTTAAAACAAGTGCATAAAAAGAAAAGTTGTTAAAAACATGATGTCAACTCTATATGCATGCAAAGCTACAATATAACTTTGAGATGTATGTCAAATTAAAATTAAATTGTGTATATATAATACAATTAACTTCTAAGGAATTTCTCTAACTGACAATCATCACGTAAGAGTTATTGTGATGATACAACGATATCCCTCACGCTGCCAAAGCATCCTATACCTTGTCAAGTTTATAGGACCTGAACTACTAAGTGGATCAACTAGTATATGCTAAAAAACACTAAAGGAATCATCTAAAAAGTATGACCCTTTTCTTCTCATGATGGCTACTAGGTTTATGGGGACGTGAGTTGTCTAAACTCTCCCTCATGTCAGTGCTCAATACTACTCGCAAAATATTATACTAGCTCTTATGTTTAAACTAGATGGTGGTTGCCCGTGCGCGCACGGGCCCAATCTTTATTTATTTGTATTTTGTCTGAAATTTTGTTATACTATAAATTTAGATATTGGGAAAACATATTTATTGATTAGTAGTAGCATGAGGTTAAGCTGGTATACATACACATACATTATATGCCTAAGTGAAGCTACGGTTCGTATACACACAATGAGGATTTTACTACCGTTGCATACATGCAAAGTAGAAAGTATTGTCATAGCCAGGTGGTGTCGTGCTTGACAAATACTCGTCTAGAGACTGATTTATTATTCAGCTTTAGATCGTGTATATGATACATTAAAAATCCATTAGGAAATTAGTTACCTACTTACATCTATTTAATCTTGAAGTAAAAAATACATGAATGGAGGAAGTTATCCAAAAAATAAATAAGTAAAGAGCCTCTACTCTAGGAACCAATTCTATTGGACAATGAACGAAGGGAGGCTACTTCATTATGGTATTGAAAAACACACAGCAGAGGTAAGGTCGACATTGATTCTTTGTTTGTATAAAAATCGATGATATCATTCATATAAAATGTCAAAGGCCGAAATCAGTTTTGTGTCTCGTGCTTACAATGTTGCAAGGCAATATAAGTGTGATTTGAGGAGTAGAAATAGCAAAGATAGAAAAATTATAGTAATACAAACTTGTACTTAGATTAGGCCTTCAAGTTCTTTCCCCATCATCCTCCGTCAAATTCATGCATTCAAAGAGTTTGAAATTGAAGTGTCACTCTTTCACTACATCAAAAATGATTATTCGCTAAATATTTATTTTTAACGGCAATTAACACTCTTTGTATATGTCCTTAAAGCCTTTAGCGACCTTGATTTAAATGACACTTAACTAATGCCAGTAAAGACTTTAACACTATTTATTAATGTCAATATTTAATGTTGCTAAAAGTTATTTTTGTTGTAGTGTTTGTAACTGCTATAGCAGCTATAACCATGATTTAAGAAAAAATAACAGAGGGAAAAAATGTCATCCAATAGGTTTCCGTGGAAGTGGCACTCTATGACAATTATAACCATGATAAAAAACAGAGGGAAAAAAATGTCATGCAACACTCTTATATGATGATTTATGTCTTTCAATTAACAGCTTTTTATATATAGCAGCTCATGAATAGTTTGAGACAAATAAATACAATAATTTGATTGGGAAACAATAGTATGATCATAGCTTGTTTTCTTGCGCAAATACATGTATTTACTTTTGTAAAGCACACAAGTGTAATTGCGGGACTGGCAAGAAGATTTCTCAACTTCAATTGAACAATTGGAATGGCTGGATCATGTCCTCCATGAAGCTACGAAGTTGAATCAAAATGTGATAGTGTGTTGCCATCTATGATTAAGAACACTATTATTTTCTTGATTATAAAGAAAATCACATAAGTATGTATATGGATGAATTTATTTGTGAAGCTAATAGTAACACAAGAGAACAATTTAAACGCACATATTTAAAGAAATTATAAAATTAAATTACTAATTAAGTAGACACGCAAAAACTGAAAATTAGAATAATCAACAATTGAAACCCAGAAAAACGCACACAAAAAAATACCTTTTTCCGAGAAACACTGTCCATGGTTCTGCAGAAGTGGTGCTGCCAATTTCCCATTAAATCTATTTTGGAGAAGTTTTTGACATACCAAAAGCCAAAGGATGAAATATAGAAGAAGACAAAGTTCATGGAACAACTATGTGGTGGATTTTGGGCTAGATGACACGTTGCTGATATAATGAAAAGTCAAAATTATCCCTGAGTATGAATTTTAATGGCAGTAAGCTGCCAGGTTGATACCATATTTTTAACTCGTGTTTCTAATATAGTAGAAAAATAACTTCCTTCTCTGGTTTTGAGATCAATTGCTCAAAAACATAACTCAAAGGTTATCTTGCAAATCTCTATTTTCTCGCTTTCTTAATTGTAAACGCATTTACTCTCTACCTGAAAAACTAGCTCAAAGGCTCTTTAGAGAAAAAAAACTAGCTCAAAGGCTCTATACTGAAAAACTAGCTCAAAGCCTCTTAACTGAAAAAAACAAGCTCAAAGGCTCATTTGGAAATCAAAGTTTCCTTTTCAAATCTAAACTCTTTGGAAATACATAGTCCCTTATACTTTTGAAGAAATGAACTTCAATTTTATTCTTTATTGAACTCAAAACTTAAGTCTTAAAACAAAGTTAAAACATTTGTAAAAGACTTTTGCAAACATTTTGAACTTCTCTTAACTTGACTGTTGACTTGACTCTTAACTTCTTTTTACTTAACTCTTAGCTGATCCTTGAATATTATTAAGAATTCAAGGATTGAGATTTTTTATAGGAGAGATCTCATGATGTTTAGGAATGCTTTTAGATGGCTAAACATGGGAAATATCAAAATTTCATTGTTTGAGGGATGGTCCACGACACGGAGAATCTTTTAAATTCTGGTTTCATAAATAACTTTTGAGGCAGAACGGTTCATGATTGCTCTGCTCTGCGAAATAATTTTTCCCAAAATAGAGGAGCGGGTCCGCGACGCGGAGGGAGTTTCGTTTCTTCTTTGTTTTTCAACTCTAAACCCTCTAAACTCCATGGGTTCATTTACGAAACACTTAGAATCAATTATATGTTCAAAAGTACTTCAGATTCTATTCAAAATCACCTAAAATCATGAATTTGGATCAAACAACTCCTTAACGATTTTAACAAATCAAGAATTTAATAGAATTTCAACAAACCCATAAAGAACTCAATTTCTAATCTTTCAAGAACTTAAATTCGCTTAAATAAATTATGATTGACGCGTGGATGAACTAACCCAACGCTATGTGATCTCACATACCTTTTTAGGGATCACCCCCGAGGAAATCCACAAGCTAATTTTGCTGAATCTTGAATGTTCTTCTCCTTTCTACAAGTCTTAGCGTTAAATTTACTTTTTAAAAACTGATTAAAATCTGAATTTACCCTAATTAAAATCATATAAATGAATTAGACTAAGAAGGTAAGGAAAAAACTAAATTACCCTTCTAATATCCGGATTTAGATTTTTCCTTAATCTAACAGCCAAACTTTCAAAGGGCATAACTTACATATATGAACTCGGAATCGTGCAAACTCGAGGGCGTTGGAAAGATCATTTCAAGAGCTTTCCAACCATATTTAGAAATGATCCTAAATCATCCTTAGTTAGAAGTTATGGCCATTTGAGGTTGACCAAGAACTCTTTTTTTTGTAACTTAAGTAATTTTCCAGTTTTTCAATTATTTCCAAAATGACTATTTCCAGTTCTTAGCTTCTCCCTAGCTATTTCGAATTGCAAGATGTTACAATATCTTTCTTGGGTATTAAAAGGTGTGAATAGAAAATGAAGAGTTGCGACTTTTATGAAGAATTGTGACTTTTATGAAAGGTTACGACTTTTGTGAAAAGTTGTGATTTTTATGAAAAGTTGCGACTTTTATGAAAAGTTGTGACTTTTATGGAAAGTTGTGACTTTTATGAAAGGTGACGACCTTTTCGAAAGATTGTGACTTTTCCAAAGGTTTGTGACCTTTCCGATAAGGCACAATAAGAACCTTTTCACACTACCCTTTGTTTTCTATAAATTGAGGGATTTCCTGTCATTTTAAATATAGAATTTATGGATTTCTTCTTCTACTACTAAATCTAGTATTCTAAGTGTACTTTACTGCCGTTGAGTGGCTCGCTGACACTAGAGTTTTTGGTATCTATACTCTGGTGATTGAGATCATTTTACCCTGGGAGGTCATATTCCAAATCAAACCTAGGATACTAGAGAGGAATAATTTCCTTAAGGGGACACTGTGAGTTCAGTGGACTTGATCTTTTTCCTATTAAATTTTTTCCAGATTCTGTTACGTGTTTTACAAATTTTAGATTTGTGAATTAATTTCAGTTCTTCTATTCTTTTGTTTTTCACTAGTTCATCAAACTTGGTAACTTCGTGTTTCTGCAAAGTTTGTTGGAATCAGTAAGATTCTTTTGACACATATTAACAACAATTCTTTTTAAGAAAAATATTTCGTATATTTTTTCTAATCTGTTTCTGATTCTAGTTTCGCTACTAGTTTTAATTTTTTAGTTGTGAAAATGTTCTTAAACTTTGTTGTCTCACAAAGATGTTCAAAGTTTTGCTCTAAGTATTTTTGGAATACAAGATGAACAACAATTTAAGGAAATTCTTATACTGTTAATATTTTTTTTATTCTACTCATTGAGAGAATTTGATCATGGAAGTAGAAGATAAATGCATTACTTCTCCATAATTCGTTGCTTTGTTTAGCAAGGTCGAAGTTAGAACGTAACAGACAATTTTTGTGGTATTCCGTTTAAAGATTACCAGGTAACCTTCTTATTAAATTGTCTAAGGAGGAAAATAGTTTCTAAGAGTAATCATCTTTGATTTTTTTTTATCATTGTATCTTTGGAAAAAAATAATAATCTGCAAACCATATGTTGTGGAATGAATTTTACTTGGCAAATATTTTTGCTTTTAAAATTCTTTAGTTTGCAAAAATGAGAGATGCATATTTTTGTTTGATAAAATAGTATGTCAAAATGTTATAGTTGGAAGACTATTTGATAAGAAAAATATTTCTATGTGATAAAGAATATGTGTTATTCTATTTGGAGAAAAAAAAAAAACTTTTGTAGTTTTGTACTCCATGAGAAATGGTAGTGTGTCTGCTTTTTGTAGACTAAAAACTTTTGTGGTTTTATACTCTGGATAAATTGGACTATGCAATTGGTTTGAAGAATATGAAAACTTCACATAATAAGTCAGTGTTGTACTTTTGATTTTCTATAAACTTCAATGTAAAATAGAAATAAATTGTACAATTTTTTTTTTTGGTCCTTATTGTTAGTATTTAAAATACTATGTGGTATGTCTATTTATGATGGAGGAAAAATACCAGTGACTTAGAATTTGTGATTTTGTTTCTCTATGGAATGAACTTTGACATTGTGTAAACATTGTCAAAAAGAATTGCAACACTATAGTTCTTTCGTAGAATAATGTTTCCAACATTAAAATATGTGGAAAAACTATTTTCAAATACTTGAAACATATTTTTGAGATCATATTTGAAATGTGGGAGTGCTTTGCTTATGATTAGACTTGGTGTCTAATTTAACTTTGGAGCAAAAGATATGAAATTCAATGATACTTTTGTATTATGTTATACCCACAAAAGTCTTGGAGTATATTTGGTATTGTGGTTGTTGAGTTTCTCTATTACTAGTATATAGTGTGACTAGTATGAAACAACCAAATTATATATATACTTGTTCAAAATAATTGTGTTCTTTTATGAAAAAAAAAATATCACTTAAAATGTTGTGATTTTTCATGAAAAGATATGTCTATTATAATAAAAGTATTTGCATAGACATGAATATTGGTGAATAGTCATTTGTTATGTTTTTGTAAAAGTAACATTTGGACTATATTGCCTTTATTGAATCCGATGAAACTTTGTTCATTGGTAGTTCTATAACAATTAAATTTAAAGTTATGGAAAGGTCCTTAAAATGACATTTGACAAGGTGATGACTCTAAACAATGTTTTTATTGCACAAAATTGTAAGAAATTGGAACAAAATATTAGTGAGGAAAAAGCTACCTCGCGAAGAGCTTTTCGAACTCAATATTTTTATTTGTTCTTACTTGTTTGAGTCAATGTTTGTGACATGAACACTTGGGGCATGTCAATTACAAAACCTTGAAACTGATCAACTTAGAAGTTTTGTCTAACTTTGAGTGCAATAAATAAAAAATGTCAAGTTTTTGTGGAATCTAAGTTTGTTGAGCATTCTTATAAATCTGTTGAAAGGAACTCTAATCCTTTAGAATTGATTTACACTGACATTTGTGATATGAAGTTAACACCATCTCATGATGGGAAAAAGTATCTCGTAACTTTTATTCACAATTGCATTAGAAAGGACTATGTCTATTTGCTGAATGGTAAGGATGAAGCAATAGAAATGTCTAGAAAATGTAATATCAAAGTTGAGAATCAGTTTGGAAAAATATAAGAAGTGATAAGAATAGAGAGTATAAATCTCCTTGTGCATAAATATGTTTGGAAAATGAAATTATCCATCAAACTATTGTCCTATTCACCTCAATCTAATGAAAAACTGAACGTTGAAAGAAATGATGGATGCATTATTTATAAGTTCGGGTTGACCACAAAACTTTTGTGGAGGAACTATCCTTACTGCAAAAAAAAAAAAAAAAAAAAAAAAAAGTTGTCTTTTGTTAAAGTTTTTTTGTTCAGGACACAATCTATTCCATATGAGAAATGGAAAGGAAGGAAATCCAACTTGAAATATTTTAAAGTGTGGGGGCGTCGAGCCAAATTCCAAGTTTCTATTCATAAAAGAATTGAAATAGGACCTAAGATTGTGGACTGTAAAATTAGACTTGAGTAGTCTAGTGAAAGGTCTAACCGACCTTGAAAAAAAGAATGTACTTAATAAAGAGATTTAGAGGCGTAGTATATGTCAAGGGACATATACTTCCTTCAAATATGATTTTGTAACATTTCTTGTGTCTTATGTAGACTCATCCTTTTGGACAAATGGTGTCAATAGTGAAATTGGTTCAATCTTGAGCAATCTTATTGGAAGTTCGTTGATCTTCCTCCAGGAAATAAACTTTTGGGTTCAAAGTGAATCCTCAAAAGAAAAATGAAACTGGATTGAACTGTTGACAAATATAGAGCAAGACTTTGTGTCAAAGGCTTTAGACAAAAATAAGGTTTTGATCTTGTCAATATATATACTCGTTAGTAACTAGAATTACATCCATTCGGATGCTAAAATTATTAGTTGTGGTATATGACCTCCAAATTCATCAAATGAATGTGAAAAGAACTTTCTTAAATGTAGAACTGGAGGAAGAAATTTACATGGAACAACCCGAGGGTTTTGTGGTTCCTGGTAAATAAAAGAAAGTGTGCAAACTTGTTAAGTCACATTATGGACTAAGCAAGAACCCAAACAATGACATAAGAAATTTGACCAAAAACCATGTTGGCAAATGAATTTAAGAATGATGAAAGTGATAAATGTTTTCACATTAAAATCAGAAGGTCATTGTTTGTTTCTATATTGGTGATATGTTGATCATTAATAGAGACACTAATGACATAAATGCTACTAAACGTATGCTAGAAAGCAAGTTTGGAATGAAAAATATTGGAGTTGCTGATGCGATCTTAGATATAAGAATCTTTAGAACTCCATAATGTTTAGCATTTTCACGGTCTCATTGCATTGAAAAGGTACTTGACTAGTTCAAATATTTGGATGTCAATATTGTCAAGTCTCCAATAAATGTGAGCTTTGCATTTCAAAAGAGTGAAAGCAAAAGTGACTCACAATTGGATTGTGCTAGAGTATTGGAAGTATGATGTATATCATGAAGTATGCGCGATCAGATATAGCATTTGCTATTATAAACTGAGTCGGTTCACAAGTTATCCCAAATAAACTCATTAGATGGCAATAAATAGAGTTTTGGAGTATTTAAGATAATACTTAAAACTATGCCTTGTATTATAACAATATCCAGCAGTATTGAATGGATATAGTGATGCAAATTGGATCATTGGACAAATAAAGTAAAATCCACGAGTGGATATGTATTTACTCTTGGTAAAGGAGCAGTCTCTTGGAAATATTTTAAAAGAGACATGTATCGCTAGCTCTATAATGATCTCTGAGCTAGGTGCTCTAGATAAGGTCAGTGAATAAGTTGAAAGACTCCGAAATTTCTTGATAGATATTCTTTTTTGGCCCAAACCATTGGCATTAGTATGCATACACTTTGATAGTCAAGATGCAATAGGTAGGCGTGGAGCATGACGTATAATGGAAAGTCTCGTCATATATGACATAGACATGATATAGTTAGAAAACTATTCTCTAGTGGAATTATCAGAACTGACTATGTAAAGTCAAAGGATAATGTGTCGGATCCTCTTACAAAAAGGCCTAACTAGAGAGAAAGTTGAAAGATCATCTAAGGGAATGGATTTACGACTTAGGACAAGTCATCATGGCGGTAACTCTATCTAGCAGACTGGAGATCCCAAGAGCTAGATTCAAGGAGAAAAACAAAGTTGTGAATGACGGTTCGGCATTGTCAACAAACTCAATCCATTCTCATGATGAAGACAATGCTCAGGGACAAGGATACAACATTAAGGCTTGTTAATGAGTTAATAAAGCTTAATGGTTTTAATAATTTGCTAAGTTTGGCAGAGTTGACCAAATAGTGTATCTACGCGATAACACGGTTAGGAATCACCTATGTGAGTGTGAAGTGTAAGCCGCTTCAAAGAAGATGATTGTCAAAAGCCCATCTGTCTATACACTCATGAAACCAGGAGGTGTTCATGGCTAAAACGAACACAACCGTAAGAACCATAAACGGTAAAGGGTTAATTGTGTGACATATGGTTGTCTAGGTATACACCAAAGTTCGACGGTTTAAAGATATCATATCTACCGATTGACCGAGTATATCCGACATATGTTCACTACGGAAAGTCCAAGGGGAAACCTACTTATCCAGATGCAATTAATTCTTGCTTGTAAAGTACACATACTTGTCCGTTTCTTTGTCTTAGAGTCATTCCCCATTCATGCGGGGGATTGTTGGGTATTAAAAGGTGTGAATAAAAAATGAAGAGTTGCGACTTTTATGAAGAGTTGTGACTTTTATGAAAGGTTACGACTTTTGTGAAAAGTTGTGATTTTTATGAAAAGTTGCGAATTTTATGAAAAGTTGTGACTTTTATGGAAAGTTGTGACTTTTATGAAAGGTGACGACCTTTTCGAAAGATTGTGACTTTTCCAAAGGTTTGTGACCTTTCTGATAAGGCACAATAAGAACCTTTTCACACTACCCTTTGTTTTCTATAAATTGAGGGATTTCCTGTCATTTTAAATATATAATTTATGGATTTCTTCTTCTACTACTAAATCTAGTATTCTAAGTGTATTTTACTGCCGTTGAGTGGCTCGCTGACACTAGAGTTTTTGGTCTCTATACTCTGGTGATTGAGATCACTTTACCCTGGTAGGTCATATTCCAAATCAAACCTCGGATACTAGAGGGGAATAATTTCCTTAAGGGGACACTGTGAGTTCAGTGGACTTGATCTTTTTCCTATTAAATTTTTCCAGATTCTGTTACATGTTTTACAAATTTTAGATTTGTGAATTAATTTCAGTTCTTCTATTCTTTTGTTTTTCACTAGTTCATCAAACTTGGTAACTTCGTGTTTCTGCAAAGTTTGTTGGAATCAGTAAGATTCTTTTGACACATATTAACAATAATTCTTTTTAAGAAAAATATTTCGTATATTTTTTCTAATCTGTTTCTGATTCTAGTTTCGCTACTAGTTTTAATTTTTTAGTTGTGAAAATGTTCTTAAAACTTTGTTGTCTCACAAAGATGTTCAAAGTTTTGCTCTAAGTATGTTTGGAATATAAGATGAACAACAATCTCCCCCTTTGGAACATTCATCCTTGAATAAGATTACTCTTACTAGGCTAAGGTTGGTAACATCAAGTTCATACATCCCACAAGCAAATGCAAACAAACAACATGCATTCTCCTAATTTAAAGAGTGCTAAAAGGACAATTAGTACCTTGGTCAGCACTTTCTCCGGATTCAAAGAGATGTGTATATCTCTTCTTCATATCCTCATCAGCTTCCCAAGTATCTTCCTTAACAAATTGGTTCCTCCAAAGGAATTTTACTGATTCTACCTCTTTTGTTCTCAATTTGCAAACTGGCGATCTAGAATCTAAACAGGAATCTCCTCATAAGATAAACTGTCCTTCATCTCAATATTTTCAGGTGGTATGATCAATGAAGGATCGCCCATGCATTTATTCAACATGGAGATGTGAAATACCGGATGAACCGCTGATAAATTTATGGTAACTCCAACTTATAAGCTACATTGTCAATCCTCTTGGATATTCGATAAGGTCCAATATATCGGGGACTAAGTTTCCCCTTATAAGAAAACCGCATAACACCCTTTATGGGTGAAACTTTCAAGTAAAACCAATCATCTACTTCAAACTCTAACTCCATTCTCCTAACATCAGTATAGGATTTCTGATGACTCTGCGCCGTTTTTGACCTCTGCTGAATCACTTTCACCTTCTCCAAAGCTTGATGAACTACATCTGGTCCTATTAACCTCGATTAACCAACTTCAAACCATCCAATAGGAGATATGCATCTTCTCCCATAAAGCGTTTCATATGGAGCCATTTGGATGATAGAGTTACAACTATTGTTGTAAGCGAACTCGATGAGAGGTAAGTGATCATCCCAATTCCCTTTGAAATCAATCACTTATGCTTTCAACATATCCTCTAAGGTGTGAATGGTGCGCTATACTTTCCCATCTGTTTGAGGATGAAAGACAGTACTTAAGTTCACCTTTGAACCCAAGCCTTTCTTAAAAGATTTCCAAAATTGTGCAGTTAATTGTAAAACTCTATATGAAATAATGGAGACTAGACTCCATGAAGTCTTGCCACCTCTTGAATATATAAACTGGTAAAATCTTCTGCTGAATCGGTAGCTTTTACAGACAAAAAATGTGTTGATTATTTCATTTTATCGACAATCACCCAAATAAAATCATGTTGCCTGCGAGACCCTGAAATCCTGTGATGAAATCAATATCAATCATCTCCTACTTCCATTTCTAAGTTCTATATCCTGAGCCAAACCACTAGGAAGTTGGTGCTCTACTTTAACTTGTTGGCATTTTGGGCACTAAGAAACAAATTCTGCAATGACCTTCTTCATAACATTCCACCAATAGATTTTTCTTAAATTAAGATACATCTTGGTGGAACCCGGATGAATGGAATGTCTGGAGCTATGAGCTTCCTCCATGATTCTCTCTTGGCGTCTATCCACCATTGGTACACACAATCTTATGTTGTATCTCAAGACACAATCTCCCCTTGTTCAAAAGCTAATACTTTTTACTTGTGAACATTTTCTTTCAATTCAAGCAAAATGGGGTCTTGGTCTTGCTTGCCTTTTACTTCTGACACTAATGATGACTCAGCCCATCCATCACCACTATTCCTTCTTCTGTGGAGCCCATTAGTCTGACTCACAACTGGTGTGCAAGTCTATGCACATCTTTCCCTTACTCTCTTTTTTCTTCCTAGACATGGAAGTTACTACCCATAGACAACCTTCTTAACGCATCAATAACAACATTAGCCTTACCTGGGTGATACAAAATACTCATGTCATAGTCCTTTAGTAATTCTAACAACCTCCTTTGTCTAAGATTAAGTTCTTTCTAGGTGAACACATATTGTAGGCTCTTACGATCGGTGGATACATTTACATGGAAACCATACAAGTAGTGAAGGCATATCTTCAAAGTGAAAGTTAGAGATGCCAACTCTAAGCCATGGGTTGGATAATTCTTCTTGTGCACTTTCAATTGTCTGGAGGCATAATCTATAACTTTGCCTTTGTGCATTAATGCACAACCCAAGACGACTCTATATGCATCTAAATACACCACAAAACCTTGAGTACATTTTGGAAAGGTCAAAACTGGGGCAATAGTCAACCACTTTCTTAATTCCTAAAAGCTTTTCTCATAAGCTTCAAACCATTGAAACTTCAATGTCTTCAAAGTTAACTTGGTTAAAGGGGATGAAATAGACGAGAACCCCTCTAAAAACCTCCTATAATAGCTAGCCAAACCCAAGAAATTCCTGATATCCATTGGAGACGTGGTTCAAGGCCAATTTTGCACTACCTCAATTTTTTGAGTATCAACTTTAATTCCCTCTCTAGTCACAATGTGGCCTAAGAATGCCACAGATTCAAGCCAAAACTCACGCTTAGAGAACTTCACATACAACTCTTTATCTTTCAAATTCTGGAGAATTATTTTTAGATGACAAGCATGATCTTCTTCATTCCTTGAATATATTAGTATGTCATCAATGAAGACGATACCAGACATATCGAAATAAGGTTTGAAGACTCTATTCATAAGGTCTATTAACGTTGCTAGTGCATTAGTCAAACCAAAGGACATGACCAAAAACACATAATGACCATATCTGGTTCTAAAAGTTGTCTTTGGAATATAACATTCCCTCACTCTTAACTAATGGTAGCCAGACCTGAGGTCTATTTTCGAAAAACAGGTGCAACCCTGAAGTTGATCGAATAAAACTTTATGAACTTCTCTTAACTTGACTCTTTAACTTCTCTTGACTTGACTCTTAACTAATTCTTGAATTGAATTAAGGATTTAAGGATTGTGATTTGTGACTGGAGAGATCTCATGATGTTTATGAATGATTTAAGATAGCTAAATACATGAGAAAATTTCAAAATTTCATTGTTTGAGGGTGGGTCCACGATGTACAGAGGCATTTAAATTTTGGTTTCGAAAATAATTTTTGAGGATGAACAGTCTATGACCGCTCCGCTCTGCAAAATAATTTTTCCCAAAACTGGGGAGCGGGTCCGCAATGCGGAGGGAGTGTCAAATTTTGTCCGATGAAATTTCTTCTTCGATTTTAACTCTAAACCCTCTAAACTCCACGGGTTCTTTTCCCAAACACTTAGAATCAATTCTATGTTCAAAGTACATCATATTCTACTAAAAATCAACATAAAATCACGAATCAGATTAAACAACTCTTTAACGATTTTAACAAATCAAAAATGTGATAGAACTTCAACAAACCCATCAAGAACTCAATTTATAATATTTCAAGAACTTCAATTCTCTCAAATAAATCATGATTGACGCGTGGGTGAACCAACCCAATGCTATGTGTTCTCACATACGTTTGTAGGGATCACCCAGACGAAATCCACAATCTAATCTAGAACGTTTTTCTCCTTTCTCCTCTTTTCTCCTTTCTCCAAGCCCTAATGTAAAATACACTTTTGTAAAACTAACTAAAATCTGACTTTACCCCAATTAAACTCCTATAAATGAATTAGAATAATTAGGTAAGCATAAGACTAAATTACCCTTCGAAAATCCAAATTTTGACTTTCCTTAATCTAACAGCCCAACTTCCAAAGGGCATAAATTACTCATATGAACAAGGAATCGCGCAAACATGGCGGTATTGGAAAGATCATTCCAAGAGCTTTCCAACCATATCTTGAAGTGCTTCTATCTCATCCTTAGCTAGAATTTATGACCGTTTGAAGTTGACCAAACACTCAATTGTTTTCTAACTTAAGTAATTTTCCAGATTTTTAATGATATCTAAAAATGATTATTTCCAATTCTTAGCTTCTCCCTAGCTATTTCGAATTGCGAGATGTACAATTGAGTCCCAAACAATCTTAGATGTGAGGCGGTCCAACATTTTTTCAAAAATAGTTCAATCAATTGCCTGAAACAAATAATATTTGACTTGGTAAACCTTGTGTTCACATACTCACTAGTTTGTTAGTTTGTTATCAATTCTTATCAAGTTGATAGAGTAGATTTAGATTAAGTTGTTACAGTAGTTCGTTAGATTTAGTCAACTTAGTTATATATTAAGTTGTTAGAATAGTTCCTTAGAATTAGTCAAGTTAGTTACATTTTACTTGTATTTTAATTGACGCTACATTTCAATAAGATTCACTTCAAGTTTGCTTTGATTCTCAATCTCTTTATGGTTTCAGAGACCCTCTTAAAACTCTCATGAGTCCGATCCAATTTTTTTCCTCTCTTTGCGTCCAAATATGGTCATTCTTGCTACCACCAGTGACAGTGTTGTTGTTGTTCCGACTACCACTCATGTGGTACAGTTCAATCCAGCTGCCCAATTACCTATCAAACTGCAAGGTAATCTCAACTTTTCCACCTTGAAGGCGCAACTAGTGATGCTACTCAATGGACACAAGCTCCTTGGGTTTCTCACCGGTACCAAATCTGCTCCCGACCACTATCACACAAACTGATAGTACCATCTCCAATCCTGAATATGGGTTGTGGTTTTGCCAAGACGAACTAATTCAACAGGATATGATGGCAAATTTTTACCCCACCATTGCTCCCACTATTGCAGCTGCCTCTTTGGCAAAAATAGCTTGGGATCTCCTTCAGACAACTTATGCCAATAAGAGTCACACTCGCATCTTCAACTTGCAAGATCAGTTGCAAAACATGAAAAAGGCCTCAAAGACAGTTGCTACATACCTATAGGAGATCAGATCGATTGCTGATGCTCTCAAATTAGAAGGTTCTCCGGTGGCTGACGATGAAGTAGCAGTTAAGATTTTGAGTGACCTAGGTCATGAGTACCGTGAAATCACTGCCTCTATAAGGGCACGGGACACAACCCTAAGCTTTGAAGAGCTATTCTAGAAACTCACGGACCATGAACTCTTTCTCAAAAATGAAGATATTGACATGTCATTCTCCATCATCACGACTGCAGTTGCACAAAGGACCAACTTCCAGCCCTAACATCAAAAGAATAATCGTCACTTCCCAAATCAATCTGCAAGACCACAAGCCCCACGATAGGCGGTCCCTGGAAATCAACAGAATGGAGACAACCCAAGCAAGCGGTAAAATGCCAAATTTGCTAAAAGATTGGTCACACGGCTAATGTGTGTCGCTAAAAAACGCACAACCACTTTTAAGATAAGGTCAACTTTGTGTCAAATCATCACTCAGATGCAACTCCTTGGATCCTTGACTCTTGAGAAACCCATCATGTCACAACCGAGTCAAATAATTTTGAAGAATACATAGGCAATGAGGAAGTGTCCATGGGGACGGTAAAACTATTTTCATTACTCACATGAGTTTAACTCAAATTAAGGCTTCTAACTCAAATTTCATGCTCTCTAACACTCTTTTTTCTCCAGCTATAAAAAAGAACCTTATTTATGTTGCTAAGTTTGCACTGACAATCTAAGCTCAATCAAAAATTTTCCACTCTTTTCTTGTGAAGGATCTTAAAACTCGGAGACTGCTGGTACAAGGCCAGAATAAATATGGACTTTATGAGTGGCCTAGAGGGATCATGTGTCACCTTCCGCTAACTTCACCTCCACCAAAGTTTCCCGTCAAATGTGGCATCGTCGCTTGGGTCACCCTCATCTGAAAATCCTAGACTTAGTACTGAATAAATTTTCACTTCTGTTTTCCACCAAAGAAAAGTTCTATTTTTGTAATTCGTGCTGATCAAATAAAGCTCATCGTTTACCATTTTAACGACTCACTTTAAATAGTAATGCACCACTTCAAACTTTGCTTATTGATATATGGGGTCCATCACCCATTTTATCCATTGATAAAAAGTTGTATTACTGCATTTTTGTTGATCATTACACGAAATATACTTGGTTGTTTACAATCAAAAATAAAAGTGAAGTCGCTTCAATTTTTGCAAACTTTCATCCTTTAGTGGTAAAAACTTTTAGACACAATTTTTTCTCATTTTACACTGATGGAGGGAGTGAATTCATAGGTCCTAAACAGTACCTACAATGCCATGGCATTGAACATTTTATCTCCCCACCCTACATGCCCTAACGACTTGCAATCGCTGAACGACGACATCGTCACATTGTCGAAAAAGCTCAAACTCTTCTCAATGAAGCCTCACTACCATCTGAATTATGGCCCTTTGCCTGTCATAATGTTGTATATCTCATAAATAGAGTCCCTACATCTGGCATGAATAATGATTCTCTGTATAAGAAATTATTTGGCGAACCACCAAAATACTCTTCGCTGAAAATTTTTGGTTGTCATTGTTATCCATGGCTTAAACCATATGCACAAAATAAATTCCAACCAAGATCTACATCGTGTGTCTACTTAGGAGTTTCTATTGTTCATCATGCACACCTCTACTTTGATCCAGTGCACTAAAAAATTTTCGTTAGTCGTGATGTTCAATTTTGTGAAGATATTTTTTCTTTCACTCAAATGTTCTCACACTTGCAAAAAATGTTTTCAAAGTTACAACGGGAAATCATAGAGACCCAAGTCTGTAAGGATACTTATCCGGCAGTCCAATTAAATTTGGACTCCAATCTCATTCCAACTCTTCCGCCTCCTATTCCTATCACCCTAACAATTCCCTCTCATTCAAATACTCCAGAGTCCATAATTGAAAGGCAACTACCAGAAGTCTCCACTACATCAGGTATATTTCCTATCTCTTCTCAACCTCCTTCACTACTTAATGAAGTAGCCCACAACTCTCACCCATTACCCGATTCCCGTCCTCCACCACACAACCAACAACCACCGAATCTGCCAGCAATTATGCCACCAGTCGCTGTCCCTCCACCATCCGGTGTGGTCACAAGGTCCAAAAATAATATCTTCACACCAAAGAAAAAGATCAGCTTCTTGGGTCACCTTTCCCCCACACCAAATACCTTTAAGCAAGTCGTTAAGCACATTGAATGGAAGAATGCAATGGATATGGAATACGAAACCTTAATGAGAAACCAAACTTGGGAACTGGTACCTAGGGACCCGATAAATAATGTTGTTAATTGTAAGTGGTTATTTCTCATTAAAAGGAAAGTTGATAGTTTTATTGACAAGTACAAGGCGCGATTAGTCGCAAAAGGTTTCACACAATGTCTAGGATTGGACTTTCATGAAACTTTCAGTCCGGCTATCAAACCAACCACCATCAAAATTGTCCTTTCTATTGCAATTCAAAATAACTGGAAAGTTCAACAGCTTGACGTGAATAATGCATTTTTGCAAGGTAACTTACAGGAGCAAGTATTCATGCTTCAACCAAAAGGCTATGCCAACCCTAATTTTCCCAATCATGTTTGTCGTCTCAGAAAGGCAATTTACTACCTAAAACAAGCTCCACGTGCCTGGTATGAAGCTCTCAAATCTCACTTCACTATAATTGGATTTCTTAAGTCTGAATCAGATGCTTCCCTGTTTATTTTCACATCTGAAGCTGTCACGATGTATATTATAGTGTATGTTGATGATATCCTCATTACTGGGAATTACCCAACCTTAGTCACACATATAATAAACTCTCTCGCTTACAAGTTCTCCCTAAAGAACCTTGGTGAACTCAACTATATTTTGGGGATCGAAGTCAAACATGTTCCAAATTAGATTGTCTTATCACAATCCAGATACATACTTTAGATTCTCGCAGATGTGGATATGGCCAACTATAAAGGAGTTACAATACTCATGTGCTCAAGCTCACCACCAAAAGCAGGCGAAGGTTCACCTTCTGCCGATGCAACCTTGTATCGATCCACTATTGGTAAATTGCAATACTTATCATTCACGCATCCTGGCATTGCCTTTGCAGTTACAAACTATCACAGTTTATGCAATTCCCAAGTGTGGAGAATCGGAAAATAATAAAAAGGATGCTTCAATACCTCAAGGCATCATCAACGTCGTACCTGCAAATATCTAACCACTCTGATAGTAATCTGTATATGTACACCGATGCTGATTGGGAAGGTGATCCCTGTGACAGAATCTCCACATCTGGTTACATACTCTTCTTGGGACCAAATCCGATCTGTTGTCCTCTAAGAAGCATCAATCAGTTGCTCGGTCCTCTACTGAAGCAGAATACAAATCGCTAGCTAATTCACTCTCTGAACTTACTTGGGTACACAACCTGTTGACTAAATTAAGATATCTAGTCTTGCAAACTCCAAGCATTTTTTGTGATAATTTTGGTGTTTCATATCTCAGCAAAAACCCAGTCTTCCACACTAAGATGAAGCACATTGCAGTAGACTATCACTACCTCCGCAACAGTGTGAACTCAGGTAGAGAAGTAGTCAAATATCTTCCTGCCTGGGATCAAATTGCAGTAACTCTCACAATGTCGCTGCCCAAGCATGTCTTCCTTCAGTGTTTATCCAAGTTAGCCGTTGTTGAACCACACCTAACTTGAGGGGATGCGTTGACATACTCACTAGTTTGTTTGTTGGTTATCAATTCTTATCAAGTTGTTAGAGTAGATTTAGATTAAGTTGTTAAAGTAGTTCCTTAGATTTAGTTAACTTAGTTATATATTAAGTTGGAATTAGTCAAGTTAGTTACATCTTGGTTGTATTTAAGTTGATGCTACGTTTCAATAAGATTCATTTCAAGTTTTCTTTGATTCTCAATCTCTTTACCTTGATTCTAGCATCGTCAAATTGTGCCTGTTGTTCTTCTATCACTACCATCCCTTCTCTTGGATCTTCAAAACCAATCTCCACCAAGCTCCATAGACCTTTCGCTCTAAGCAAATTTTCCATTAGTTCACTCTAGTGATCATAGTGACCATCATAGTGAGGAATTTTAGTTAGAGTCTTGTGGGGGATTTGATACCAATTGTAATGTCCTACAGCAGAGATAGCCGTAAGAGTAACACAAACAATTGGGGTTTGCAGTGATGACTTTTATTTAGATTAAGAAGAGAAAAAATAGACCGCTAATGACTCTAAGTACTCAAGATAAAACAAACATCTAGTGACCCACACAAATATAGGACTTTAAGCAACAGTCTTTGATCAAATCAAATACTAACATTGACAAGTGAAATTTCCAAAAACTTATGCAAAGATGTCTTAATTAATGAAGAATTTTGTCATAGATGTGAGATTTTTTTTTTAGCTTTTTAATTACTTTTATTTTTGGGGGGTTTATTGTTTTTATTTGAGTGATGTTGATCAATTATTTGTTTTTGTGATTTCATGATCTTGAAGTATAGAATTCTTTTTACGTTCTTTTCAATGTTTATACTGTTGCTCATCAAGGCGGAGTTCTCGAAACAATCTTTCAATCTGTGTCGTCTGCGATCGGTATCTTCAAACTTGCTTTGTAAGACTACTGATGAAGGTTGTTGTTGTAATTACTGGGTTTCCCTTTTTTTTTTTGAAAAAAGAAAAAGAATCGGTAATTTGATAAATTATTTGTTCTCGTCATTTCACGTTCTTGAATTTTTGATATTTTTTCGTTCTTTTCAATGTTTTTTAAATGACTAATTAGAATGTAACTTTTTGAGGGTACATTATTTTTTTTACAAATAATATAAATATTATTTTTTTGATTTTGGGGATTTCTTTTTTGATTTTACTTATTTTGATTAATCATTTGTTCTTTTAATTTAAGTTGAGTTTGTGTAATTTTTAAGGTTTATGTGATCTAGTTCTTTATCATGTTTGTTATTAAACTTTTTATTTATGTGATCTAGTTCTTTATCATGTTTGTTATTAAACTTTTTATTTATGTGTTTATTTCATTCTTGTATGATAAATTTATTGCATTTGGCCCTATTCATTAACACTAATTGTATTAAAATTTAAGATTTTCTTGCTCCACCACGCACATAAATGGATTCCAAATGAGGTTGGGGTAAATGTTAAAACCTAACATTAGGGGGAGATATGTTTAGCAGCTAAAAATTATGCTTGGAGTGAATTATCTAGATCTTAGTTAAAAAAACGTGAACTTAAAATTCAAGAGATAATTTATCTGAAAAATTTTGCAAATAATTTACCACATACTGACTATTTATTGGAGCATTTGCAGCTTAAATAAAATAATAGGTCAACGATATTTATTTTTCGTTATTTTCAATGTTTGTAAATGACTAATTAGAATGTAATCGTTCTTTTCAATGTTTTTTATATGACTAATTAGAATGTAACTTTTTGGGGGTTCATTATTTTTTTTACAAATAATATGAAGATTCATTTTTTATTTTGGGGATTTCATTTTTGATTTTAGTTATTTTGACAAATCATTTGTTCTTCTAAATTAAGTTGAATTTGTGTCATTTTCAAGGTTTATGTGATCTAGTTCTTTGTCATGTTTATTAATTAAACTTTTTATTTATTTGTTTATTTAATTCTTGTATGATAAGTTTATTGCATTTGGCCCTAGTCATTATCACAAATTTTTATAACATATTATGATTTTATTGCTCCACCACGCACATAAATGGATCCCAATGAGGTTGGGGTAAATGTTAGATCCTAATATTATGGGGAGATATGTTTGACAACTGAAAATTATGTGTGGGTAAATTATCTAGATCCTATTTTAAAAAACGTGAACTTAAAGTTCAAGAGGTAATTTATCTGCAAAAGTTTGCAAATAATTTACCAGATGTATTTGTTGACCAAGTATTTTAATTAAGTCGTGAATGCTCCAATAAATAGTCAGTCTACGGTACACTAGAAGCGTAATAGAACAATCAATTCCGCACGTAAAAATCATTGAGGAAGGGGAGGAGCAAATTATCAAAACGGTCAGGATAATGAGGTAAGTGATTTGAAAGAGCATTACGACTTCATAAAACCTTGGCAAAGGTTCAGGTACATGAAATGATTAGAAAAATGAAGAGATCTCAATAACTTATGTTGTATTGAAATAAGATCAAATGACAGTTGACTATGTCTTTGATCTGAAGTAGCACTCAATATTATAAATGGTTACGAAGATATTAAATTTGAATTTGTCATATACTGTGGGCGGATAAATGATTGACCAAAATAAAATGCACTATTCAAGTAAATTTTGTTTCACTTAAAAAGTGATGTTTTTATCTTATAGTTCATAGATCAAAACATATTGTCAGTGTGGTACAAATGAATCATTGTGCAAAAGTATATCTGTAAGATATAAAGTATGGTTTGTGCCTCGGGGCATAAAGGATTTTCACAAAAATCCTGACATTATTAAATGGAGATATATTCTCCAATGGTGGATGCAATGAGACTTGTTTCAGTCTTGTAATAGATGAAATACTTGAATATGTATAATAAATAATTATTATGTCTAACTAGACGATGAAAGTTATATGAAAATCCTTAAAGTATTTAAAAGGTCTTAATGCAATTCCATTGAGTTGCCAATGGTTTTGAGCTTGGTTAACACAAAGAAAAAATCTTTTTCGACCTCATAAAAATGATTAAAAGGCGATGTATTAGTGTAATTGATGAACTTACATATTTGTTGCTTATGCAAATACTAGAAGACTATATAATATACGCAACGAAAGTTATCTGAAGGGATTTTCATATTATCATTCAAGTTATGTCAAGAAACTAATAATGCAAGTGACTAAACACATAGAAGATGTGTGACTTTCTTTGATAAGAAAAGACGAGCTTCAATAAAATTTAAATGCTCGATCTCCCAGTCATAATGATTTGCTTATGTACATGCGGAATATTTATTTGATCCACATAAAACTTGATTGCAAATGGGATATTTGTTTATATATGGAGGCACATAAATATCTTTGCATTCAAAGAATCAAACATTAGTAACCCCTTCTTCAAATCATGCAGAAATAATTTTGATATGTGAAGTAAGTCGGGAGTGTTTATTGTTGGCATCATGATCTGTCGTATTAATAAATATGTGATTTTCCTTTGGAAAAGGATATTATCCACCATATACAAATATAATATATAGCTCAATTGAAAGGAGGTAACCATCAAAGAAGATCAGACAAAGCATATTTCACCAAAAGTCTTTTTCACACATGATCTTCAACAAAATGGTGAGATAGACATTCAAAGACCCATTCAAGTGATAATCTCGTAAATTTATTCACTAAGGATTGCCAACATCAACAATTGATAAGTTGTGATATATCAGATTAGAATGCATCTCTCCAAGATATCAAGTAGAGTTTTTATCGGGGGAGCAAAATATGTGTTGTACTCTTTTCCATTAAACCATGGATTTATCCCAATTGAGTTTTCCTGGTAAGGTTTTTAACGAGGCAACAATAAAAGTGTATTAAGAGATATGTGTACTAATTTACCTTCACTAGGATTTTTTCCCACGTGATTTGTTTCCTAGTAAGGTTTAACGAGGCACATTATCTATGGAAATTCAAGGGGGGGGGGGGTTATAAATATTATGATATGGATTTACACTACACCAAGGGGTTACTATGACCAATTATCTAAATTACATACCTCTATTATGAAGGTAACATATACCTTTATGATAATTATTCTTGTAACCGTAAGTGAATTCATTCATAACGAGCCCTTGCAATACTGTTGCCTTAAGGTGGTCATACCTGTTCTTCAAATCAGTCCACAATTCAAGTGGATCTTTAACCGTAAGGTATTAAATCTTTAATCCTTCATCCAGATGATGACAAAGGAAAATTATTGTCTTTGTTTTTTCCTGACTCGGCGTTGTATTACAAGCGATAATAGTGGCACCAACACCATTAATCTACCGTCAAGGTGAATTTCAGCATCGAGTACCCATGAAAACTAACTATTTCTAGTAATGTCAATTGTTATTATGAAGATAACCTCCACCTTTACGTTCATTATTCTTTTAAACTTTCACCTCCATAACCTCCTCCATTATATTCATGTTAATGTCATATTTATGACTAACCTTTTGTATGCCTCTATGTTACGTCTATATTTAGAGGCATAAGAGTTCATATTGTATACACTTCAAGATTTGGTGAACACTTGAAAAAAAAAAGTTATCTTATTGTTCCTCTTGTTTTATGTTCTTCTTATCTTCATCTTTATATTGTACTTTTGTTCTTAAGTTTTACAAGATTGCTATAATTTATGCATTATTAATTTGGGATTTTATGATTAAATGACGTCAGTTCTGCAATATGGTTCAACATTTTCTCTTTTCTTTCTTTCCATTTTTTATTTCTTAATTCATTGTATATCACTTTTTGGTAAAAAAAATTATTACATCATTTTTTTAATGGAATTTAATTAATTTATGTTTAATATTTGTTTACAGTTTGCAAGAATTGCATAATGAGGTGTTGCCCCTGGCAAAAAAAGATTAAGTATATTCTCCAATTTTGATTTTAATACGTCTTTTAAATATTTTAAATTATTATATATTGTGATTCATATCTTTTTTCTTACTTCTAATAAGCAAATTGTATTCGAAAAGGCATGAAAATTGTATCAGATAACAGGGAACAGATAACAGGGGATAACATGGAACAGAGAGAGTTATATAGTTTGTCCGTCCTAGTTTATCTGAAGGTGTTATTGTTTAGAGAGTCAAACAATTTTTTTTCTCCGACTATAGTTTTCACAATTTTTTTCAAAAAATATTTTAGTAATTCTTTATCTTGACTAACAATATTTTTCAAATATGTAATTATTTTTAAAAAATTGTGAAGAATTTATTCCCGTTTCAATAGTGAAATTAAGTATTTTGACTTTATTTATATTGACTATATACTTAAATTGTAAGAACAAAAATACACTTCTAATGCAACCCTAGATTATTTTAATATATATATATGGTGATTAGAGTTCTCTTTATTCATGTGTTGATGAAAAATAACATCTACTTAATAAAACAAGCTAAGGTTGTATCAATATTGACCTAGACACCACTCTTTTTCAAAATGTATAGTCGGTCATTGTCTTTTGATTTTGGATTTATGTTTCCATTTGGTTCATATTATATGGATACATTATTTATACCCTATCCATCCTATTATATGTTAAAGTGTTACTATTTGAGGAGTCAAGCAATTTCTTTTAAAAGATATTTTGATTCATTCGCAATGTTGATTTGTCATACTTTTTGTCTATACATTTTTTTTAAAAAAATTGAAGAATTTATACCCAAATTTTTAGTCAAAATAACATGTTTTAATCTTCGTACTCCATACCTTTTCACATAATTTGAGATAAAAGGAATTACATATTATAAGTAAAAATTTTAAATACAAGTAGAATATTTTGGCTCTAGGTTTATGTCGAATAAGTAGACATAACTGTAATTTTGTTCCTTGTACAAATATATGTCTCTGAAAAAAATTTGATATGACTTTCTATAATGCTTAATTTTCGGTCCAGATCATCAAATGCAAGGGATCAGAGACATAGTGTCAAGTAAGAGTAGAGAATCTATTGAGCATGGACTAATCGAAAAATCCAAAAAAGGCGAACCAAAAAAGTTAGCTCGTAAGGATGTTGATATCAATAGAAGTCCTGACATGCTCATTGGTACTCCACCATCACCTACTCCTCCTCCTCGTGTTGCTACAAGTTCAAGGAGAATGGAGAAATAAATTTCTTCCATCGTAAATGCTACAATACTTGTTGATGATGATCAAGTTTCGAATCAACACAACATATCGAATTGTAGTACGGGAAGGGGAAGAAGTAGAGGTAGAGTGTGCTGAATCAAAACATGATCACCAACAACAAGTGGTGTAGTATTTACTATGGAAGGAATTGATTCCTCCTTTGTCTTTGAGCTTGTAGCAACAACAACGGGAGAAGGATGAGGAGGCGATGGTGGATTATCAATGAGCATGTCAACACTATAATTAAGTTAAATATCCTCACGAGCTAAATTTTTGGGTTCGCCTTTATTAGATTTTTCTATTAGTCCAAGATCAATTAATTCTCTTCTTTTATTTTCGAATATGTCTCTGATCCTATAGACTTGGTGCTCAGGCCAATAAAATTGATCATTACAAGGTTATATCAATACTTACGTTTTCACACACATATATATACAAGGAATAAAATTACTATTTTTCCTACGGGTTCGACAAAACCTAGAGTCAAAAGTTTGTACTTGTATTTGAAAATTTACTTATAGTATGTGAAACTCTAAGGATTGAAACTATGAATTTGGATATAAATTCTTTATATCTATGAAAATGAAATGTGTATGCATTTAAAGCTACACGACAATGATACGCTCAAATTATACTCCCCTAAAGAAGTATAAGCGGTCGTATAAAGTAAAGAACTCAAATGTTAGGTTGGGGTCGATCCCACGAGGAAAATGGTTTAAACTTAACTTTAATCTACGATTACTTCTATTTAGTCAAGTCCTTTCCGAAAACAAACAATTAAAGGGGGGATTTTGCATAACAAAAGTAATTGGTTAAGTCTAAGTAAACAAGTAGCAAGTTCAAATATTTGATGTTTATCAAGTGATGAGAGAAACTAGGGTGTAAGTGTTCCCCATAGGTTCATAACGCAATAACCCTAGCTATAACAACTCTATTCTAGTATCTTTCATGCAAAGTGATAAGTTATGTATCCCTAATTTCTTGGTCCGACAACTAGGAAATTTCACTCCGCACCTTGTTCCGGAAATGTGTGTATACTTTACTAAACCTTACCTTTTACCTCATATTAAGCATCATATTCAATGTATGACTAAGTTACTACTTTGCACCAATTGAAACTAGCCTATTAGATAGTGTATACTAAATCTACGTTGATAATTCTTTTCTTATTATCTACCTCCTTGGTCCGGCAAGTAGCAACAAGGCAAGTTCTAACGTTGGCCACCGTTAAAAAGACTTCTAAACGAAAGAATTATCAATACATGCAAGAAACTATTCTAGAATTGTTATTTAGCTAGTTTTACTTTGTTAATTACCCATGGTTCCCACAACCCTAGTTGTGGATTTAGTTACCCATGTTAAGAATTACACAATTCATATTTAATAAACAACAAATCATATACTTACTTTAACAAGTTGATGAAAACCCAGAAAATATCACTTGAATTAATGAATAATATTATAAGAAACAATTCCGGAAAGTATAAGTATTTTTCAAAAACCAAAGTTCAACTTCCAATAATACAAATTTGAAAAATAGTAAAAAGTCTGACCCCCAAAACGAGGTTTTTAGTCCTATTTATAATTATAGAGTCCTAAAATAAAAGGAAACCTAAATAAGGAAAAAATCTGTCCAAAACGCGTCTCGAGTCGACGACCTGACTGACGGTCCGTCGATGGAGTCTGTTGCTTCACACTTAGAATCTTTTTCAACTTGGGTACTGGGACTACATTCTGTTAACACCAACGGTTTGCCAGGACGGTCCGTCGATGAGTCGACGGACTGTCAACCCTTCCGTAGCCCCACACTTAGTCAGAATTCCCCGATCTTTCTTCAACAGCCTAAATCTTCAGTCGACGGTCACCACCTACGGACCGTCGATGGGTCAACGGACCGTCGATGGCTCCGTAGGTCACCACTTCTGCACTGATTTCAGCACAGTCTTCTACGTTTCCATTTTGGACAGTTTTCCTGCAAAAAAAAGATAAAAATATATTAAAACTATTACAAAAAGGCCTTAGACATACACTAAACTTAAGGAAAAAGCATTGAAAGTACCGTAAAATCACGGTACATCAGAAAACATAGTTAATTAATCAAAATATGTTTTATCAAAAATTATTTGACTCCTCAAACAGTAACATTTAAACATAAAATACGATGGAGGGAGTATGAACAATGCATCCATAACCTAATAAGCGTATCTGATTTTATTTTGTTTAGAATTAAGAATCCTTAAACTTAAAATAATAGCTCCACCTCTACCGCCAGTGACACAAGTGCTCTTGTCAAGGCCATATAATACTATTTGTGTTTCTGTACCGCTTCTTGCCACATTATGGTTTTAATTAACTCAGGTAGAAATTGTTCAAAATTTTAAAAATAAAACTACATATTTCAAAACTACACGACAATATTGTACGTGAATGTACAAAATGATTCAAAATGTTTATTTTTTTGGGAGAAAACTACAGTCGAAGAAAATATATTTTAACTCCCAAAATAGTAACACATCCACAATAAAATGAGACGAAATAACTATATTACTCTATCTGTTCCATTTTTGAATACGATTTTCATGCTTTTTTCAATAAAACTTACTTACTGGAAGCTAAAAAAAAAGATATACATCACTATAATTAACAATTCAAAATATTTTAAGTGGAGAATAATATGTTCCTGATTTTCTGCAAGGGGGAAACACCTAAATCAATATTGCATTCTTGAAAACATCACATTTTTCTTTTGATATCTTTCTCGTTATGCACTTATTGTAAACTGGTAAAAAATAATTAAACATATAATTAATCAAATTTCATAGAAAAAACCATAAAAATAGTGAAATTTGGCATGTAATGAATTAAAAATAAAAAGTGACAAGAAAGAAAAACAAAAAAGAAAAATGTTAGAACCATAATGAATCAAATTGATCACACAAGAAAGATAATAAATAAATAAATAAATAAATTGCTTAAACAAGAAAAATGAGATGTACTAAGTTCATGTATAAAAGACATGGATCACATAAACCTTGAAAATGACACAAATTCTATTGGGAAAATCATTAGAAAGATCGATTATTTTTGATAAAAAAATCAACATCATTAATTCAGAATGACAAATGATTTATCAAAATCACTAACATAAAAAAAGAAATCCCCAAAAACAGAAGATCAAACTTTAAATTAAAATAAAACATTAAAAAGAATATAAAAAAACTCACAATTCAAGATTAAGAAATCACAAATACAAATTATTTTTCAACATCACTCAAACAAAAAATGAACCCCCAAATAACTAGCTCTCACTGTTCTCTGGACGATGTAGATTTGTTTTTTCCAACTCTTGTAATGGGGTTTATATAGACTGAGTCAAGGTTTAGGGTTAGATTAACTAATGGGATAACTCATTTAGCTAGTGATGAGTCCACGATTTGGACTCATTTAAAACTGATAAGATACCTTGAGTTTCAGGTATTTAGACTTGGAGACAAAGACATGGACACAATCAAGAAAAAAAGGAACGAAGGCAGCCGAGAGATCGAAGAAATGAAGAACTAAGAATCGTCGAACATCATCGGCGATTTTCCAAAGGTTCTTACCCTGACTAAAGTTCTAGTGAGCTGAGACCTGAAGGAAAAGATCAAATCAGCGGTGAAAAAGAGCAGTCGGTGTGTCGCCCAACAGTTCTGCGAAGTAGTACTATGTCTCCCAATGATCCAAAACACAAAGATGTTGAAGTCTAACGCAAGACGACGATGAATATACCAAAGGGCGGATCGCCGAGTTGATTGGCGATCCTGACTAACTGAGCCGAGTGGTCATTCACAACACAACTTTTTGAAAATTATAAATACTTGTTAATATTTTTTGCTTAATATCGAATTTTGTAGTTTTGAACCGTGATTTTCAGACTTAGCATCTATTTTGAGTTTCTGAGAGCTTTTGGGAACTTTGCTCTTGAACCTTGGAGATTTGAAGATCCCCAACTTGAAGAAATTTGAAGTGGGTTTGGAAATTCTTCATCCTAGACTCGTTTGAAGTGAATATAAATCATACCCTGTTGGTGTTATCTCGATTGGTACCATTTTCTTCCATTTCTCTATGTCTAGCTAAAACTCAAATTCTTGGGGTGTGATTTTATGAATATGAGCTAAATGTATTGTTGGGTGTTGATTATTGTTAGTCTATTCGCTGTTTAAATGTGATTCTATTTATTAGTTGTATTCGAACAAAATGAGGTTGTAGTTGAAAATACTATTTCACCTTAGTGTTTTTGGCTTCCGAGAGAGAGAGGTTTTAAAACTAATACTAATAAATTGATAGCCGGTGGTTATTGGGTCGTTATAGGTTTAGCTCGAGAGACTGAATCTTAGTCCCTCTCCCACACTTTCAGCTCGAGAGAGTGATTGAGCTATGGCGGAGGCTTTTCTTAAAGGTTGCACCTCGATGTTCGAGAGAAACCCAGCTGATTCGGGGTAAGTTACACGAGAGAGAATTTACCCCCATTAAAGTCTAGCCTAGTTACATATATTCAGTGATGTACTATCAATAGCAATTACCCTACAATGTCTTTTATCACAAATTCCGATCATATCCCGAGGATCATGTTTCCCATTCTCTCTCTTATTTTTACTATTTTTAGTTGTAAATTCAATTCCAAAACCGCCCATTGTTAGTTGACACTTGTGTCACCCGCTATAATTAACTATGTTTTTATTTGGTAATTTCTTGTTGCTATGACAAGCATGGGTTGGTTTGTGCTTAGCTAAATTTTTCTGAAAACCACTCCCTGTAGGAACGATCCCAACCATTGGTTGGGTTGTATGCCAACTAACGATCGTCGATTATTAGTATTGGATGAAGTATCTTTGATGACTTTGATAAAAATGGCGCCACTGTCGGGGAGTGGTGTTATTTGAAAATCTTTAGCTAAATAGAAATTTTGTTCTAGTTAGTCTTAGTTTACTTAATTTTCAGTTTAGTTTTGCTTGTTTGTGATTTAGAGCAGAGGAGATGAGTATATCAGGGAGTACTTGCGAGCTAAAACAGTTCCTTCAATTAAAGGTAATATGTTGCGGGATAAGATTCTAACCTTCAAACATTTGGAAGGTGAACAACTTCATGAGTCGTGGCTGAGATTCAAAACACTTCTGACTCAATGCCAGACTCATGAAATTCCCGACATAGTTCTTCTGGAGTGCTTTTATAGAAGTCTCATTCTAGATAATAGGATATTGGCTAACTAACTTGTCCATGGCGGTCTGTTCCAACAACTTTATGTGGTAGCAGCTTGATTGCTCGACCATTGGACGAAGTCTGGCCAAGAATTAAAAAGGGACTTCATCTTCGTAGGCCTCTCAATTCAGCTAGATGAATTAACCAAAAAGGTTGGAGAACTTAATCTCCAGTGCAACAAGAAGGGTCGTTATGTTCTTCCTCATGAACGAATAAAGCTAAAGAACAAAGAGGATGGAAAAACTGAAGCGATGCTCACACTTCTTCTTCGAAAATCCAATATGCAGGAAAAGGTACTGGAAGAGCTGCAGGAGAATGTAATGATATTGAACCAGATGACAACCTCCTATGTTATGCTCATCCAGCTTTTTAGTTCCCAAATTGAGCAATTGTTGAAAGAACTCTACCCAAATCAGAACAATGGGTTTCTTGATGAAAGTAAGGCAAATCTCAGAAAAAAACTTGAGTGTGGAATTGTGTCGTGCCATGGGGTTAACTAAGGCGCTACTTGGGGGGCAACCCAAGGCCAATTATTGCTTTATATCTAAATAAACTTCTACTGAGAACGAAGGTTGGAGTGTGGGAAGTGATCGAAAAGATGCAGAATGACAACATAGAGATCTATTTGGCGTGTCGCCAAACACGTCACTAACCCTGACCCAAATCGTCGTTGAACTTAATAACTATATGAGTGATTCTATCAAACTCGACGCATTCAGGAAATTATTGGTGAGTCGCCGATTTGGTCGGCGAGTAGACTAACGTCGCCGAAAGAGAAAAATCTGGACGGTTTATTTAAGGGCCAAAATTTTAAACTCCAATTTTGCTCACTTACCCTTATTCTAATCTTCTCAATCTTGCACCCTTGTTAGTATTTGAATATTCCCATATTTTCTACGTAATTTTAGTTGATTGATTAGTCCTTGGATCTGGATTTCTTTGCCGCCTAGCATTTCAATCTTGTCTTAAATCAGCAATCAAGGTTATTTCTCCAAAACCACGCATTCAGTTTTGTTATTTTTACTATAATGAAAATGCATTTATTTTGTTGACGTGTGTTGGGTCTCTTTGATTTAGTCAAGTTGTTAGATTGCCTAATTTAATTCGATGAGCATCACCGTATTGTTCTCATTTTTGGAATCCCACATTCTTGTGTATAGAATCAAATTCAAAATTTGTGGGTTGTGCTAGCATGTTTAGTTGAACCGGGAGAAATATGAGTATCCCAATGTATTGATAGTTATGGGTCTTGTGCAAATTTGACTTGTGTATGGTCCAATCTTATTTTCAGGGTTGCGGGGTTGAATTCGAAAAGTTGGGTTAAAAATAGGCATATTGGGTAGTTTGGCAAGCTGGGTCGATCTCATCAAATTTCATGAGTTGTTAGATTCTGTAACTTCTGGCAAGAAACCACGTGCCGCGAAAAGCATTCGGCAACTCACCGAAACTCTATTTTCTCGCCCTTTGTCTGCACTCGTGAACCATTTCTTTTGCACTGTAACTTTCGGTGGACTATCACTTTTTATTGAATGGTATCGATGATCTGCCTAGTGGACCTTCACTCCGCCTTTTTTCAATAGTACCTAAGCAAATCCGTTAGGCAAGCTCAAGTGAGCTCGCCGAAGCAATTTGGAATCTTGCCGAGTATCTCAGTGAGACCTTCTGAAACCTTATTCCAATGACTGTGATTAAGTTTCCCATGACTTTTTCTCAATCTTTGCAGATATAGATAGATCTAAAGTTGGAGGTAGAGACATGCCACCCCAAGGCAAAACACATGGGATCACCATCAACGAGGATGCAACAACATCCAGGGCTAAAATAACAAAACCTCCCACCTCTGTCGGGAAAGGAAAAGGCAAAGCAAAAACACTTGCATAACTAGAGCACAATTCTGAAAGTGACGACATCTACACCACCTACTTCACCGCATTTGAAACTGATGGTGGGCAGCTAGAGCTTCAGAATCCACTTTTCGATGATGATGAGCTCGTTGTAGCAAGAAGAGCAGAATTACGCTCTGAAAAGCTTAATGATCCTTCTAGGATCAGAAAACCTCAGACTATTACTCCTCGAGTTACATATCAGGAACAGGAGATTGCAGCACCGGTTAAAGGTCCTCCTCCCAAGTCAATGCATAGATTTAAAACTGAGGGGCTAAGGACAATTCTTGAGGAAAAGCATCTATCCACGGATCGAGTGATTGATAGGTATCTAGAGATCACGAGTTTCCTCAAGTACAATAATTTTAAACTTTTCACCAAGCCTCGTGGCCCATATATTCCAAATTGGTTATGGAGTTCTATTCCCCTTATGGATCCTTAATACCATAGATTAAGAAGCAGGCAACAGTGTTCAAATCGATTAACTATGTAGTCGTAAATGGAAAAAGGGTCAGTGAGATAATGATATTATTGATGCTATCCTAGAACGTCCTGGTGACATTGATGATGAAGGCCAGCACATGATTAGGACTAAGCCACTAGACAAAATGAAGAAGTGGTTATCCCCTATGATATCATTAGTGGCTTGAAGCTGGCGTAATTATTGAAAAGAAGGACCTTAATGTGGCAGCACAATATTGGTTTTGTTTTATCAATAGTGCGATCATTCCATCTCAAAATGAGTCTATTTTCCGCATGGAAAAAAACATGTTTAGGCTATATTATTGATGAAACTCGGATAAATTCGGGGACTATCATTTCTCGTGCAAGACAACACCAAACCTCCCTCCCTTTTTCCAGTTTTTATCATAGAGCTATGCACACGAGCCAGAGTGCCTAAAGATGCCAAGAAGGATGTGTACATAATTCCCACATCCTCCACTGATAATCGGAATTTCAAAGTTGAGTACCTCAAATATCAAGCAGAAAAGAAGCAAAATAAAGCTCTTGTGAATCATTCCCAGTTGTGGAAACAAACTCCACACTTGCAGAGGCGTCTTTCCCTACTCCGACCCTTGGGACTTCAAGTACATTGACAACTACTACTATTCCTTCTGACGTTCCAGGTTCTTCGACAGTTGCACTGTCACCTAGACCTGATGTTGTTGCCTCACAGACTTCGGTTACCCATGCTTCATTACTTCAGATGGGACAACTAGCCTATACTGTTGATCGTAGAGTAGCTAGACTCAAGAACTCCATTCTGAGCATGATTCAAACTACACTGACAGATGCAGTGACACCATTGCGCAATGCCATTGATGCACTTGCATCGAGAATAGTAGTGTGCAAGCATAACCAAGGAGCAACTAAGGAGCTGTCGGCCTTAAAAGCCACTATAGTTATGTTGCGGGAGGATGTTGATCAAATGAAATCCACTTATATATCCTTGGTATTCAGGATGGTGGGAATCCCATAAGAGCCAGAGATGCCTCCGGCTATCATAGAAGATATGAGGATAGAGTAACACAGACAACTGATACTGAGTTTGAGGTAGAGACTTATGAGGAGATGCTGGAGGAGCTAGAGATAAGGGCCTGACTTAGATTGAGGAGATCATGATAGATGTCGCGGTACAGGTATCCATGGCAGGTACACCTTTTGTTGCCCCAGCGGAGATGAGACATATGAGAAGACCCCGGGAACTGAGGCCCAAGTCTAGGTTGTTCCACCAGGCACTAATGCCCATCTTAGACAAGATCCTCTCTTTACCTCAATCTCTGCCTTATTTTGATTTACTTTTTGGATATATTTATCTCATTTGCATTTGAGTACAAATACTTTTTATTTGTGGTGGGGTGAGACTCACCTTTTGTGTGTTATTTGTAACTCGTATTTTTATGTATATATTTGGGCTATTCTATTTTAAATTTAGTTTTATACTACTTTTTACGGATGTTTGAGCTTGTGGCACCTATTGTTTTAAATTGCAAATATTTTAAACCGTCCAAAAAAAATTCTTCTTTCCGCCACCTCTTGTATGTGCTTGAATATGGTTGTTCATAGAGAATTTGAGTCTAGATTTACTCAATACCGATGAATTGAATAGTGTTTGCAATCGAACCAACATGAATGTGCAGCTACAACGAGGACAAATGAAGTGACATAGAAAATATGTGAACTCTTTGCATCTCGTTGTGATTAGCCAATCATCAAATGGAGTTTCTTGCGATGAACATTGCACACTTGCAAAAGTGGTCTTGTTTGACTTTGGTATCAATGCCTTGTGTGATGAGCTTACCGTGAACCATGCATGATGACACCTAGAATTTGCCCAGTTATTCCGGTTGACTAAGTGATGTTAACTCATAATATGATCTTGGGCACCGCTGAAATAGTGTGAACCAATTTGACATATAAATCTTTTGTGGCTTACCTTGCCAGTGTGCAAACCTCTAATGAACACCCTTTGAGACTTTCCTTTCTTTTGATGAAACATGATGAAAACATGACCTCTCTTTATCCTCTACCTATAATCCTCTTGATTTATGGTTGATTAAATAGAAAATTTAGGCCAAAATCCTAAGTAGGGGGTGTAGTGAAAAGAGAAGGCATGTCAAAGACCGAAAGAAAGTCACCCTTAACCCATGGTGTTGAGAAAAATGAAACCCCTTTACAAAAAATAAGGGATAAAGAAACAAAAAGAGAGTAAAAGAATAAAAAAGAGAAATTCATGGAATAAAGTTATGAAAATACAAAAAATGGGGTCATCCGAACAATCCATGGAAAGTTAATAAAGGGATGACTTACGAGTAGAAGACAAAATGATGAAGGAAGGACAAATGAAGTGTTATGAGAACCACATCTCATGAGTAGGAAAGTCACTAAGCCTAAATAAAAATACCTATACACTCAGCCCCGTTACAAGCCTAGAAAAAAGCCTTTTGATTTTGAGTGAGATGAAACAAAGTTTGATTAGAAAATATGGGCAAACCTATAGGTTTATTCATGAATTGTGTTCATCTTTGTGAGTGTAAGCATTGCAATTTATTTCGGAACATTAAATTGTGAACCACTCTGTCTGAACATGGAATCATTTTTTATGTGAGGGCATTTGATCACTTTTGTTGACCTTGAACTTGCATTTGAAGCAAGTACCGTGAACTTGAATTTTTTTTGATAATGGTATGTCACAACTTGAGTCTATGAGTGAACAATTGATCCTTGCATGAGTAAGTTAAGTCTTATTGTGTGAATTTATGATTTGAGTCTTGTGTAGCAGTATCTGAGACATCCTTTTTGAACTGCTGAACTTGAGTTTTGCTTGAGGACAAGCAAAAGTTTATGTTGGGGGTATTGATGAGTGCACAATGTGGACTCATTTAGGGTTATATTTTGATAGATTTCGTGTCCTCAAATGCCTCTTGTGTCTCAAAAACTAATAAAATACCTTGATTTTTAGGTATTTAGACTTGGATACAAAGGCATGGACACAATCGAGCAAAAACGAACAGAGGCAGATAAAAGATCAAAGAAATGAAGACCTGAGAATCACCGAACATCATGGCGATTCTCCAAAGGGCCTTAAGCTTTCCTAAAGTTCCAGTGAGATGAGCCATGAAGGAAAGAATCAAATCGGCGGTGAAGAAGAGCAGCCGGCATGTCGCCGAGCAGTTCTGTGAAGCAGTACTATGTCACCCAATGATCCAAAACGTGAAGATGTTGAAGGCTAACACAAAATGGTGATAAATATACCAAAGGAAGGATCTTGGAGTTGATTGGCGATCCCTAAAAACTGAGTCCTGTGGTCCTTCGCAACACAAAATTTTTAAAACTGTAAATACTTGTTAATACTTTTAGCTTAATATCAAATTTTGTAGTTTTGAATAGTATTTTCATACTTAGCTTCTATTTTGAGTTTTAAGAGATTTTGGGAAACTTTGCTCTTGAACCTTGGAGATTTGAAAATCCACAACTTGAAGAAATTCGAAGTGGGTTTGGAAATTCTTCATCCTATACTCGTTTGAAGTGAGCACAAATCATACCCAATTGATGTTATCTTGATTTGATATCATTTTTTTCCCTTTTCTCTATGTCTAGCTAAAATCCCAATTCTCGGGGCGTGCTTTTGTGAATATGAGTAAAATATATTGTTGGGTGTTGCTTATTGTAAGTATATTCATTGCTTAAATGTGATTTCATTTAGTAGTTGTGTTTGAACTAAATGAGGCTATAGTTGCAAATAGGATTTCACCTTAGTGTTTTTTCCTTTGCTCGAGAGAGAGGTTTTAAAACTAAGACTACTAAATTGATAGTCGGTGGTTATTGGGACGTCATGGGTTCAGCTCGAGAGAGTGATTGGGTTAAGTGGAGGTTGTGCTTAAAGGTTGAAACTCGGTGTTCGAGAGAAACCGAGTTTATTAGGGGTAAGTTGTTTGAGAGAGAATTTACCCCACTAAAGTCTAACCTAGTTACATATATTTGGCGATGTACTATCAATAGCAGTTACCCTACTTTCCCTTTTATCTCATATTTCGGTCACATCCCAAGAATACAGTTTACCCTTTAGTCTCTCTTATTTTTACTATTTTTAGTTGTTAATTCGATTGCGAAAACCCCCATTGTTAATTGAAACGCATGTCACCCCCTCTAATTTATAATGTTTTTATTCGATATTTTTTGTAGTTATGACTAGCATGGGCTGATTTGTGCTTAACTGATTTTTCTCAAAACCACTCCTTGTGGGAATGATCCCAACCCTTGGCTGGGTTATATACTTATGAACGATCGTAGATGCTTAGTATTGGCTGATATGTCTTTGATGACGTTGATCAGCTAGCACCACTTATGGGTATATTAGCCCAAAACTTTATCAGATTTTGATGACGTTTTACGAAGCATGCGTTGCACGTGCATAACGTATATATATTATATGATGTTGTAAAATAGAATTAATATTAATACATTAAATTATTTAGTAAATAATTATAATTGAACAAACATAGGACACGTGTTTTTAAATTATTAATGCATATTGTCATAGAGTTACTTGTATTTTGAGATCAAAATGACCAGATTTCACTAAAACATTTCAAAATACATTCAAAGTTAAAATATGGACAAAAGTGACATTTCTTTAATATATTTTTTATTATTTCACCTAATTTTGTAAACAAATATAACCAACAAAATAGAAAAAAAAAATAATCCATTCAGAAAATTTCACCAATAGCCTTTCCTCTTGAGGTTACGAACATAAATGATGTACAACATTTAAGTACAAATTTTGTCTTAAATATTCATACTTATAATTTAGTGTGCGCATAATACTAATGAGGACTACCATACGTATTTAAATATTTTATCTTTAAAGTAACATATCTTTTAAAAAATATTATTACTCTATTAAGATTTGAGTAAGGCTATCAAAGAGATGTAATTTTACCGAGAAAGTGTAATAATTTAATTTAATTTTAATTTATGAATAACATCACGTAAGGTTAAAAATATTTCCTTTTATTAAGTTTCTACCTTATCTTTGTGGAATTGTTGTCTTCTCTTTTTTCCTTTCGCATGCATATCATATAGTTGTTGTCTACTGAAAGTATCTAGTATATTATAGAAGGTGTATCATGATATAAAATACTTCAATTTTGTAATAATAAAAATAAATAGATGAATAATTTTTTTTAATCATTAATTTGATTTAAAATCATTTTATGATCAATCACTATTTTCCTATCTATTTTTATATAGCTAGTAAGGAGTGTATCTTGTGACATAAATAAAAACAATTTGGAACAATACATAGCCAATGAAAAACCAAGACGGAAATATATGTTCATACTATATTTACTCTAATGTTCCATTTGATTTAAATCTCTTGCCACCAACACTTTAGTTACTTTCTCCATTTATTTTTACATACATATCTATTAAAAATAATTATTATCATGGCTATGTAATCATATTATAAGTAAAAGTGAAAATCTATTTTTGCATAGTGCATTTAACATAAAAACTAATAATTCAATGGACTATGTTGATACTCATCATTTTAGAAAAATTAGGTAGAAACTCCTTCGTCCGAGGGAAACGAAAAAAGATATTTTACCCTAACCATATGCCTTTTTTCATATATATTTAATATTATTGTCTCTCCCACAACTTTTCGTCACTGTTAACTCATGTAAATGGTAAGAAAAAATACGAGTGTGAATTGCTGAATGATTTGCTATAATGTTTCACCAACTTTTTTTATAAGGTACCTAAAATTTAGTTGAATTTCAAACTTCATAAATTTTTGCAAGTAACAATTGAGATTTTTTAAGTAGAAGAAGAGTAGAAAACTAAATGATAATTGTAGCTTAAAAGTGTGAGGAAACCCTTCTTTTTATAGCTACCAAATAGAAGTATGAATGAGTGTTAGTTGTGCCTTATTTGAAAAGTCACAACCTTTCGAAAAAGTCACTACTTATAAAAAAAAGTCACAACCCTTTGAAAAAGGCACAACTCATCAAAAAAATCACAACCCCTTCGAATAGTCACAACCCTTCGAAAAGTCACAACTCATTGAAAAAGACACAACCGGTTAAGAAAAGTCACAACCCTTTAGAAAAGTCACAACTCATTGAAAAAGTCACAATCCTTTAATTTGAAAAGGTATCTACGTGCGATATAATTAAATCAATTAAATAAATAAAATAACTGGAGTATTTTTAATTGGGTATATATATATATATATATATATATATATATATATATATTGAGAGAGAGAGATATTTTGGAGATTTGTGTACCAGGTACCTTTTTTTTTTTAAAAAAAACTTTATAAGAACCGTTCATAAATACGTGGGAACAATTTCAATAGTTTCACCATGATTCATGCCTTTTTTTAGCATTTAGGTGCTACTCAACAAGAATCAGGAAATTTTTCAGCTTTTTTATGTGTGAACTCATAATTTTTTTGGTGATATGACTTTAGGACAGTTATTTTCCAAATCATTTACAGAACAATCCATAAGGACCAAAGGAAAAGTTTTATATAGCCTCACCATGATTCACTCAGCTTTATATAAGAATTTTTGGACCACAACAGGAATTAGGCAATTTTCTTTGTTTTTCGTGTGTTAACCCATAGATTTATAGGTGATATGACTTCTAGGCCTTATTTTCGCACATTTACAATATCATCTGGAAGGATTTGAGGAAATATTCTTGTAGCCTCACCATGATCCGCACCACTTTTTCTCATTTAAAGGTCAGTCAACCTGAATAAGATGATTTTCTAATATTTTCGTGTGTGTTAGTCCATAGATTTTTTGGTGATACAACTTTTGGGATTTTTTCAAAATCTGTATAGAACCATCCGTAAGCACCTTAGGAATATTTCCTACGGCCTCATCATTATCCATGCCATATTGTTAACATTTAGGGGTCACTTAATAGGAATTAGTAAATTTTTTCTCTTTTTTTCGTGTGTGTTATTAGCCATGAATTTTTTGGTGATATGTATTTCGGACAATTTTTTCCAAACCCTTTATATAACCATGCGTAAGGACTTGAGACACAATTTCAACAGCCTCACCATGACCACATTCTTAGCATTTAAGGGCCAGATATTATACATGAATCATATTATTTTCTTTGTTTTTGGTATGTTTTTGGCCATTAATTTTTAGTGATATGTGTTTTGAGCACTTTTCTTCGAGAACCTTAATAGAACCATCCGTAAGGATCCAGGAAACAAATATTATAGCCTCACTATAATCCATGTCATTTTGTAGAATTTAGGGTCACTCAAAAGAAATTAAGCGATTTTCTTAGTTGTATGTGTGTGTTAGCCCATAGATTTTTTTGTAATATGACTTCAAGTAACCATTTTGTAGAACTTTTGCAAAACCATACGTATGGACCCGTGGAACATTTCATGTAACCTCACCATGATTCACACCATTTTTTTAGTATTTAGGGGAAGCTAAATATGAATTAGGCGATTCTCTCAGTTTTTCATGTGTGTAAGACCATGAATTTTTTGATGATATAGATTCCAGGAACTCTTTTTCTAGAACCTTTACAGAACCATCCATAAGGACCGGGAGAACAATTCATTTTTCCTCAGCATGATCCATACCAATATTTTACATCAAGTGGTCACTTAACATGAATTAGGTGATTTTTCTCACATTTTCGTGTATGTTAATGATGAGTCTGAGATTTGGACTCATTTAGGGCTTAGTTCATATAACTTTAGTGTCCTCAAAAAATTATTTTGTGCCAATAAGTAATAATTAATCCTTGATTATCATGAATATGGATTGAGTAACAAAGCAAGGACACTAACAAACAAAAAGGAACAAACATGCAGAAGAATGAAAATGGGCTATCCTGAGGATATCCAAGAGCACTCAGTGTGTCACCGAGTGGCTCATCTGACCGGCAAAAGTTCTAGTGTTCCAAGCCTTGAGGGAAGAAAACCAAGTCAGCGAGAGAAAGGAGCAGTCGACGGATCATCGAGTAGTTCCGCGAAACAATTCTAGATCACCCAAAGTTACAGACCTTGAGCCTGCTGAATACCTAGGAAGAATGGAGATGGAAGTGACCATAAGGAGGCTCACCAAATGGTTCGGCAAGCCTGACTTACTTTGCCAAATGACTCTTCGCGACACATTTTTTGTGACTATAAATACATTTTTGAAAATTTAATTTAGGATGACTGATCACTAATGAATTACTCTAGAGAATATTTTATAGTAAAATTTTTAGCATCTAGAGTTTTTTTTTTCTCGAGTTTTCCTAAGCTTTGAGGGATTGAATAAATTCAATTTTGTGAATTTAGAAGTGGTATTTTGAGAATCTTCAAAATGGAGTATTGTCAAGATGAATCACGTTTACCTAGTTGATGGATAATCAATTTGGTAATGAGTTTTACCTTTTTATGATGTCTAGCTATAACCTCAATTCTTGGGGTGTGATTATGTGATTATGGGTTGACTTAGCTTATGTGTGTTGTTAATTGTTATTTGAAACACTACTTAGAAATGAGTCTAATTAATCATTAATTGTGGTTTAATTTAAGAATTGTAGTTGCAATTATGTTTATGTTCTTTGCTTGCTCGAGAGAGAGGTTTTAGAACTAAAATTATGGATTGATGGTTAGTGGGTATTGGGTTGACCTGTGTTCAGCTCGAGAGATTGAATCCTAAACCCAATCCCTTAAATTTAGATCGAGAGAGTGAATTGATTAAGGTGTTGGATGGTCTTATTTTGCATGCTTGTTGATGTTCGAGAGAAATCACTTGATTTGGGGTAAATTATTAGAGAGAAAATTTACCTCCCTATAGCTTAGTCTACTCACTAATATCTAGCTATTTTCTAATATTTGCAATTACCCATATGTCTATATTAGCCTATAATCGTTCACATCCCAAGAACACATCTCATTTTTTTTTAATTCATATTGTTATTACTGATGTTTGTAGATGATCGTAAAAAAAATCCCCATTTGACATTCGTGTCACCCCTTATTTTGAATTATGTATTTATTCGATAACTTTTACTCCTATGACTGATTTGACCATGTTCATACTTTCTAAATCAGAAACATGTACCGCTCCCTGTAGGATTCGACCCCAACTCATTTAGTTGGGTTATATACTGATTAACAACCATTCATGCTTAGAATTGGATGAAGTGTTTTCGAAATATTACAAATCAAAATGGTGCTGCCGGGGAATGGTATTGTTTAAATTATTTTTGTGAATTGAATTGTGTTCTTTTTAGTCATAGTTGAATCTACTTACTTTTAGTTTTGGTTTTTGTGTTGTTGTTTAAAATAGAGGAAATGAGTGTTAATGAAAGCAATGGTAGCAAAGTGGGCCACAAATATGACATCACAAATCTCAATGATGTCCATGAACCAAATGTCAATAACCCAAATCTAGTGGGTGGAGTTGGTGTCATTCGCTTGCCTCCCATTGAAGGGAACGATGTGTTCTACATTACAAACACCATGTTTGCAATTAAAAGGGTTGTTTTGTGGATTGGCTCATGAGGATCCCCATGAGCACATACGGAACTTTGTTGATGTTTGCGGTCCGTTCTCCTTTAAAAACATATCCCAAGAGTCGGTCCAACTGAGGTTGTTCTTATTTTATCTAATGGGAGAAGCGTGTAAGTGGTTGTCTGAGTTTCAAAGAGATTTTATCACTTTGTGGGAAGATCTTGTCACTGCATTCTAAGTGTGATTTTTCCCTCCTTTGAAGATCATGACACTGAGGGATAGTATCCAAAACATCAAGAGTTTAGAAGGTGAGAAACTCCATGAGACTTGGCTAAGATTTACGAAGTTGGTGTTGCGATGCCCAACTCATTGATTGCACGATAATGTCTTGTTGCAGTACTTTTACAGAAGCCTTAATTGGGTGAACAAGGGAGTGTCTGATCAAGTTTCTCCAGTAGGTTTAATGCAACAACCTTATGTGATAGCAACTCAATTCATTGATGGCATGACCAAGATAAACTAGGCATGGTACACCTGTGATGATCAGTTCTCCCCTCTCACTTTTAAATTAACAAAGGAGAAACTTAAAAAAGATCAAGAAAGGGACCAAAACATTGAAAAGATGATGACCCAAGTTGACATTTTAGGCAAAAATGTCATGGGTGTTGGTGCTAGGAGTGTAAATGTTGTGGGTGTTGGATATGTAAACCACGATGAGGCCAAGTTTGAAGTGTTGTACACTGTGGAAGTGAACTTCCTAGCCAACCAAGGAGGAGTTTATCGTGCATCTACCCAAGGCTGGGTGGTAACAAGGTTGGAATAGAGATGAGGGCTGGAGAGTCTGTGATCATAACGTCACCTGGAAAGAAGATAAGGGGATAAGGATAGGTATGTTCCTCCCCATGAGCGTCAAAAGCCTAAAAATTCTAAGGGTGGATGGACTGAGGATATGCTCTGACGTATTCTAAACAATTTTGAAGGGTTAGATAAAGTTTCGATGGAAATGAAGGAAGATGTATTGACTCTCAACCAGATGGTGACATCTCATTCCATCTCTATCAAGAGGTTGGAGACCCAAATGGGTCAGATTTCTTTGAATCTTAACCCATGAAAACAAGGGAGGTTGCGTAGTAATACTATGGCAAACCCAAAAAATGAAGCTTGAGTAGGGACTTGCGCCGTGTCACGATGTTAACTAAGGCGCTTCTTGGGAGGCAACCCATGTTTTTATTGCTTTATTTGAGTTTTTAGAATAACATGTGTTAATTGTGCACGTGAAAAAGTTGAATGTGATTTAAAAAGTGGAGGATTGGCGAGCAAAAAATCCAGTCGGCGACTCGTAGAAGAGGTTGGCGAGCCTAACTTGGAACTCCGTTGAACTCTAGAAAATATAAGAATGGAATCTTAAAACTCCACGGGCCCATGAACGAGTTGGAAGCTCACCAAACAGGTCGGGGAGCCAACTTTGTCCGCCGTTTGAACTTCCAAATTAACCGGAGGTCCTATAAAACTTGGTGAGATAATTAACCACTCGGCGTGTAGGCGAGTGGATTAGCGAGGACGATTAACACCGCCGAAAGGGCGCGAACTGGATGGATTTTAAAATGCCTAAGGTTTAAAACTTCAAACTCTTTTATATTCCCTCAATTTTAACTTCATACAATCACACCCGTAATTTGCTTTTGGATCGTGGATCTTGTGTTCGGAGTAGAATTATTTTCCTCCTAGCATTACAAAATCGTATTTCGAATAAAAGGTTGATTTTCCGAACCCCAAACTCGTAAATAGCATTTAAAGTCATAATGCAATTATTTAAATGAACTTTATGTGTGTTGCGACTACTTGAACCACTATTTGATGTGTTTGTTTTCCTATTTTAGTTTTGATATAATGCCTTATATGCTTATATAGTTGATTTCTTGAATCTTGTGCTCTAAAATTGATCATAAACTTGTGAGTTGCTTAAGGGTCTAGTTGGTTGAAGTTTGAGTAACTCCATTTATACTAAATGACGCACTTTTCCCAATAATGGAGCGTTAGACATCATTCATAAGGGCAAAAGTAATCAAATGACCACTTTTTGCAAAACCTGGGGAAGTCGGTGTACCCCGATGGTATGGGTCATATGCGTATGGATATAATTGAGTTTGAATGTTGTTTGATTTTGTTTTCGGGGGACTGTGGGTTTGATTTTGGTAGTTGGGGTTACAAAATGGCACATTAGGCAGGTTGGCGAGCTGGGTCGAGCTCGCTGAACCACTCGGTGGTTCGCCGAAGACCCCCTTTATCTCCTTTAATTTCTTGTTTTATTGAGTTTAGTTCTGAAACTTACGGACAGAAGCGTGACATCGCTGAGTGAACTCGGCGACTTGCCGAAAGTCTCCCACGATCGTCCTTTCTGCTCCCCTAACCCTTAAAAGATACTGTAACTTTTGACATGCTAGATTGAGATCACCGAATATTGTCGGTGATATGATGAAGGTCCTTTATCATACCCGACCTATCATTTTTCTAGGAATTTTTTAGGCCAATCCTTTCGGCGAGCCCGATCTGGCTCGCCAAATTGATTCGGTGAATCTTTCTACAACATGATTTATGCAATTTTCTTGAAATTGTCTCTATTTATTTATGATGTGTTTTGCAGATATGGCTAGACCATAAGTAGAAAATCAAGACATGTCGCTCAAAAGAGGGCAAATGGATTCACAATCAACGAGGATCCAGTTGTATCCAAAGAAAAGGCTACAAAACTTCGTACTATAGGTGGAAGGGTGAAGGGAAAGGGAAAGCACCTCCTCCCGAGGAAGAATAGTTCAGCTTCGACAGTGAGAGAGTGTACTCTACTAACCTCACCACTTCTATGAGTGAGGGTGAGAACTAGGACCCTCAGGCTGTCATCTTGAAGCCTGAGGACAATCGGTTGTTAATGGCCAGGAGAGATGAACATTGCTCCAAGAGGATACGTGATCCGTCTAGGATCCAAGTACCCCAAGCTGCTACTCCTCCTCCTACCCAAGTCTAGGTTGTAGTCCCAACACCACTTTCACAAGTCCTCCTCCCAGTCTATGAACAGAAGAAAGGTCGAGGGATTGAGGACCATCATTGAGGATAAGAGGTTGTCTAGCACAGCTTGAGGTCCCTCAAATTTCATATCTACACCGAACCTTGTGGACCTTACATTCCCAATTGGGTTCGGGAGATTTACACTACCTATGGAGCCCTAGTGCCACAAGTGAAAAAAAAAGTTGCCACATTAAAGCCGGTGGATTTTGTGGTCGTCAAGGCAAGAAAGGTAAAGTGTGATAGTGATGACATCATTGTAGTTTAGGAGTGTACCAACCATATTTCTTATGACTATCAATACATGATCAATACAAAGTCATCGGAGACTTTGAAAAAGTGGTTAGACCTCAACGTAGCAACAAGGTATTGGTTTGGCTTTATTAGAATCACCATCATGATGTCCTAAAATGAATCTATCCTCCGCCACACGAAATCATAGTGCCTTGGTTTCATCATTGATGAAGGAGTACAAATTTAGGTATGATCATTGGCCAAGAAATGGCCATGAGGGAAAGGCACCGTTAAGACATCATTTTCATTCCCGGTGTTGATCACAAAACTGTGCAGATAAGCTCGAGTGCCTCATGTTGAGAAGAAGGATGTGGAAGTGATTCCCACCTCCTCTACAAATATCCAGAATATTGAGGTCGAGTATTTAAAGGATGAGGCTCAGAAGAAGAAGGCAACCTCGGTGGATTCTTCCCCAGCTGTGGATATTGAGACTTTACATGCAGAGGAAGTGTGACATCTCGTAACTTGAAAGAACTAAGAATAAACTAATAAACCAAGAATAATTATTTTTGGAAATAAATAAGGAAATTTGGAAAATTTCCCTAATTTGAAAAATGAGTTTTTGATCATTTTTAAACAACCATAACTTCCGGGTCAGGAGGAGTTAGGGTGAGTTCTTTATATGGTTGGAAAGCCATTGGGAATATCTTTCCAACGCCGCCGAATTTGCTCATTTTCAATGTCGTATAAGGGAGATATGCCTTTCGGAAGTTGGGTTGTTGGATTGAGAAAGGTCCAATCCGGATTTTAGTAAGGGTAAAGTAGTCTTTTCACCATACTATTTCCTAATTATTTTTAAGGGCTTATTAGAAAATTTGAGAACGCTTAGGGCTTTGGAGAAAAAGAGGAGAGAAGAGAAAGATCAAGAATTCTTCAAGAACGCCAAGAATCGTTGTGTGGATTTTGTTGAGGGTGATCCCTTTAAGGTATGTGAGATCTTTCTATGTTGGGTTCTTCCACCCACACCCCAATTTGATTAAATTCAACAAGTTTAGTGTAGATTGATTGATGAACATTGAAGTTCTTGATGAACAATGGTTGAATTCTTGTTGGTGGAGTTGGAGTATACCTTTAGTTGTTTTGATTCATGTTTCCAGGCTATTTTACGTTCTGAACTATTGGGTATTGAGTATATTAGGTATTAGAAGTGTTTGGGGGAAGATCCATGGATGTTTGGGAGGTTTAGAGTTGAAAATTGGAGAAGAAAAGTTGGAAAACCCGTCTGACAGGCCCTGGGGCGCCGCGCCTACCAGAGCCCCTCAGGACAGACTCTGTCCGATTTAGGCTCTGGCGCACCGCACCAGCTAGAGCGCCTGAGGACAGTGTCTGTCCGTCAGGCTCTGGCGCCCCGCGCCTCTCAGAGCACCATGGTCATCTGGATATCCCATTTTCCCCCATCTTTTCGTACGTGTTCCTAAGTGATGTACCTATAATTCCTAGTTGATCCCAACATTCTAAAGTACATCCAATTCAAGGGAAGTTAAGATCAAAGTCAAAGAAGTTTAGAGTCAAGGCTAAATGTTAAAAATCTAGTCAAAGTAAGTTTCTAAAGCATTCAAGAGTCTTAAAAAACATTTTAACTTTGTTTTAAGGTTCAAGAAATGAGTTGAGCAAAGAGTAAAGAGTTGAGGTAAATTCTCAAAAGTTATAAGGGATCTAAGTAGTCCCTAAGAGTTTAAACAAAATGTTTTCAAATTTTGAGAAAGAGAGGATGCTAGACTTCTATAGAGCCTATGGCTAGTTTTAGTAAAAGAAAAATGAAACTATGATTTCCAAGAAAGATTTTGAAGCTAAGTTTGAGCAATTATATCAAACTAGAGAAGAAGTTGTTTTAAAAACATATGAGTTGAGTATTTTGGAAGTAGTATTGAGCACTGATATGGTGAAACGAGTTCATATAAACTCAAGTCTTCATAAAACATGTAGCCATCATGGACAGATAAAGGATCATACTTTTAGATGATTCATCAGTGCTTTTTAGCATATGCTAGTGGATCCACTTATTAGTTCAGGTTCTATACTAATGACAAGGTATAGAGCGGTTCTCTTGCAACGTGAGGTAATACATTATACCATCACTTAGGCTTATAGTGATGGTTTTCGGTTAGAGAATCTCCCACATAAATAATATTACTTTCATATATAAGTAAAGATGAGTTCATTATTGTTTTATCTTTAATGAACTAAGTGTATATACAGTTTTAAAAGCTTTCATTATATTGCATGTGTCCTTACTGATTTATATTGAGTTGTTATTTCATGATTTGAGCGGAGTCAAGGTAAGTTCATTCTTAATCCTTTCAAGCTTAGTAGTTGTTGTTTAGTATTCCAAATCTTCATACTCGTACATTCAATGTATTGATGTCAATTGGCCTGCATCGTCTTATGATGCAGACGCAGGTAACCAAGATCAGCACGTAGCGCTTCGTTGATCCAGTTTGAGCTCCAGAGTCAGTGGTGAGCCTCCTTGCATTTCGGAGATCCTTTTATGCTTTCCAGTCTTTCTATTTCAAAATGTTGTGGGGTCTGTCCCAAAATTCATCAAAGTAGTTTTAGAGGCTTCGTAGATGGATAATTATTAGTTCAGGTATGTCTATTTATTTAATATTCTATATTTTAGACTTAAGTGCCATTTTGGCCAAGACGGTATTTAATGTTAATTTATGAGAACTTTTCCAATTATATAAATGAGTTAAGTTAAGTCTTTCGATGAGTTAAGAAAGCCAGGTTAAGGGTTTTCTCAAGTATAGAAATGATCGTTGGGTGCCGGCCACGTCCAGGGTGTAGGCTCAAGACGTGATAGGAAGTATTTCCTACTCTGGGCCCTGGTCTTCATCTATTTCTAGTGATGCTTCTTCCATGACTCTGAGTTCATTGGCTGCTCCCCTGCCTCCTAGGTCTCGTGCTAGTGCCACTACCTCTTTACCTCCACTCACCTAGGTTGCGATACTATGGATGGGACAGCTAGCCTATTCTGCTGATAGTCGTGCCTCTAGGATTGAGGTCACAATTATTGAGATTATTGAGAGGACCCTTACTGGTGCGTTGACACACCCTAGTGTGTCTATTCATGCCTTTTCTGACAAGGATAACACTATGTGAGGGGAGCCAGGGACCACTAAAGAGGTGATGACTCTAAAGGCCGCAATTGCTGAGCTGAAGAAGGACTTGGACCAGCTGAAGTCAGAGATATGTCCATGATTTTAGGATTGTGGAGATCCTCGACATGCCAAATTATACGGATATACCTCCGACTACCACCAAATATGAGGTACCAGCTGAGGAGGTGGCTGCTACTGAGATTCAGGTAGAGACAGATGAAGAATAGCTCAGTTTCCAAGAGGAGATCATATATTAGGGTCTTATAAACATTGAGGAGGCTACAGTGGATTTCGCCTTGCAAATTTCATTAGCATATACACTCCATGGAAGGTTTGGTAGAGCGAGTGTTGATGTGACACATGGCATTGATGCCTCGACAAATGGAGCGACTGTGTATTCATGACCTTTCTTTACCTCCCCCTCTATTATTTTTATTGAGTTTTGATTATTTTTGTCGCATTTGAGGACACTGCCTATTTATTTGCGGTAGGGTGAGGTATTTTCATACCTACCTCTTGTGAGTATATTTTGTATATATTTGATTTTTGTGTTTTGAATTGTATGTTGAAATTGTTTTGTGGATGTTTGAGCTTATGATTCCTTATTATGAATAAAAATGGTTTTTGACCCATCTAAAATTTTTTGTCACTCTTGTTGTGTTTGAATGCGGTTATTCTTGTGCAAATTTGAGTATCGGTCATTATCAATACCGTGACTTGAATAGTGCTCTTAATCAAACAAAAATGAATATGCAGCTACAATAAAGCCAAATGAAGTTGCATAGACAATGTGTGAACATTTTGGATCTTGTTCTGACTAGCCGATTGTCTAATGAGTCTCTTGTGATGAACATTGCACACGAGCAAAGGTGTGAAGTCTTGTTTGATATTGGTGTCAATTCCTTGTGTGATGCGCTTACTATGAACCTTGTATGCTGACACCTATAATTTGCCCGATTGGTTCGGTTGACTAATTGATGCAAGCTCTTGAAATGATCTTAGGCAACAATTTTGAAGAGTGAAACAATTTGACAATATACCTCTTTTGTGGCCAACCTTGTGAGATGCGTGAACCTTGATTGAACCTCCTATGAGCATTATCCTTTTCGTTGAAGAAACTTGAGCAATTGAGACCCTATATATCTATTCACCCATAATCCTCATGAAGTGTTGTTTGTTTGAGTAGCTAACCAAGGCAAAAAGTCAAGTTATGGGTGTGGTTAAAAGAGGAGGTAAATCAAGAAGTGTGAAGATGTTCCCTTGATCCATGGACTTGAAAAATATAGAACTACTCCATATAAAAGAAAAGAGAAAGAAAAAAATAAAGCATAAAAGAATGAAAAAGTTGTGCAAGTTGCAATAGAAATGGGGTGTCCAGTTTTCCATTGGAAGTGAATAATGGGGTGAATTTTGAGCATGAGAGAAAATGTTGAAGAAAAGGAAGGAAATTGATGTTCATACCACATTCCATGAGGATAGCAGCCACTGATCCTAAATGACCATACCCTTACACTCAGTCTAGTTATAAGTCTTGAAAAGACCTTTTTTCTTAATCACGAATTAGATGAAATGAATGTTGATCAAAAAATAAAAGCAAACATATGGGTGAAGTCATGCATGTGTTCAGTTTTGTGAGTGTGAGAGTCACATGTGATTTTTTGAGTGAATATGGAATCATCTTTGTTGTGAGGGCATTTGAGTACCTTTGTTGAGCTTGAACTTGCATTTGAAGCAAGTATTGTGAACTTCAAAATATTTGATAATGGTGAGTCACACCTTGAATCTTTGAGTGCACTATAATCCTTGCATGAGTAAGTTAGGTCTTGTTGTATGCATTCATGATTGAGTCTTATATAGCACTATTTGATACATCTTTTTTGAATTGCTCAACTTGAGGACAAGCAAAAGTGTATGTTGGGGTGTTGATGAGTCCGAGATTTGGACTCATTTAAGGCTTAGGTCACATAGAATCAGTGTCTTAAAATGTTTATTTTGTGCCAATAACTGATTAATCCTTGATTTTCTTGAATACGGATAGAGGAGCAAAACAAGGACAACAAACAAGAAAAATATGAACAATATAGGTTGAGGATCGACAAGAGCACTTGGTGTGTCTCTGAATGGCTCATGTGAGCGCCTAAACTTCTAGTGTGCCAAGCCTCAAGGGAAGAAACTAAGTCGACGAGAGAAAGGAATAGTCGGCGGACCGCAGAGTAGTTTCGCGAGTAAGTGCTAGATCGCCCAAAGTTACAGGCGTTGCGGATGGTGAATGCCAACGCAGAAGGGCGATGAAAGTGACCAAAGAGAGGCTCGCCGAGTGATCTGGAGAGACTTATTTACTTCGCCAAATGACTTTTTATAGCACATATTTGGCGACTATAAATGCATTTTTGAACATTTAGTTTAGGATGACTTCTCACTAATGAATTACTCTTGAGAATATCTTATAATTAAGTTTTAGCATCTGGAGTTTTTTTTTTCTCGAGTTTTCCTAAGCTTTTAGGGATTGAAGAAATTTACTTTTGAGAATTTGGAACTGGGTCTTTATGAATGTTCAAATTAGAGCATTGTAAGGACGAAAGAACTTTTACCCAGTTTTTGGATAATCAATTTGGTAGAGATTTTTACCTTTTTATGATGTCTAGCTAAAACCCCAATTTTTGGGGTATTATTATGTGATTATGGACTAATTTAGCCTATGGGTATTTCTAATTGTTAGTTTAAATTCTATTTAGATGTGAGTTCAATCATTAATTGTGGTTTAATTTGAGAATTGTAGTTGCAAATGCAGTTCTATATTTATGTTCTTGGCTTGCTCGAGAGAGAGCTTTTAGAACTAAAATTGATTGATGGTTTGTGGTATTGAGTTGACATGGTATTAGCTCAAGAGAATTAATCATAAACTCAATCCCACACAGTCAGCTCGAGAGAGTGAATGGGTTAAGGTGTGGGCTAGTCTTATTTTGCATGCTTCTTTATGTTCGAGAGAAATCACTTGATTCATGGTAAATTGTTAAAGATAAAATTTACCTCCTCTATAGCCTAGACTACTCACTAATATCTACCTATTTTCTAATAGTTTCAATTACACATATGTCTAGATTAGCCTATAATGATCACAACCAAGAACCCGTCTCATTATTGTTAATTCGTATTTTTTTTTACTGTTGTTTTTAGTTGATAGTAAAAACCGAAATCCCCGTTTGACATTCGTGTCACCCCTTAATTTGAAATATGTGTTTGTTCAATAACTTTTATTCGTTTAACTGATTTGACCATTTTCATACGTTCCAATTGAATCTGAAACACATTGTGCTCCCGACGAGATTCGACCCCAACTTATTTAGTTGAGTTTTATACGGATTAACGAACATTGACGCTTAGAACATGTTGAAGTGTCTTTGAAACATTACTAATCAGTTAACCCATGCATCATTGGGCGATAAGTCTTCCGGGAACTTTCTTCCAAACCTTCATCGAACAATCCATAAGGACATGGGAAACAATTCTTATAGTCTCACAATGATCCATGTCATTTTTTAGCATTTAAGGGTCAACAAACCAACATTAAACAATTTTATCAACTTTTCGTATGTGTTAATGCATTGATTTTATGTTATATGACTTTTGGGAACCTTTTTTTAGAACCTTTGCAGAACTATTTGTAACGACCCGAGGAACAATTATTATAGCCTCACCATGACCCACACCACTTTTTCGGATTGAGAGGCCACTCAACATGCATAAGATGATTTTCTGAAATTATCGTGTGTGTTAAACCATAGATTTCTTGGTGATATGGCTTTCGGGATATTTTTCAAAATTTGTATAGAACCATCCGTAAGCACCTCAGGAATACTTCCTACAGCCTCATGATAATTTTGTTAGCATTAGAGGTCACTTAAGAGAAATTAGTAAATTTTCACAGTTTATCATTTGTGTTAGCTAATGAATTTTTTGGTGATATGTGCGGACACTTTTTTTCCAAACCCTATACATAAACCATGTGTAAGGACTTGAGACACTATTTCTATAGCATCACCATGATCCACACCATATTCCTTAGCACTTAAGGGACATATATTATATAGGAATTAGATTATTTTCTTTGTTTTTCATATGTTTTAGCCCATCAATTTTTAGTTATATGTGTTTTGGGCACTTTTCTTCCGGAACCTTAATAGAACCATCCTTATGGACCTGGGGAATAAATACTATAGTATCACTATGATCCATGTCATCTTGTAGCATTTAGGGTCACTCTAAAGAAATTGATCGATTTTCGTAGTTGTACGTGTGCGTTAGCCCATAGATTTTTTGGTGATATGACTTCCAGTCACTTTTTATTGTAAAATCTTTACAGAACCATCTGTATGGACCCATGGAACATTTCATATAACCTCTCCATCATTAACACCATTGTTTTAGTATTTAGGGGCCTTTCAATAGGAATTAAGCGACTATCTAAGTTTTTCATGTCTGTAAGCCCGTGAATTTTTTTGAGATATGGCTTCCAGAAACTTTTTTTTCCAGAACCTTGTCAGAACCATGCACAAGGACCGGGAGAAGAATTCATTTAGCCTCACCATGATCCATACCAAATTTTTTAGTATGACTAGGCCACTCAACATGAATTAGGCCATATTTCTCAGATTTTCGTGTGTGTTAACCCATGCATTATTTGGTGATAGGGCTTCCAGGAACTTTCTTCTAGGACCTTCATATAACCATCTGTAAGGACATGGGAAACAATTCTTATAGCTCACAATGATCCATTTAACTTCTTTTAGCATTTAGGGGTCACTCAACCGACATTAAACATTTTTCTCAACTTTTCCTATGTGTTAATGCATGATTTTTATGTGATATGACTTTCGGGTAACTTTTTTTAGAACCTTTGCAGAACCATTTGTAACCACCAAAAGAACAATTAATATAGCCTCACCATGATCCAAACCACTTTTTAGCATAGAAGGGCCGCTTAACAGAATTTAGGTATTTTTTTTTAGTTTTTCGTGTGTGTTAGCCCATGGATATGTTTGGTGATATGGTTTTCGAACACTTATTTTTGAAAGGGAAAAAGGTCAATATACCCCCGAAATTTCAAATATGATACGTATGTATCCTCCGTATACTTTTGGGTCATATATACTCTTACCATCATAATTTTGGATCATATACACACTTTGATTAAAGGGAAAAACACGTAACATGATCTCAAATATTTGCACTATTTTATTTTATTTTTTATCGAAAATTTATTTTTTAAATCCAGTATTATTTATTTTTGAATCCATTCATTCACTTGGGCTGATTTCTATTGACCTCCATTATCAATATATCTAATTTCAACACCGATCCAACACCCATCTCCATAGCATGATCAACACCATTTTCCAATTAATCACTATTGGCAAGATCCTTCTCAAATTTTGATGTCAATAATTCATCAACGATCTATTTTCAAGATCTCTAGATTTCCATCACTCCCCCTCCCATAAATCTCATATCAATAGTGAAGGTCTGCAATTTCAAGCTTTGTAGACCAAAATATGTATGAGAAAAAATCAACACTCACAATTCAAAAACAAAAAAAGTGTGCGGAAAAAACTACTCAAATCTAAGCTCCAAGAGAACATAGGAAGTAATTTATTCCTTCACAAATGTAATCAAAACTTAAGCAATTAGATCTTCCAGAAAGTATTTTCCAAAATAGCACCATAAACCCTAAATCTCAACCACATTAGGAAAACAAATAAACCAAAAGTTCGATCTTTGTCTAAAAAACATATATGAGCCCTAACTCATTATTTAATCTTCTTTCCCTATGGATGAGAGATCAATTAAAATTATATATAAAAATGTACAATGTGTCGAAGATTGAGTGAATTTCCCGGAAATACAACGACGTTTTTGGTGTTGCCGGTGAGAGAGAGGAAAAAACAGAATATGAACTTCGAGAGAGAAAGAGAAGAGAAAGATTAAATTTTGGATAAAAAAAAATATAATATGGCAAATATTTGAGATCATGCCACGTATTTTTACATAAGATCAAAGGGTATATATGATCCAAAATTGTGAAGGTAAGGGTATCTATGATCCAAAAGTATAACGAAAGAAATACATATACCATTTTTAAAAATTTGGTGGTATATTTGACTTTTTTCCCTTTTTCAGAAACTTTATAGAACTTATTTTTAGCTTTTATGGATCACTCAATAAGAATTAGACAATTTTCTAAATTTTACATGTGTATTAACCCATAAATATTTTTGTAATATGTCGTCTGGGTACTTTTTTCCAGAACCTCTATAGGACCACTCATTACGACCTAGAAAACAATATCTACATTCTCAACATGATTCACGTTACTCTTTTTTTTTCCATTTAGGCGCCACTCAACAAGAATTAGGTGATATTCTCAAGAGTTAGCTCATGAAATTTTAGGAAATATGACTTTTGGGTACTTTTTTTGAAAAAAACCTTTATAGCATTATTTGTAAGGACATGGGAAAAAATTATTACAGCCTCGCTATGATCCAATCCTTCTTCTAAGCATTTAGGGGTCACTCAACAAGAATTAGAAGATTTTCTATGTTTTTTGTGCATGTTAGCCCATAGATTTTTGGGTGATATACTTTTGGAGCACTTTTTATCCAAAATATTTACAGACCCATCCATAAGGATATGAGGATAGATTCCTATAGTTTCACTAAACCTCCGCAAGGAGTTGACGGAGAAGTATGTGAAGCCTCGCTATTTTTTGCACATATTTTTGAAATTTAGGAGTCATTTTACAGAAATTAGGCAATTTTCTCAATTTTTTTGTGAGTGTTAGCCCATAAACATTTTAGTGATATGGCTTACGGATGGTTTTTCTAAAAACCATTACGGAACCCTCTATAGGGAGTTGGGGGGACAAGTACATGAAGCCTCACCCCTTTTGCACATACATTGGACATTTAAGAGACATTTTAGATGAACTATGCAATTTTCTCAATTTGTTTTGTGTGTTAGTCCATTATTATTTTTTTGATATGGATTTTGAACTTTCCTTTTGCAAAACCTTTACATAACGCTCCATAGGGAGTTAGGGGAGAAATATGTGAAGCCCTACTATTTTTCACACATAATTTGGACATTTAGGAGCCATTTTACACAAATGAGGAGACTTTTTTCAAAAAAATTTGTGTGTTAGCCCATTAATATTTTGGTAAAATGACTTCTAGAAGTTTTTTTTTGTAATACATTTACGGAACCCTCCTTAGGGAGTTTGGGGATTTGTACGTGAAGCCCCGCCTTTTCACATGTTTTGGCTATTTAGGAGCCATTTTACAGGAAGTAGGCATTTTTTTTCAATTTTTGTGTGTGTGCACATGAATATTTTGGTGATATGACTTTCGGATAATTTTTTTTTTGCAAATACTTTATGGAACCTTCCGTAGGGATTTGGGGAGAAATACGTGAAGACTCACAATTTTTTGCATATATTTTGGGCATTTAAGAGCTATTTTACTGGAAATAAGCAATTCTCTCAGTTTTTTTTGTGTGTTAGCCCGTGAATATGTAATGGAATAGTCCACTACTGATTTGTCCGCTTTAGGCGTAGATATAGACGAATGTAAAACGCAACACTAGTTAGTAAGGTTTACTTACTTATATATCCAACGTCTATCATGTGATTTTATCAATGTAAGACTTTTTATATTTAGATTGGGTGTCACATACACCCCATTTATGGACTTTGCATCCTTGCTGAAGTTTGCCCCACCGCGTGAGATTGTTCTAGACTCAGCACTTAGGTTTTCCATGTCTTTCCAAAATTTTCCTCAACTCAATTAAACTCTGGCCCACATCACCAAGGCCTTACAAAAGAGTAGTTTTGATACGATTTGTAATGGTCCAACTCACTAGTGATATTGTCCATTTTGAGCGTAAATTCTTAGGATTGGGGCAATTGGGCGTAAAATTTAAAAGGCGGAGATGAAATTGGGCCTAAATTTAAAGATGGATGAAGGGAAATTTTGCCTAACATAAAGAAGGGCGTGGGCTGTAATTTATATTGGGTCAATGGGTATTTGCTGAATTAGTTTCGATTGGTCTATCAAATTGTAATTATTTTGTGTTTCTTGGCATATTTATATAGTTTCCCCCCATAAGTTAACCTAATTAGAATCCCTAACCCTATCCATATAAACGCCATTACGGGAGTTAAAAAACAACGCATAATCGTCCCGAGAACGGGAAGAGTTATCTCTACAACACTCAATGATTCTTTTGTTGTGGAACTAGGAATTCATCCAGTCAAGTGAGGATTCCTGAAAACTAGTAATTCAAGTCGTGATTGTTGCAGACATTTTACCTACGCTAAGGAGAACTATTGTAAGTCTCAATAATAGTATTTAATCGTTATATTACAAGTTTACAATTGTGAATCGAAGTATGAGAGGCAATGTGTAAACAATTCCAATGTTATATAAAGAAAATTTATAAAACTAAGTATTTATAAGGATATTTTATAAATTTTAAAGAAGAAAGAAAATGTAATTTTTCACCTTAGATTAAAGCATGTGTTCTATGCCTAAATCTCCGTCTTAAATGAAGTTATAATATAACAATATAAAAGAGGTTAAAACATATATAATTTACATAAATCTCATAGTGTTAAGAGCTAATTAAAGTATTTCCCTACTCTTTTCCGATTTATAAAAATTTCTTAAAATTTATGGATTCCTGATACATCACTTGACTTACGGATATAATAAGCAGACATCCAGATACATAGGTGAGGGATGTATCACAGAGAGGAGGGATGTATCAGAGAGGGGATAAGACACCCAGATACATTACTGGACTTTCAGGTACATCAGCAGACATCTGGATACATAGGTAAGAGATGTATTAAAGAGGGGAGGGATATATCCGAGGGGGGATAGAGATGAATCAGCGAGAGGAGAGTGATGTATACAAGAGAGATTTTTGAAAAAAATTTAAATGTGTACTTAGATAATTCTTCGAATAAACATTAGACATCACATCATCATTAATTTTTTACCCGGTCCATCCAAACCCACTTTTTTTTTTTTTAAAATTTATCTCTTAGATTACATCATCACATATATCTTATATATACTAGACGATGGTTTCCCGTGCTGGCACGGGCCCAACATCAACATTTTAGGTATATGTTTGTGTACTTGAAAAATGGATCTGTCCGCAAAACTAATAGGCGCATGAGGACTGACAATAGCAAATATTCAGTAATAATAGTAATATTCAAAGTTGAAGAATTACACATCAATGAGTGGAAATATACAATCTGCAATTGTTTAGTAATCAGCACATGCATAAAAAATTATGCAGTTGTCTGCTTTGAAGTACCTGTAGAAACATATAATTGAGAATATAGATGAATTTCACCTTATTAACCTGCTTCAGAGCAAGTGAAAACTATATAGCTCTCTAGTTATGGGAGGAGCATAATGTGTGGTTTGATACCCACATGAATCAATACAAAAGTAACTTTCTAAGTGTGCGTGCTTGTCGGTCATATTTAATATCGAAGCATGAGACAACTAACTCGTACAATTCTCTAGAAGATGCTTTGCTGCAGATTGAACTCCTCAACTTTCATACACCAAATTTCACAGGGATCGGTGAAAGAAATCACTTTTAATAAGGAACCAAACTGAACTTGTTGGTCTTTTCCAAATAAAAAGTACATATGTAACTCTGCTTACAGGTCTCTTACTTGGTAGAATTGGAACTACTACAGAAATATGTAAGAAAACTATCAAGAGTCATATTTAAAAGATAATAATAATAACCATTAGTTTGTATATCTAACGGGGAAAAAAGTCGAGAATTACCCCAAATCATCGCCTATGCTAAAACAGAAAAAACTGAACTCCCAAATTTCAAGTTGCGACATTACGTCAAGAGATGTCACGCTTCTTTGAACCCAAACGTGTGAACATAACCTCTAGCCAACGAAGTTTCATGAAGCTGGTCCAAACCCTTATCAGACAACTCATTGCTTCTTCTCCAAGCAAAAAAGAAGTGTATGTATATATTTTAGATGGATATATGACTCCATGTCTGTAACCCTCATAACTTTTTTCTTGTTATACTTGGAAGGGAATATATGCAAGGTTATCTTCCTTAAGATATATATATATATATTAAACCTAATTGATAACACTTACCATCACTTTCCTAACAGCTGCCAAAAGTGGAAGCTTCAATGTTGACGACTTCATATTGTATTTTGTCTAGTAGTTAGTAATAATGAGTTGTGAGATTTTCGTAAGTTACGTTGGATATGAAAGCTTCATAAAACACATAGATTTGAATTTTGAGGTCTTACAAAACTGAAAACCACCCCTTAGATGAAGAAATGACATTTCTATACAACATTGAGAATGTTCGACTAATTTGTATCAACAAATACCAGAAACATAACATCTCTTGTAATGACCAACTACCCGAATCAACATGAGTGGTACGCTTTTTCCAACAAAAGTAGCTACAATTCATGAGTTGCGTCAGACCGTAAATCTACCTCTTTGTTGACTTACTTTATAGGAAGCATATGTAGGACAAAACAGAATTGCTAAAAATGATGTGGGGAACAAAAAAAACTTAGAAGGTCAATACTGTATGTTAAAATGATAGCTCAAACACCCACGTATGACACATCCTCCGCCAATTATCTTGTATCCTTCATATTTTTCTTGCGAGCCTCAGCAACAACATCTGCCTCTGGTGGTGACTGGAGTTAATTATATTTCAAAATCCTTCACGAAATAAAATGGATAACGACTTCAAATCGATTTTGTCAACTGTTATATTCTAAGTGTTTTCATGATCCTCACAAATATAGGAACCCGGTCCCTAGCAGAGTGATCTCGTATGAATTCATCCTGGGGTACAAACGTAAAGTTGTCACGTCAGGTGATAGGTGAAAGTGCAGCGTACTGAACCAATACGAAGAGTGGAGTGTTTCAGTCGTTAAAAAATGCAGGGCCTGGTCCCTGGCAGAGTTCTCTCCATCTGATACAGAATGGTGTACAACTGTAAAGTTGTCCAGTCCGTGGTAGGTGAGGCTTTAGCATACTGAACCAATGAGAATGGAAGAGATTGTTTGTCTAACGGTTAATAACTCTTTATGGATGATACTTTCAACATGACAAACAACATATTAAGTTCATTCATTCAAGAAGGGAGAGAGCATCAAGTCTTTGTCAAGAACTCAAGCATCAAAGAACGCAGCAAGGGACCTGGTCCCGAAAAGTCTGCGCACGAGAAAAGGACGGAAATACAGCTGTCAAAAAGTTTCCCACTCTGATGGGGTTGGTGCATAGCTTTTCATTACAGTAGGCTCTCAGCCAATAGCCTCTTCCCAAGGGTTTGTGTCCATTTGAATATAGTCCCTTCTCCAACAACACAAACACAAGTTTTGGCAAACAAAGTTTTGGATTTCAAAAAATCCAAAAGCTCAAAAATCAAAGTCCATCTTCAAAAGTGTCATCCTAAGAGAAACAGGGACCTGATAGAGCTGCAAGCTATATAGTTGTCTTAGGATTATATCTTCCGTGCTTACGTTGTAAACCTATTCCTAATCTAGAAAGTATTCATATATTTGTTTCGGGTTTGTAAAAGTCTAAATCAGTTAAGGTTAACTGATTTAGTGGGCAACATTGTTTGGTTGCTTAGTCAAATTCTAAGTCATCTAGAGTTAGGTGGTTTAGTGGACGGTGTGGTATCCGCTTATCACATTCAAAATCATCCGGAGCATGGTGGTTTAGTGGGCGGTGTGATGTCCGCTTAGAAAAGTCTAACTTATCTAGGGGTGATAGCTTTGTGGGCGGTGTTGTATCCGCTTAATCTCTTTAATTAATAGGTAGATTACTTGATCGTGAGATTAATAACTTTTTCTCACATTGGTTGTAACCGGGTTTCACTTTTGCTTGAGAATAATAGTGAAGACGATTGAAAATCCTGTGCAACAGCAAGAATAAGACCTTTTAGTGCCCCATTACCGACGTTCAAACCAAGAGAAAAAATGAAAAGACCATTTTATAAAGAAGATCATACAAAATCAGAATATATATACATGTATTCTCTTCTACTAAAATATACTACACCGCCACCATTAATGAAACCTATAACCATCTCAACCAAGCTACAACCATTTCATTAAGTTTTCCAAGAAGATTTATCCATCTCGATCAATAAAAAATATTTCAATCAAAACAAAGGATAGTTACAAGATGAAAACCACGGAGATATACCCAAAAGAAGATCTCGCTGCCACTTCTCAAAAGGAAAATGATAAATTACGCCAAATAAAAAACAATTTGAGTTAACAGTGTTACAGGTACTGCGAATTAGTGCACTTGATAAAAAAAATGGGGAAATTATGAAATTCATGACGTACTAAAGCCCTGTTACACAAACCAAAATTATGTGAAGGGAAGATCCCCTCGAGACCCGGAGATATTATGAGTTTATCTTGATGAATATCGATTTGGTAGAAATTAAGCATATATTTGAGGATTACAATCCAGATATTATACAATATTCAAAGTTCACGACCAAAAGAATCTTGTCTATTTGAATGGTTTGTAGATCATCTACATGACCCTATTCACTTATCAAAAGCTCATCGACCCCGGACATATAATTGGTATAATAATAAAAAAGCCTGTATAACTTTATTTTTGTTCGCTCCAATACCCACACTTGGTGTATAAAATATTCAGATGAAATAAAGAACGCAGTAATTCCCCGATGATTTTACAAATGGTGGAGTCGGTTCGGAGGAAATCAACAGATATTATCGACTCAACATCAAATACAGTTTGAAAAATTTCAGGTAGAAAGGAATATATCTACCTTATCATAAAATATTAAATTATGCAAGTTATTTATTGCTAAAAGGATCTCTTATATTATTAGTTGGTCCTTCGACATTCACGAATTTGAGAGGATAAAATATTTAAGCAAGACAGTTAAAATTAAAGGATGGGCACCAGCTGTCTGCAATGATAACATAATTTCATGTTCATCAACCCAGAGGGATTCTAAAAACTAAATTAAAAAGAAGTCACAAAGAAGTCTTATAAAACGTCAACACTAATGCGAAATAAGAATTTGAATTATTAGATATTGCTACCTCACATGACGAGTCTAGCAATTAAGATATGTTAGATCTACAAGGGATAGCACAAGCATACCTCATTAATTAAAAGGAAGTGTCATCACACTTTGACTATAAACAAAGGAGATATCAAGAAAGGAAATATCAAGAAGTGGACCCCACATCAAAAGTCGTTCCATACAAATCAATGGTGCAAAAATAACAAGTCTCAAGGCCATTTTCAGCATAGGAAAATGCAAACATATGGTGACATTTACTATGTTAACAAATTAAAAAACATGTGGACTGATACGCTCAAATTTACTTCTCAAATAAGAAGTAAAGCGGTCGTATCAAGTAAAGAACCCAACTAATGAGGTTGAGATCAATCCCACAAGGAAAATAGTTCAGACTTAACTTTATTCTATTATTACTATTATTTAGCCAACTATTTTCCGAGAAATAAAGAGACAAAAAGGGGGATTTTATTTTTAAATTAATGAAAATGATTAACTAAATAAAAATGGACAACTAACAAATTCAGCTTTCAAAGTTTAATCAAATTATAAAAGTAACTAGGGCTTTAGTGTTCCCCACAGGTTCCTAACTTGGTAAATCTAACTATAACAATTCTATCCTGATATCTTGCATGTAAAGTGATAAGTTACGTATCTCTAAATCCTTGGTCCGGCATCTAGAGAATTTCACTCCGCACCTTGGTTCGGCTACGTGTGTTGCTATACTAACCCTTATCTTTACCTCATATTAAACATCGTATTCGGTATTTGACTAAGTTATTAACTCGTACCAACCAATACTAGCCTATTAGATAGTCTACACTAAATCTATGTTGATAATTCTTTTCCTATTATCTACCTCCTTGGTCCGGCAAGTAGCATTAAGGTGAGTTCTAACGTTGGCCATCCATTAAAAAGACGTCTACACGAAAGAATTATCAATACATGCAAGACACCACTCTAGAATTGTTATTTAAGTTAGATTTTTACCTTGTTATTCACCCATGGTTCCCACAACCCTAGCTATGAGGTTTAGTTACCCATGTTCATAATTACACGATTCATATTGTTAATGGAAGAATTCATGCACTTACTTTTCATGAAAACGAATAATTTCCCAGAATTTAACTTGATTAATCAACGAAATCACCAACAATCAATTACCAAGAAAGTATCTTAATTCTCAAAATCGAGAATTCAATAATATAATAGAAGAACTAAAAACTAAAAATTATCCAGAAAGTCTAGCCCCAAAAACGAGATTTTTCCCACTATTTATAATAAAAACAAAGTCTAATCAAATAAGGATTCTATTTACTAAAAATCTGTCCAAACGCGTCTGGATCGACGGACCACGTGACGGACCGTCATGGACACGACGGACCGTCATAGACTCCGTCGTCCCATACTTCACCATTCTTCTGTTGCTTTCTTCATTCCTCTCGACGGACAGGTATGACGGACCGTTTCAAGCACGACGGTCCGTCGAGGGTCTTCGTTCCAAAATACTTGGACTTCTTGGAATTTGGGTACTGGGACTACTTCTCTGATCATCACGACGAACAAGCAGGACGGACCGTCGTGGCTATGACGGTCCGTCATGGACTTCCGTAATCCCACACTTGGTAAGACTTCCCCATTTTCCTTCAGCAACTTCTCCCTTCACTACGATGCCACCTACGGACCGTCACAGCCTCGACGGACCGTCATAGGTTCCATAGGTGGTCTCTTCTACATTTCTTTCTCAAAAACTCCCGCGTTCATCCTTGGACAGATTTTCTGCAAACAAAGAAAAACTTACATAAAAATCAACACAAAAAGGCTTTCGACACACACTAAACTTAAGGAAAAAGCATTAGAAATACCGTGAAACCACGGTACATCAACACCCTCAACTTAAATTCGTTGTTTGTCCTCAAGCGACGCACTATGACTCACTACAAAATCTTTGTACAAAAGTATCCATATTTTAACTTCCGCAATCATTTGGCTATCAATCCCGATTATTCACATTATATTCATGCATGGTTTCACTATTAGGCATTGACTTGGGTAGAATCAAACCATGACCCAGACTCACTACGCGATGATACCTATCCTCTTCAAATTCTCACCGAGATGCTAATATTTCCGGTATTGCAACTCCCGTCCTCACTTCAAATAACATCCTCATTTTTCACACAATGATTTTAGTTTGAGTATAAGGATCACTTTTCGACACTCACTCTCAGAACAAATTCACAACTCATTTATACATATTGCCATAGGCTTGCCCTTATTTTCACTACTTCAAGTTCGCCATACAACTCTTAGGATCACAATAGGACTTTTTTTTAGATTGTAACAAAGGCTCAGGGTCAGGTAGGGTGTATTTAGGTATACTTTAGTGACTTGTTGCCCTCCTTGACATATCGGCTACGCGAACCACCTTTTTATTATTTTATTTCGCCCTATTACTCAATTTTCTTTTCACATTGCTGTTTTCCCTTTATTATCCTTATGTGTAAGTGACTTTTCTCTTTTCTTGTGTTTATTTTGCTTTTTATTCATTTTTTTTTTTTGTCACTTCTGTTTTATTCTTTCTTTCTCTTCATTCTTTCAACCCCATTTTCCGGGGTTTTCCTTATAAAAGCCACCCTCAACTCATGATTTTGCCATGAGTTAAGGTTCACAATACCCATGGTTGGGTCAGGGCCTAAACAAGGTTGTTTTATGCATTAGCCACCCTCAACTTATGCTTTTGACATAAACTGAGGTGCACATGTCCAAGGAGGGACCAGGGCCAACACATTGTTCCCAGAGAAGATCATTTGGGGTGAAAAAGAAAGATCTATTTTAAGCTCAATTCATTTGGATCAAAAAGGGATTAACTTCATTTGGTTTTCTGTTCTTTTTAGGCTCAAGATTGACTATTTCGAACAAGGGCCTATGATCCTTTCCTAATTGATTGTTTTGACTCACTTTTAGCAGGACTAACCAGGAAAGTTCTAGCTCAGTATTGATGGTGGAAATTCGATTTCACCTCACACTCACTTGACATTCCTTGCATTCCCGGATTATTAGACACCTAGTTCAAATCTTAGATTCAGGATCATGCAGTAGTGTATCTGTATTTCATGTTTCAAACCACACACTTATCACTTACTATGCCTAGTCATGCAATTGATTATCGAGATATCATATTTATTTTAGCCATCATGCTTCAGATTTATACTATGTACATAAGATATGACATGCCGGTTTAACAATAAAAGTAATCAGTCTTTTGGGGAAAAAAGAACACAGGCAAGAAAACCCCAAAAGAGGATCGTGAACTTGGGCTACACAGAATTCACCCAAGTACTCACTTTCCATTTACCCCACCCCCAACAAAAGATATGCAATTGTCCCCAATGCATAAAAGAGCTAAGCAACGCAAAAGGGTAAGTGAAGCAAACCTGAGGCGCTAAGCGCTGGCGATCAGCAAGTTGGTGGGTCCGGTTCACCGGCTCCCACTCCCTGCGTAGTCTGGACATCCTCAGTAATGTCCACAGCATCAACAGCACCATCAGTAGTGCCTCCCACAAAATCTACAAATTTGGAGCTAGATGCCCCGGCAGCTACTTCTACAGCCCTCAACTTACGGGCCTCCTCATCAGCAATCGAGGCTCTCCTCGCAGCCTCCATCTCACGGCGCTCCTTCTTCCTCGCCCTAACCTCATCCTCCTCTCGACCCCTGCGTCTCTTGGCATGCTCTCGTGGGGGAGGTGGTGGAACATCAGAAGTGGCAAAAAGAGCAGCCATCACTGTGTCATCAGCAGGCTCTGCAGAAGGGGCCTCAGACTCAGGCACCCTTGCCTCTAAGATCGTATCCAGATCAGCCCGCAGACTCTCAACTGCAGCCTGAAGGGTCGACATGTCCACCGGAGGTGCTGGTCGGGCTAGCACTCGCAACTCAAAAGCGTCCAAGCGCTGATTTACCTCTGCGATCTTTCTCTCTGTGTGCTGTACAATCTTGCGCTCCATGCGCTCCTCTGCCTCAGCAATAGTCTTCTGCATCCAAGGCTGGATGTGATGCAGAAATGTAGCCATCTGTGCCTCGAGTTTCTGGACCCTAGCAAGTGGGACCAGAGTGGCGGAAGGAGCCGAGCGAGAGGAGCTCGGGGCAGTGCTACTACCCGGGATAGACTCGATCGGAGTAGTGTCAGCGTGTGCAGAAGCATCCTGGGAAGCCGCATGGGCATGCTCTATGGTGTTGGCCAGGTTCTCACCAAGTGGAACCACCTCCGGGCGGGGCCCTCTGCGTGGGGCCAACTCATTGGCCTCATCCCTGATGAGGCCGATGTCAACATTTCCTTGCGGGGTCCGGAGAATGTGCCAAATGGGCACGCCTGCGGATCTGCACAAAGAGAAAATCATGCAAGGAAAAGGGTAAGTCGTGGTGACCTTGAAGGCCCTCTCATGCATGACCTCTTGGAGAAGCCAAGCGAAATCGACCTCGAACCCTGACATCATTGCGGCCATAAGAACGTCACGATCCTAGGTGACGATATTATCAGCAGCAGTGGGGGAGAGACAATGGCGGACTATCAACCAAAGAAACTTGGCCGTAAAGGTCAAGTTGGCCTTCCTGATGGCTCCCTTCGGCTCCATCACCCAATCCGCAGCCTCTCCTTCAATAGATAAGTGCTGGGCCATCCACCTCTTGGTGGTCTCTCTCATTGAAGGCTCGCGTAAGAACCGACCCTCTTTGACAATTTGCCACCGGTAATCGAACTCGGCGGTGAGAGGTGTGCTGGTGGTGTCACTATCCGTGCCGTACAGATATCGGCGGATGGCTGGTAGGGAGATGTCGACCTGTATGCCGCGTACTCGGACGTGCTCAAGTTGGACCTGTTTTGCGGGGGCAGACCGCCTATCTATTTGTGAGTGGAGAGTGGCCACATAAGAGGCATAGAACTCTTGGACTAACTCCTCCCCGGCAGCGGCGCCAAAATTTGATACGCTCAAATTTACTTCTCAAATAAGAAGTAAAGCGGTCGTATCAAGTAAAGAACCCAACTAATGAGGTTGAGATCGATCCCACAAGGAAAATAGTTCAGACTTAACTTTATTCTATTATTACTATTATTTAGCCAACTATTTTCCGAGAAATAAAGAGACAAAAAGGGGGATTTTATTTTTAAATTAATGAAAATGATTAACTAAATAAAATTGGACAACTAACAGATTCAGCTTTCGAAGTTTAATCAAATTATAAAAGTAACTAGGGCTTTAGTGTTCCCCACAGGTTCCTAACTTGGTAAATCTAACTATAACAATTCTATCCTGATATCTTGCATGTAAAGTGATAAGTTACGTATCTCTAAATCCTTGGTCCGGCATCTAGAGAATTTCACTCCGCACCTTGGTCCGTCTACGTGTGTTGCTATACTAACCCTTATCTTTACCTCATATTAAACATCGTATTCGGTATTTGACTAAGTTATTAACTCGTACCAACCAATACTAGCCTATTAGATAGTCTACACTAAATCTATGTTGATAATTCTTTTCCTATTATCTACCTCCTTGGTCCGGCAAGTAGCATTAAGGCGAGTTCTAACGTTGGCCATCCGTTAAAAAGACTTCTACACGAAAGAATTATCAATACATGCAAGACACCACTCTAGAATTGTTATTTAAGTTAGATTTTTATCTTGTTATTCACCCATGGTTCCCACAACCCTAGCTATGAGGTTTAGTTACCCATGTTCATAATTACACAATTCATATTGTTAATGGAAGAATTCATGCACTTACTTGTTATGAAAACGAATAATTTCCCAGAATTTAACTTGATTAATCAACGAAATCACCAACAATAAATTACCGAGAAAGTATCTTAATTCCCAAAATCGAGAATTCAATAATATAATAGAAGAACTAAAAACTAAAAATTATCCAGAAAGTCTAACCCCAAAAACGAGGTTTTTCCCACTATTTATAATAAAAACAAAGTCTAATCAAATAAGGATTCTATTTACTAAAAATCTGTCCAAATGCGTCTGGATCGACGGACCACGTGACGGACCGTCATGGACACGACGGACCGTCATAGACTCCGTCGTCCCATACTTCACCATTCTTCTGTTGCTTTCTTCATTCCTCTTGACGGACAGGTATGACGGACCATTTCAAGCACGACGGTCCGTCGAGGGTCTTCGTTCCAAAATACTTGGACTTCTTGGAATTTGGGTACTGGACTACTTCTCTTATCATCACGACGAACAAGCAGGACGGACCGTCGTGGCTATGACGGTCCGTCACGGACTTCCGTAATCCCACACTTGGTCAGACTTCCCCATTTTCCTTCAGCAACTTCTCCCTTCACTACGATGCCACCTACGGACCTTCACAGCCTCGACGGACCGTCATAGGTTCCATAGGTGGTCTCTTCTGCATTTCTTTCTCAAAAACTCCCGCGTTCATCCTTGGATAGATTTTCTGCAAACAAAGAGAAACTTACATAAAAATCAACACAAAAAGGCTTTCGACACACACTAAACTTAAGGAAAAAGCATTACAAATACCGTTAAACCACGGTACATCATGGACCCCACAGGAATTAGAAGTCATGTCACAAAGTGACAAAGTACCAAGCAAGAAGGTGCGAGATCAATTTTCAGAAACTTCAACAAAAGCTACGTGTACAAAGTTCCAGCTACGTGGCATATATTCCCTACCACGTATAGTTATCATAAGTTTAATGTAATAGTTGGTAGATACGTGTAGAAATAATGGTGTGTACTTTGTGTATACACACATGTAACATAGATAACATAACAAGTTAGATTAGTCAACACTTTTGAGGCCTATTTAAGGCTTTCAACTTGTATGAGTAGAGGACATTCAAAATCTTACGACAATATATAAAACCACCCTACATTCTCCCTACGTTTTCCCCATCTTTTCCATTTACCATCCATGTTCTCTCTCACTTTCCCTAATCAATAAGAAGTTTTTTAAGTATATATTCTCTATACTTATTTTTATATTAGTTTATTTTTTAAGAGCTTAAAAGTTTTGATTTACCGCCTTCTTGTTCTTATTTTCTTTAAGGTTTCTTAAAGTGGTGTTTTGAGTTTTTGCTTGTTCTTTCTCCCTTTCGTTACTCTGCCTAATTTTCCTTAGAATTTTGTCCCGAAACTCGGTCTGCCCTTCTTATTCCTCGAGCCTACACCCTGGGCGGGACTGACACTCAATGACCATTGATGGTCTCGAGCGGACCCTTGGCTTGTCTTACTTACTCAGCGGAAGACTTAAATACAAGATATACCTCATCAAATAACTTAAAAGCAATACTTACCAAAATTAGAAACTCATGTCTACGTTTACAACTGAAAAGAATAAGACTAAAGAACTATACTATCTGTCTATAAAGCCTCTAAAAACAAAGAGGGATGTCGGGATAGGACCCCCAATCATCCTAACAACTGAAATGAAAATATAGCGATAAAATATGTCCTCCGTAATGTAAGGAAACTCACCAACTGACTCTGAGCTGCTCACTGGATCAACGGTACACGGGATGCCGATCCTAGTTACCTGTGTCTGCATCATAAGATGTTGCATGCCAACTGGCATTAGTACATCAAATGAACGAGTATGCAAGTTAGAATTCTACAAACAACTTAAGCTTGAAAAGAGTAAGAAACACTTACCTTGGATCTTCTCAACTCATGAATAACTTAACTCAACATAAAGTAATAAGACACATGCAATATACTTAAAGCCTGTAAAATAGTGTAAACAACTTCTAGACTTGACTCTCAACTTCTTTGACTTTGATCTTAACTTTCCTTGAATTGGATTATGGATTCAAGGTTCATGATCTCATGTTTATGGATAATTTCATGATGTTTGGATAAACCTTAGAGTGTTAGGATCAACTAGGAAACATAGGTACATCACTAATGAACTAGTACGGAAAGATAGGGGATGAATGTGGAGAACTGACGTCCATGACACTCTGAGAGGCGTGGGGCGCCAACCCTCAAATTACATAGATCTGGGTGGGCCGCTCTAGCTGGCGCGATGCCTCAAGACCCTACGGACAGAGATTTCTCTATGGGGCTTTGAGAGGGGCGACACCCTAAACCCCTTACCCAGGCGTTCTCGACTTTCCTCCTTCATTTTTCATCTCCAAACCCTCTAAACATCCATGGTTCTTTCCCCAAACACTTAGTATTATTATTACTATCAATATACAATATATTCAAACAAAAATTACACCCGTAAAAATGAACTAAACCATCAAGAAACTTTAACAACACAACCATAATGAACTCAACGAATTTTCAAAAATGTTCTTGAAGAACTTACTTCCTTAACATTCAAACAACTTAAATTTGCTGAATTAAAACAAGATTTGCGTTTGGGTGAACTAACCCAACACTATGTGATCTTACATACCTTGTAGGGATCACCCCCAATGAGTTCCACTCTAAAATCTTGAACGTCCTTGGCAATTTCTTGATTTCTCTCATCTTTTCTCTCTTCTCCAAGCCCTAGCGTAAGTTTTGTCACGACCCGAGTCTAAACCCTGGACATGGATGGAACTCAATAACCATGATGGTCCCCTAGCAAACCCTCATCCTGGCTGACTACAAGCAGAAGACTAACTTAAGCTTGCAAAAGCTTAAAAACTGAAATAAAAGTTCATAAAACATTAATACAAACTTTAACTCAAAAGAAAACTCTGAATAATAAAATATATTCCACTCGTCATAAAATAGTCAAATTAAGTCTTTAAAAAATTTAATAAAATATTTGAATAATGCAGACTTCTCAACTATACTTACTTTCTATGAAACCTCAAAATGATAAAGATGGAAGTAGGGACAAGACCTACGACATCCTAACTAAACTGAAAAGTAAATGAAATCCTTCGAATGCAAAGAGGATCAGCATAGCTAAATCTAACTCTCAGATGTATCAACAAAGCTCTTGTTTAAGATCCTGAATACATGTGTCCGTACATGAGATGATGCAGGCAAAATAGCTCAGTACGTGGAATGTACGAGCATGTAAGGGAATTCTAAAACATAACATAAGCTTGAAACTTGATAAAAAGGAAACATACTTACCTTTTCTAAACTCACTCAACTCAATGAATACTCAAGGATACTCAAAACTACTCACACTTACTCAACTCATAAGTACTCAAAGAAAAGATACTCAACTCAAAGATTAGATATTCAACTTCAAAGATATGATATTCGACTCTAGTACTCAACTCAATGTAAAGCAAGAACACAAATGCAATATATAGAAAGCTTTATAAAACATTAAAATAAACTTAGTTCGTTAATGAAAATGCAATAACAAACTCAACTTTTCTAATATAATAAAGTAATATAATTTTGTGGGAGTTTCTCTAACCGACAACCATCAATATACCTTGCCAATACTACTCCTAAAATATACGAGCTCTTATGTTTTAAAAATATCGTTCTTCTGTGATTTGATATTAATGCTCAAAGACTTAGCTCAAAATCTATCTTGGAAATCTCAGTTTCCCTCGTTGCTTCATTTAAAAAGCTATTACTCTTTTCTAATAACTAGGTTTATAGCTCTTTGGAAAATTTAGTTTTTGTTCTTATTTAAATGTGAAAACATTTTAAATTTCCTTCAACCGTAAGTCTTAATGAACTAACCCGACACTATGGAAGCTTACATACCTCTTAGGGATGAAACTCATGGCGAAAATCCACGACATCTCTCAAGAATCTCCATGAACGCTTGATCCTCCCCTCTTTTCTCTTCTTTTCTTTTCATGAACTCTCAACTAAAACCCTAGGTGTATATTAGGATTACAAAACTGAACCTAATAAGACTATACCCCTTCAATATTACTAAAAAGAATTAAATCTGTTTGGGTAAGGAAAAGACAAAAATACACCTTACTATTTTCGGCTAACTTTTCTTAACTGGACAACCTAACTTCAAAAGGTCATATCTCACTCATCCGAACTAGAATCTTAACAAACTTTGTGGCGTTGGAAATATCATTGAAAGATATTTCCTAAGATATACTGTAGCACACCTAACTAATTTTGTGCTGAGAGTTATGATCGTTTGAAGTTGACCTAAAACTCATACTTAAGCATAACTTGCAAAATTTCAGATTTCTCTCTTTCCAATTAAGTTCTTTTTGGTACTCAAGGTGCTACATCTTGTTACCTGACCTTAATACTTATGAAATTTTTAATTCCTTTGTAAAATATCACTCACTACGAAGAACAGTTCGAGTCTTAGCTCAAAAATATTTTGGTGTGTTACAATATATCCCCCTGGGATCATTCGTCCTCGAATGACGGTTGAACTGAATATTGAATAGGTTACTCTTACTAAGGACTGCGTCTAACGGTCTACTCTTACTATATTCAAGATTAACTCAAATACTTAAGTCTGGATTCTATACCTCTCTATAGGAAATCTCATCCCAACACTATTTTTCTTTACCCTCACATTCAAGCTTAGTACTTTAACAACTCCAAGGATTCCTACTAACCAACTCCTTCAGAACTAACTTAGGTCTCTCATTTAAATATTTTTCATAGTAAAACCATATCCATTTTTCCTTATCCTCATTACCATCCTTGGAAGGAATAAACACACCATCACTATCACGTCAAGATCATTAACATTCTCTTTTTAACACCACTCCACTACTAAAAGGACCTCTAAAAAAGATATCCCCAAACCCTTTGGGACACATTATTATATTATTCTCAACATTTGACTTGCTTCTTATCATCTCCCCTTTAGGTCTAAAGTTATCACTTGCAAGCTATGGACCTATTCCACATCTCTAAGTGGTGTACATTCTCTTAATGCTCTTTTACTCTTTTGACGTAGCCACACTTCACTGCCCTTATCTAAAGGTTAGGGTCTCTACTACTCACATTCATTGCAACAACAATCTCAATTCCTCACCTATTCTATGCAAGCTATGGACCTATTCCACATCTCTAAGTGGTGTACATTCTCTTAATGCTCTTTTACTCTTTTGACGTAGCCACACTTCACTGCCCTTATCTAAAGGTTAGGGTCTCTACTACTCACATTCATTGCAACAACAATCTCAATTCCTCACCTATTCTATGTCAAGTCTACCATATCATATCTCAAGAATAACATCATCACCCTCATGTTGCCATTCTTTTGAATATGATACTCATCTCAAATTCAAGTTTAATGTTTATTACTTAACCCGAATATCAATATGATTGCTCGCTTACTATACTTATGCCTCAATAATACTATGGAAATTTAGAAACACTTGTCCACTAGGACCTCATGACAGTTAGTCAATCCTTTACCTCTCAGTCTGCATACTCGAATTACCATCACATTCCACTTCACAACATAAGTAATATTCACTCATTCACTATATATAAATGCCTAATTATTTTAATAACACTTTGAATATTAAGGGCTCTTTCTGAAAAATCATAAGCCTAGCTTAGATCTATCATTTCATGATTATTGTTGCTCTTATATTAACCACTTACACTTGCCCGATACTAACACAATGAGACATCATCATAAACTCTTTTCTAGATACAACACACTCTACATCCTATGATGGAATCTTCACAACCACTTCCTAGTCTACTCATAAGGAGAAACTCCTCATTACTAACTTACGAGGTACATTACTATAGTAACATAGTTTGTCATAACACCATCTCCCTTACTTAGATTACTAAACCTCTACATACTCTCCTCTAACTCTGGGCTTTTCACTACTACTGCTTATGATCTCATAACTCATGCTACTCTTTCGGGTGAAAATCATACCCAAGATCTAAACATACTTTCTCATAAAGATCTCAGCTAAAACAAGATTTAAGGAAAATAGTACAACCCGCTTTTAGCTAAAATGCACAATTCATATAAATATGGGTGCATTCCTCTGAAATTGAACACTTAACTTACTCTTGGTCTTATCTTATGCCCCTCTGGAGTTTCATGAGTTTCTCAACACTCTTGCTAAGAACGAATCATCCATAGGGATCGTTACTACATTTCAACCACCTCTTGTATAATGGGTAATCGAATGAATATGAGAACGTACAAGTCGGAATAGATCTCTATGACTTAGCTCTATTGCACTACTAAGAGTATGAAAGAAGGGAAACTTAACTTAAATGTATTTAGTCCCTTATTTATAGAAGTGGGGCCCTTACAATCATAAAGAAGGTCCTACTGACACGGATTTATAGATACCCTAGGACTCTTAAACTCTGTACTCTCATACCATGTTTTTCATGACACGAGTCTACACGCTGGATATGGCCGACAGTAAAGAAACATTGTTTGTCCCCAAGCAAACCCTCATCCTGGATAACTACAAACGGAATACTAACTTAAGCATGCAAAAACTTAAAAACTAAAATGAAAGTTCATAAAACTTAAATACAAATTTCAACTCAAAAGGAAACTCTAAATAATAAAATATATTCAACTCATAATAAAATAGGCAACTTAAGTCTTTAAAATATTTTTAAAAATAAATAAATAATACAGACTTCTCAACTATACTTACTATCTATGAATCCTCTAACTGATAAAGATGGAAGTCGAGATAAGACCCACAACATCCTGAATAAACTGAAAAGTAAATGAAATCCTCAGGATGCAAGTAGGCTCACCATAGCTAACACGAACTCTCAAATGTATCAATGAAGTTCCTGTTGAGGATCTTGAATAACTGTGTCTGCATCATGAGACGATGCAGGCAAAATGACTCAATGCGTGGAATGTACGAGCATGTAAGGGGAATTCTAAAACACAACACAAGCTTGAAACTTGATAAAAAAGGAAACATACTTACCTTTTCTAAACTCACTCAACTCAAGGAATACTTAAGGATACTCAAAACTACTCCCACTTACTTAACTCATAAGTACTCATACTCAACTCAGATATTAGATACTCAACTCAAAGATTAGATAACTTCAATGATATGATATTCAACTTTGGTACTCAACTCAATATAAAGAAAGAATACACATGCAACATATATAACTTTATAAAAAATTAAAAGCAACTTAGTTCGTTAATAAAAATGCAATAACAAACTCAACATCACTTTTATAATAATCTAATATAATTTCTGTAGGAGTTTCTCTAACCGACAACCATCAATAAGAGATGTGGTGATGATACAACACTTACCTCACGCTGCCAAGGACCATCCTATACCTTGCCATCAGTATAGGACCTAGCTTAACTTAGTGGATCCACTTGTGTATTGTGAAAATGATTCATTTAAAAAGTATGACCCTTTTCTACCCATCGTGGCTATATGGTTTTATGGAGACGTGAGTTATATGAACTCATGCTCACCCCCAATTTTGTGCTCAATACTACTCCCAAAATATACTAGCTCTTATGTTTTAAAAACATAGTTCTTCTATGATTTGAGATTAATTCTAAAAGTTTAGCTCAAAGGCTATCTTTGAAATCTCAGTTTCCCTCCTGACTTCATTTATAAAGCTATTACTCTTTTATGAAAACTAGCCCAAAAGCACTTAGGAATTTAAGTTTCCTTTCTTATTTAAATGTGAAAACAGTTTGAATCTCTTTGGGAATACTTAGTCCCCATCTAATTTTCAAGAAATGAACTTCAACTTCACTCTTTACTCTTTTACTCTTTACTCTTTACTCAACTTGAACATTAAGTCTTAAAAAGAGTTAAAACGTTTGTACAAGACTTTTGAGAACTTTATAAACTTTGCTTTGACTTAATTCTTAACTTCTAGACTAAACTCATAACTTTCCTTGAATTAAAGTATGGATTCAAGGTTCATGATCTCATCTTTATGGATGATTTCATGATTTTCAACATGGAGGGTTCATGCAGAATTATGATCATGAACTGCTCAACTCGAGAATTGAGAGGTACTTCTAATCTCAAGATTGTTCGACTTATTGGATTCATGCGAAATTATGGCCATGAACAATTCAACTCAAGGACTTAATGGGTAACATGTAAAGTCCCATGATTAGAAATATAATCTCAAAAGGAATAAGGAACTCAATACTCAAGACTTAGAACTTGGAGATACTACTCCTCTTGATGATTTTTAATTTATGGAATTCATGCGGAAGTTATGTGCATGAACGACTCGACTCGAAGGTATAAGTAAATATATGGAACTCATGTATACAAATCTTCTCATTCTCTTACCAACTTCCTCAAAACATAGTTCAAATCAATGGTTTACCTCGAAGGATTCACATTTGAACTCAAAAGCTTTCTTGAAACCTACTCTTAACTCTCTCTCTTGAATGAGAATTATGATTCAAGAGTTTCTATTCATGACATGGAGAATCTCATAATGACAAGGTAGACTCATGTATACATTCTCGTGGTTCTTATACTCACTTGCTCGAGTCTTAAAACAAGTTACTAGAAGTTGTAGAAGACTCCACAAAATGACTCAAATGGACTTTCTTAGAATGTTGGAAAGAATTCTCAAAACATCACTCAAATCTCAAACTTGAATTTGAATTATGAATTAAAGATTATGATCATTTTACGAATGATATTAGGTGTATAGAAGTAGCTTAGAGTAGCTAGAATCGAAAGGGAGTGAAGGTGCAATTTAAACGAACTCAAACGGAGTAAACGAAGGCAAACTAGATTAGGAAGTCGACCGTGGTGATATGGGTGGCACAGGGCGCTATCCCCTAAAGCATAGAGGAGGGGTTGGGGCAATCTGCCAGATGCATCGCGCCAGGCCCAACCAAGAAAATCTGCCGAACTTCCTTGCTCATTTTCTCACCCTAACTTGCCTAGAATTGAACGGTTTCTTCCCCAATAACTTGGATTCGATTTCATAACTTAATTACATAATCTACAACACTGAAATTACTCAATTTCATCTCAAGAAATCATCAAAAATCCAATATAACAAGATTTAGAATGAACTCGGAGAACACCTATCAAGAACTCATCAAGAACCCTAATATTTCAACATAAAGAATGAAATTTCGCTAAAGATAAAATGATTGGCGTGTGGGTGAACTAAAACAACACTATGGAAACTTACATACCTCTTAGGGATCAAACCCATGGCAAAAATTTACGACATCACGCAAGAATCTCGACGACCGCTTGATCCTCGCCTTTTTTCTCTTCTTTTCTTTTCTTAAAATCTCAACTAAAACCCTATGTGTACATCTGGATTATAAAACTGAACCTAATAGGATTATACCCTAAAATATTACTAAAAAAGAATTAAATCTTGTTGGATAAGGAAAAGACCAAAATACACCTTACTATTTTCGGCTAACTTTCCTTAACTGGACAACCTAACTTCAAAAGGTCATATCTCACTCATACGAACTCGAAACGTAGCAAAGTTAGTGGCGTTGGAAATATAATGCAAAGATATTTCTTACGGTATCTTGTATAACACCTAACACATTTTGTTCTAAGAGTTATAACCGTTTGAATTTGACCTAAAACTCATACTTAGAATAATTTGAAAATTTTCATATTTCGCTCTTCCAATTAAGATCTTTTTGGTACTTGTGGTGCTACATCTGGCCACCTGAACTTAATATTTAATAAATTTTTAATTCCTTGGTAAAATCTCACTAACTACAAAGAATGGTACAAGTCTTAGCTCAATAATGTTTTAGGGTGTTATAGTTTTACTTTTTCTGAATTGGCCTTTCGTAATCTGAATTTGGACTTTCCTTAATCCAACATCCCAACTTCCAGTAGGCATTATTCACTCATACGATATCGAAATCGTGCAAACTCGAGAGCGTTGGAAAGATTATTATAAGGCATTTCCAACCATATCTGGAAATACCCCTAACTCATCCTGATCTAGGAGTTATGGTCGTTTGAAGTTGACCGAAAATTCACTTTTTAACTCGGACAAATTTTTCAGATTTTCTTTTTCTTCCCAAAAATAAGTATTTTCAAATTTTAAACTCTTTTCTAGTTCTTTCTAGTTGCGAGATGTTACAGTCCCTCCAGATCAGAGCCAAGTTGTTCGGGAAGGGTATGAGTAGGAGCGGCGTCTCTACGTTGTTCTTGGGCGGACAACGTCAAAAGTAGGTTGTGGTCGGTATGATATGTTCGGAGTTTGGTAGTTGCTGGGGATGATATGTTCGGAGTTTGGTAGTTGTTGTTCTTCGTACAATTATTTTCTTAGTTTTATTCCTTAAAGTTGGGTAACCGGTTAATTCCCAGTTTAGACATTGTCAAGCCCGTACTTTCCGTTTGATTAGCTCAGACTGTGTGTGTCGTAGAGCCGGGCCCAGAGGGTGTTCCAGTCGCCTAGCCTAAAGGAATAAATTCAAAGAAGGTTAGTGAAAAAGGTAACAACAATTACTGCACAAAAAATTTATTTTTACAATAGTAACCTTTAAAGTAGACATTTAGGACCAAGGATATTGTTCTTCTCTCCGCTAAATACTCTACACTAATATAAATTCTTAATTATTCATGTATACTCTACCATGCCTAAAGATTTAGAATATTTCATACCGACTACTATAAAAGGTAATAAAATAATAAGGATACTACTTTAGTAAAATCTATTAAAAGATTTAAGTATTCTATTGGCATCATTAGATTAGATTAAACTTTTGAACCAGATAATAATTATCTATATAAACTTTGGACTAGTCCAAAAAAATTCATTCAAAAACAATGCTATATACAAAGATATTCTTTATCATAAAGATTAACCTTTAAAAATAAATGGTTTAGTGATATGAAAAGATTAAAATGTAACATAAAGTTTTTTTAATAGTTTGAGTACAGAGGAAAATTAGACAACCAAAAAGAGTCGTCAATTATGCTTGTTAATAGATGGTATACTACTAGTAACAAGGTAATTGAATCTAAAATTTCTCCTTTAGAAGAAATTAGTATACCCGTAGAAGGTAGAATTGTTATTGCCTCGCCTTCTACAATAGATATAGTGGATACCAAATGAGATCCCAAAAATAAAGATCTAAACAGAATATTACAAAAAAATTAATTATACAAATCAACTATTTAATGAGGTCTCTAACAAAATTCTTGAAGCCGATAATAAATAAGTTTTTAAGGATAAACCAAGTCCTTCATAAAATGATAAAATAAAAAACTAGAGACTCATCCAAAATTTAGATTACCAGAATTTTCCAATGAGAAATTCCCTAGGTTTCAACAAAAGTTTGAAGTCATGAATGATCTTATAGCAACAATTAAGAAAAAACGAAAATTTGAATTAAAATTTATCAATGTTAATACCTTATCCGAAAATAATGATAATGATGTTGATAAATTAATTTCTAATTATTCTACTAACAAGAATTATTATAAGAAACCCTCTTTTCCGGATATGCAATATGAAGAAAATGAGTTTTTTTCTCATACTTTGTATTCGGGAAGACAAATAGCTGAATGGAATATTGATGGACTCGCGGAACATAAATTATTTGACAAATTACATGATATGGAAATGGACATTACGACATTTAAAATGAAAAATTTATCAGATAACAATCAACTACTTTAATTACAGCTGAATTTACCAGAACATTAAAAAATTGGTGGGATAATTATCTCACAGACGATAGTAGAAAAAGTGTATTAAATGATACAACCATTAAACCAATTATTAAGGATGAATCTTCTGGGGTGACCATAGAGAATCAAATCTTAGAAGATGCCACTACCACCTTAATTTATTATATGGCTAAACATTTTATTGGAGAACCTCAACTTTATTATCTAATCTACCTTGCCCAAAGTTGGACGATTTTATATGGTTTAAAGATGTTTTTCTCAACAAATTTATGATTAGAAAATATTGTAATCATGATTATTAGAAAGAAATATTTATATGTGGTCTACCAAAACTATTCGCTGAAAAGGTTAGAATAAAACTAAAAGATAGGTTTGAAGGAAAAATCCCTTATGAACAATCAAACTATGGTGATCTCATAAATTTTTATAAATATTAATTGATTAGAGCTATGTGAAGATACGAAACTTAAAAATTAATTGAAAAGGATAGTACACTATCAAGAAAAGAGATATGAGATTTTTGTCAAGACTTTGCATATACATAATTATTTGTCTCTTCAAATGAAGTATCTAAAAAGGTTAATAATCCTCGTAAAAATTATAAGGATAAACATGACGAACCCTATTATTACAAAATAAAATCTAAATTAGATAATAACAACACTAATACATATTGAAACTGTGGAAAAATCGGACACCATGCTAGGGATTGTTGGGCCCTTAATAAAAAGAAAGATAAGATCAATTGGTTAGAACTAGAAAATGATATTATAAATAAATTATATTAAATTCTTGATGAGAATCACACTAGCTCCGAAGGAAATTCTAGTGAAGATGACCAAGTTAATATGACATATATTTCTAGTTCTACGTACTGTGGATGTGAGGGTGTAGTTTCCACCTGGCAAGACCACTCCATCAATGTCATTCGCAGTAATAGTAAATAAGTTTTCTCTGATATGGTTGAACATATCAAAGATACGAACTATAAGAAAAAATATTTAATCACATTAAAAGATATAATTCTTAATCAATTATCCAATAATCATACTCTTAAATCGTTTAGTAAGACACATGTACTAAATAAATTTAGAGAACAAAATGCTGCAACGAAACTTCATAATCTTCAAACTGAATTTTTACATATAAATAAATAAATTAAACAAAATTATAACACACTTGAAGAAACACCAACCCAAAACCTAAGTTTACAATCAGAATTAAAACCATCATAAATAACTCAAACGGTAAAATCAGGATTGAATACTATCGTAGTAGTTAAAGCCAATAGCTATCATATAACCATTACTTTAGTTATAAATAAAAATTACTTTATAAAAAAATTGTTATATTTGATACTGGTGCAGATCAAAATTGCATCATTGAAGAATTAATCCCTACTATGTATCTTGAAAAAAAATCTACTCGATTATTCTCTGCAACAAGGGAAAGACTTAAGATCAATTATAAAATCCACAAGGGGCATATACATAAAGATAATATTTGTTTCATAAATGCTTTTGTAATAACTAAATTTAGATGAAATTCACCCCACTATCTTAGGGGAAAAACTTATTTTTCCATATTTAAAAAGTATATCCAAAAAAAAAGTGACCATATGAAGGATAAAAATATATTAAGAACAAATCTATTCTCACAAAAAATTAATTATTTAAAAGAAGAAATTAAGATAAAAAGAATTGAATCCTCTTTAAAAATCTCGGAGGTAGCAGCTAAAATTAAAAGCTTACAAGATGATATAGAACGAGAAGTTGTTCAGTCTTTCGTAATGCATTTTGAGAAAGGAAAAAACGTGTTGTCAAATTACCTTATAGTGATGGATTTGACCAAAAGATCATCCCCACTAAGGCAAGACCCATCCAAATGACTACTGAATTAATGGTATTGTAAAAAGGAAGTTAATGATTTGCTTGATAAAAATATTATTAGAGCATCCAAGTCACCTTGGAGTTGATCGGCCTTTTATGTTAATAATAGTGCCAAAAAGAAAGAGGTTCCCCAAGACTAGTTATCAATTATAAGCCTCTTAATAAGGTATTAAAATGGATTAGGTAGCACATACCTAACAAACGTGATCTTCCAAAAGAATTTACAAAGCTTATATTTATATAAGTTTCACATGAAATTGAGATTTTGGAAGATAAAAATCGCCGAAAAAGATAAGTATAAAACAACCTTTAATGTCTCTTTTGGACAATACAAATTTAATGTCATGCCTTTCGGACTAAAAAATGCTCCGTCTGAATTTCAAAATATCATGAATAATATATTTAATCAGTATAGTCATCTTTCTATAGTCTACATAAATGAGGTATTGATATATTCCGAAGACATTGACCAACACTTTAAACAACTTCAAACCTTTTAAAGGTTGTTAAATAATATGGACTAGTAGTAAGTTCAAAAAAGATTAAATTACTCTAGACTTCCATTAGATTTTTTGGTCATGATTTATATCAAGGAACCTATAAACCCATTTGTAGTGCCATAGAGTTCTAATCAAAATTTCCGAAAGAATTTATAGATAAAACACATCTCCATAAATTTTTTGGGAGTCTCAATTTTGTTGCTGATTTTACTCATAATATTATACAAGTTTGTAGGCCTCTTTATCAGCGTCTTAAAAAGAATCCAGAGTCATGGGGATTAGAACAGACTATTGCAGTCCAAAAATAAAACTAATAGTTCAAAAACATCCATGTCTAGGTATACCACACCCGGAGGCTCTTATGATTGTAGAAACAGATGCCTCAGATATAGGATATGGAGGAATACTTAAACAAAAAACTTATTATTGATACGCTGAACATTTAGTAAAATTCACTTAAAGAGTTTGGAATGATTCTCAAAAAAATTATAGTACTATTAAAAAAAAAAAAATTTTGCTATAGTACTGTGTATTATCAAATTTCACGATGATTTAATAAATAAAGAATTTTTGTTAAGAGTTGACTACAAAGTATCCAAAGATGTATTGAAAAAGAATGTTAAAAATCTAGTTTCAAAACAAATATTTGCCAAATAACAAGCTTTATTAACTAGTTTTGATTTTGGAATAGAATTTATCAAATGAGAAAATAATTCTCTCCCCAACTTTTTGACAAAAGAATTTTTACAAGGAAACAATGAAACCATGAGTGCCGGGAAAAGGCCCCCGAGGCTTCCACTATAGCCCTTCAAAACAGAAGATAAAATGAAAAACCCTTCAAAGAGAGCGATAAAAAATTAGAGAATCACTACTCAGTCCAGGCATAATTTCCATCCATGTCAAAACCCAAATCCTTATCATTAAATAAACACATGACTAGTAAACCAAATCTCAAAGATACCCTTATACGGATATTTTGTTCAAACAACAGATAGTTATGAAATAAAGCCACGAGAAACATACTCAAAGGTGGTGGTTCCAACTACCCTCACGAAAAATAAGGAAAAAGTTACTCAGTCAGATAAAAAGGATTTTCCAATTATAGTTTTACATGTACTACCTATCATGGGGCTTGACAAGGAATGTGAATTTTTTGGTGTACCCGACCTCCTGAAGCCATGTTACACCAATTATTATGTGGAAACCCAGGATCCACAAAAAACCCGAAGGTAATATGAGTTTATATTAATAGATACTGATTCAGTGAAAATTGAGCATAAATTAGCAGATAACAGTGATCCAGATAGTATTCAGTATTTGAGATTTACAATAAAAGAATATTGAGTTCTTTTGAGTGATTTGTGGATCATCTACACACTCCCATTCCACTATAAACATCTTATCGTCCCCAGACATATAATTGGTATAATTACAAGGCAACTTTGTACAATTTTATGTATCTCACCCCAAATATCCATACTTGGTTTGTTTGATATTCAGAAGACATGAAAAAAACATTGATTCATTGATAGTTTTACGAATGGTGGAGCCACTTTGGAGGAAATAAACATGTATTTTCACCACAATTTTTAATACAGTTTGAAAAGTTCGAGGTAGAGCAAAATATCTCCACTCTCCTAGAAAATATTAAATGATCAAGTTCTTTATTTCTAAAAGTATATCTTATATTATTAGTTGGTCCTTCGGTACTCATTAATTTGAAAGGATAAAATATCTGAGTAAGACTATCAATATTAAAGGATGGATTTTGAAAGATAACGATGACAGGTTAGTACTCGGATCTTCATCACGAAGGAAATTTGATGTTTCAAAAGCAGAATTAAAAAGAAGGCTCGAAGAAGCCTTTACAAATCTCGGCAAAAATATCAATCATGAAAAGTTAATAGAGTTATTAGACACTGCATCCTCAAATACAAGTGAGAAAAGTAATGAGGATATGTATCATCTTCAATAAAGAAAAGAATGTGCCAAGCATATGTTAACATTTATTATGTCAACAATTAAGCAAATAGGTGGACCCCACAGGAACAATAATCCGTGCCAAAGGACCAAACAACAAGATATATGTTTCAAGATGAATTTTCAGCAAATACATCTTCAAAGAGGATAGAAATGTAGTAAATTCAACAAAGTCTACATGTGAGTTGTTCCAGCTACATGGCATCTATTCCAGGCCACGAATAGTTATCATCAGTTATGTGTTATAGTTAGTAGTTATGTATAAAAAGAATGATGTATATCAGTGTATGCACAAATATAAAATAGATAGAATAATAAGTTAGATTAGTTAGCACCTTTGAGGCTTATTTAAGGCTTCCAACCTATATCAGTAGAGGGCATTCAAAATCTTACGATTATTTTGAAAACCACTCAACATTCTCCCTAATTTCCCCCATTTTTTCATTTCCCAACCATGTTCTCTCTCACTTTCCCTAGTCAATAAAAGGTTTTGTAAGTATATATTCTCTCTACTTATTTTATATTAGTTTATGTTTATTGAATTTAAAAGTTTTGATTTACTGCCTTGTTTTTCCTATTTTCTTTAAGTTTTATAAAAGTGTTGTTTTTAGTTTTTTCTTGTTCTTGCTCCCTTCTGTTACTCAGTCCAATTTTTCTTAGAATTTTATCGCAGAACTCAGCCTGTCCCCTCCATTGGTATCAGAGCCAAGTTGGCCCGGAAGGGTATGAGTAGGAGCGGCTAAGTTTCTATGTTGTCTATGAAGTCGGAGCGGCTAAGTCTCTACGCTGTCCTTGGGTGGACAACATTGAGACTTAGCCGCTCCTACTCATACCTGGTATCAGAGACACGTTGGCTGGGAAGGGTATGAGTAGGTGCCTCTAAGTATGTACGCTATCCTTGGGTGAAACATTGAAGCTTAGGTTGCGGTCGGTATGATAAGTTTGGAGTTTGGTAGTTGATGTTCTTCTTCCACTTATATTCTTAATTTTATTACTTAAAAGTCTTAAAAGTGGGTAACCAGTTAATTCCTGGTTTAGACGTTGGAAAGTCTGACCTTTTCCGTTGGATTAGCTCTGACTGTGTGTCGTAGAGCCGGACCCGGAGGGTAATCCCGTCGCCAAGACTAGAGGAATAAAATCAAAGAAGGTTAGTAAAAAGGTTAACAACAATTAGTACACAGATAATTTATTATTCCGATAGTAACCTTTAATGTTGATATTTAAGCCCAATGATAGTGTTCTTCTCCCTGCTAGATTCTCCATCAATTTAAAATAAATTTCCCTACACATCAAAATATTTTAAATAGTATTAACATATCTGCCACATCTAATAACATTACAAAAAATTAAAGTGATTTGCAAAATTGAAATATTCCTAAAGAACACTTTAAAATGGTTTATAAGACGGGACACTTTGATTTATTTAACTTTTAGTATTAAGACTTCTGAGTCTACTATTGCTATTGCTAAAAATATTGATACTACTACATTGTTAGCGCCTAACGATGTTAATAGGTATAAGAAAAATTATAAATTTCTATATATAGGACTTTTCCATGTAGTAGTCAAACCATTATATACATTAGGTTTAGATGTACCCGTATGTCGAATATAAATTATAAATTTCTTCATATAGGACTTGTCCAAGTAGCAGTCAAACCATTCTATCTTATACTTCACACTCTGAAAGTGAAATCATGAAATGGAATATTGATTGACTCACAAAAAATCAAATATATAATAAATTACATGAAATGGGTATGATCAATACGACATATAAAATGAAAAATTTAACTGATAATCAAGTTGTTCCAGTTATTACCGTTGGATTTACTAGCACTTAAAAAAATTGGTGAGATAACTATCTCAAAGAAGATAATAGGAAAAATGTAGTAAATGTCACTACTATTATCCCTATAATTAAAAGTGAGTCTGCAGGACAAACTATAGAAAATCAAATTCTAGAAGATGCCACTGCAGCTTAATTTATTATATAGCTAAACACTTTATAGGTAAACCTTAATTCTTTTAAGATAAAAGTTTAGAAATATTATATAATCTATCTTGTCCATAGTTAGATGATTTTAGATGGTATAAAGATGTTTTTATAAACAAAGTTATGATTCGCAACGACTGTAATCATGACTAATGCAAAGAAAAATTTATTAGTGATTTACGAATACTAATTGCTGAAAGGTTATGATAAATTTAAAAGATAGGTTTGAAGGGAAAATTCCTTATAATCAATTAAACTATGGTGACCTCGTAATTTGTATAAATATTACTGGATTAGAATTATGTACATATATGAAACTAAAAATCAACTTAAAAGAATAGTAAAATATAAGAAAATGAACCGGGAAAAAATTGTCAAGACTTTGGATATATTAAACTATTTGTGTCTTCAAAAGAGGTTCCTAAATGAATAAAAGGAGCCATAGGAATGAAAAAAATCAGAAAAACCCCTTCATTACAAAAAGAGGTTCAAAAAATCTAACCATGACCGAAGTAAAAATAGATTCAAAACAAACAACACTGGCAGGTGCTAGGGGTGTGCAAAAACGGAACATCAAGCCAAAGACTGCCCAAACACTAAGATAAAGAAATCCAAAGTTAATATGTTAGAATTCGAAGAATAAATTATATTCTATCCTAGTAAAAAATGAAAAGAACTCCCCCTCCTATAAAAATATTAGCGATGATGATCAGTTGAGTATAACCTATATTTCTGATGATAATAAGTCTTCAGACCCTTGTGAATGCAGCAGTGCAATTTGCACCTGCAAGAATCATTCCATAAATGACATCACTAGTAGTAATAAAGAAACATTCTTTGATATGATAGATCATATTGAGGTTCCCGATTTTAAGCAAAAATACTTAATTTCCTTTAAGAGAATTAGTTCTTGATAAACAATCTGATAATAGAATTATTAAACTCTTTAATATGACAAGTCTTTTAAATCAATTTTAAAAACCAATTAAATTCTGAAAAAACTTTACCAAGCATTCAGGCAGAATTATTACAAACAAGAGATGAAATAAATAAAAATAAATAGAAACTTAACACTCTAGAAGTTGAATGCATTACTAATAAAAGATTAAATAATCTAGCACCTAATCCAGAACTGCGAAAATATAAATTTGAACTGGGAGAAACATCAAAAGAAGTAGAGTCCCTTGAAGAACTTCCATCTAAATTAGGAATTAATGCAATTACGGTTGTAACACCAAAAAGTTATCACATACCTATCACATAAAAATAAAAATTATTGCATTCATAGAATTGCGTCATAGGATATATGCGCTAATCAAAACTGCATTATTGAGGGATTAATTCCTAATAAATATCTAGATAAAGGCACTATCCAATTATTCTCCACAACAGGAAATAACCTTAAAATAAATTATAAACTTAGGAATCCTCACATATGCAATGATGAAATTGGTTTCATGAATAATTTAATTATTACCAAAGATAGAAATGAAGAAATTATATTAGGAATTCTTTTTATCACCCAAATAAAGCTTTTATACCTCCCAATTAGATGACATCCATACCAGAGAGTCTTATCTTCCCCTACCTATATACTATGTCAAAAGGTGAGAATAATTTCATAAAGGATAAAAATATCTTTAAGATAAATTGACTTTCACATCAAGAAAATTTTACAATAAAGATTATTAAATCTTCTCCTCCAAGAATTTTCTTATAGCACTAGGAGTTACCCACCTTCAAAATAATTTAAATGACTGCAGCTTAACTATATATTTTCCATACAAATTATATAATTTCTAGATGAAAGATTTTACTATCCAGTTTCATTTCCAAATAAAGGGAATAGATCTCCCAAAATTTTAACAGAGAATGTTTTAAGGGAAATAATGAGACTAGGAATAAAACCTTTAAAGCCCATTTTCTCGGCATTCAAACCAGAAGAAAAAAATGAAAAGACCCTTTTCTGAAAAAAATATTTCAATCCAAACGAAAGCTAGTTACAAGATGAAAACCGTAGAGATATACTCACAAGAAAGTCCAAAAAAAAATAAAAAATTACTCCAAACAAAAAGCAATTTGCGAGTCAACAGTGTTACAGGTACTTACTTGGCATATACTACACTTGATAAAATGTGGAAATTATGGAATTCAGGACTTATAAAACCCTGCTATACAAAAAGTAATTATGTGGAGACGGAAGATCCCCGCAAGACCTGGACGTATTATGAGAATATCATAGCGGATATCAATTCGGTAGAAAGTAAGCATATATCTGAGAAAAGTAATCCAGATAAATATACAATATTCAAAGTTCACCATCAAAGAAATTTTGAGTCCATTTTGAATGATTCGAAGATCATGTATATACCCCTATTTACTTATCAAAAGATCATTGACTCCAGACATATAATTGAAGAAATGAATAAAGCAATAATTCCCCAATTTTTTTTACGAATGGTGGAGTCCGTTCGAATGAAATAAACAAGTATTATAAACTCAACATCAAAGGCAGTTTGACAAATTTCAGATAGAAAGAAATATATCTACCTTATCAGAAAATATTAAATTATGCAAGTTCCTTAGAATTGCCAAGAGGATATCTTATATTATTAGTTGTTCCTTCAACATTTCTGCCAAGAGGAAATCTTATATTATTAGTTGGTCCTTCAACATTCATAAATTTAAAAGAATCAAATACTTTAATTTAAAGGATGGACGCCAACAGTCCGCAATGATAAGTTTATTTGAAGTTCATAAACACAGAGGGATTCCAACCACTCCAAAGAAAAATTAAAAATAAGGCTCAACGAAGAAGTATAAAGTTTCAAAATTGATACACAATCAAATGGAGTTATTAGATACTACAAACTCACATGATGAGTCTAGTAATGGAGATATGTTATATCTAAAGGGAATAGCACAAGGATACTTTGTTAATTAAAAGGAAATATCAAGACGAAGACCCCACATAAAAGTTATGCTATACAATTCAATGATTAAAACAAGTTTCAGGACAATTATATGATTCAACTTAGCAAAATTCAAGCATGATGACATTTGACATGTCAACAAAGTAACAAACATGTGGATCCCGCAGGAACAAAAAGTCATGCCACAAAGTGACAAAATACCAAGCAACAAGGTAAAATATCAATTTTCAGCAAAAACATCTTCAAAGAAGACAGACATGCATCAAGTTCACCAAAATCTGTGTCCAAAGTTCCAGCTACATGACATACATTCCCTGCCACGTATAGATATTATTAGTTATGTGATATGTGTCAAAAGAACAGTGTTTATTAGTATATGCACACATGTAAGATAGACAGCATAATAAGTAAGGTATTAGTGTATGTACACATGTAACATAAATAACATAATAAGTTAGATTAGTCAGCACTTTTGATGCCTATTTATGGCTTTCAACTTTTATCAGTAAAGAGCATTCAAAATCTTACGACTTCGAAATTTTGATATTTCTTTACAATCTCTCCATTTCCTCATCTTTTCACATCATCCATGTTCTCTCTCTTTACTCTAAATCAATAAAAAGCTATTGTAAGTATACTTTTGTTCTACTCTTAATTTTCTTAAATGTTTAAAATTTAAGTTTTGTTTAAGTTTTAGTTTCCTGCAACTTTGCTCTTATTTTCATAAAGGTTTGATTTGAGGTTGTGCTAGTTCTTGCTCCCTTCGTTACTCCACCCAAATTTCTTTAGGATTCCGTCCCGAAACTCTGTCCCACGCAAGGACAGCGTCAAGACTTAGCCGTTCCTACTCATACCCTTCCTGGAGAACTTGGTTATGATACCAATGGAGGGGATGAAACGAGTTCCGAGACTTAATTCTAAGAAAAATTGGGCAGAGTAACGAAAGGGAGAAAGAATAAGCAAAACTCAACACAACACTTGAAGAAAACTTAAAGAAAATAATAACAAGAAGACAGTAAATCAAAACTTTTAAATTCTTAAAACATAAACTAATATAACATAAGTAGAGAGAATATATACTTACAAAACTTTTTATTGATTAGGGAAAGTGAGAGAGAGCATATATGGGAAATGGAAAAGGTGGGGAAAATGTACGAAGAATGTAGAGTGGTTTTGAAAATAGTCGTATGATTTTGAATGCCCTCTACAAATACAAGTTTAAAGCCTTAAATAGGCCTCAAAAGTGCTGATTAATCTAACTTATTATTCTATCCATTTTACATGTGTGTATACACTAATACACATCATTCTTTTTATGCGGAACTACTAACTATTACACATAACTTATGATAGTGATTCTTGGCTCAATAGATACCACGTAGATGGAATTACTCACACGTAGCCTTTGTTGGATTTACTGCATGTCTATCCTTTTTGAAGATGTATTTGCTGAAAATTCATCTTGAGACATATATCTTGTTGTTTGGTCCTTTGGCATGAATTTAGTTTTCTTGCGGGGGTCCACCTATTGTCTTAATTGTTTGCATAATAAATGTTAACACATGCTTGGCACATTCTTTTCTTTATTGTAGATGATACTTATCCTCATTAGTTTTCTCACTAGTATGTGAGGATGTTGTGTCTAATAACTCCATTAAATTTTCATGATTGGTATTTTTGCCGATATTTGATAACGCTTCATCTTTTGAAACGTCAGATTTCTTTTTGGATGAAGAGCTGAGAACTAACCTGTCATAGTGATCTTTCATAGTACATCCTTTAATTTTGATAGTCTTACTCAGATACTTGATCCTTTCAAATTCATGAATATGGAAAGACCACGTAATAATATAAGATGTACTTTTAGAAATAAAGAACTTCACCATTTAATATTTTCCGGGAGTGTAGATATATTATGCTCTACCTGGAACTTTTCAAACTTTATTAAAAATTGTGGTGAAAATATTTGTTTATGTCCTCCAAACTATCTCCAACAATCGTAAAACCATCGAGGAATCAATACGCTTTTCATGTCTTCTGAATATTTAACAAATCATATAAGGGTATTTGGCTGAGAGACATAAATTTTATCAAGTTGCCTTGTAATCATACCAATTATACGTCTGGAGAAGACAAGATGTTGAAAGTGGAGTGGGGGTGTGTACATGATCCACAAACCACTCAAAAAGACTTAATATTCTTTTAATTGTGAATCTAAAAAATTGAATACTATCTGGATCATTGTTATATGCTAATTTATGCTAAATATTCACTGAATCAGTATATGTTAATAAAACTCATAATACCTTTGGGTGTTTAGTGGATCCTCAATTTCTATATGATTCCGATTGGTGTAACATGGCTTCACGATGTTGGGTACTCCAATACATTCATATTCCTTGTCAAGCGCCATGATAAGCAATACCTGTAAAATTGTAATTGGAAAATCCTTTTTATCTGATTGAGTAACTTTTCTTCATTTTTTGTTGGGGTAGCTGGAACCACCGCTTGTGAGTATGTTTCTGGTGGCTTCATTTCATAAATATATTTTGTTTGAACAAAAATACTTGTTGATGAGGGTTTATATTTGAGATTTGGTTTACTAGTCATGGGCTTATTTAATGATAAGGAGTTGGGTTTAGCAGCGATGGAAATTCTGCTAGGACGAAGTAGCGATTCTCTAATATTTTATCGCCCTCTTTGAAGGTTTTTTTTATTTTATCTTCTAGTTTTAAGGGCTATAGTGGGAGCCTCGGGGGCCTTATTCCCTATACTCCTGGTCTCATTATTTCGCTATAAAAATTCTCTTGTCAAAAACGTCGGGGAGAGAATTATTTTCTCCTCTTGTAAATTCTATTTCAAAATAAAAACTTGATAATAAATCTTGCCATCATGCAAGTATTTGTTTAGAAACTAAATTTTTTACATCCTTTTTCAAAACATCTTTGGTTGCTTTGCAGCTCACTCGTAACAAAAATTCTTTATTTATTAAATCATCTTTAAATTTGGCAATACATAGTACTATAGCCAAAATTTCTTTTTTAATAGTACTTTAATTTTTTTGAGTATCATTCCAAACTCCTGAAGTGAATCTCACTAATTGTTCAGCAGATCCTACGAAAGTGTTTTGTTTAAGCATGCCTCCATATCCTATATCCGAGGCATCTGTATCAACAATCATAACAGCCTCCGGGTGTGATATACTAGACATGAAAGCTTTTGAGCTATCATTTTTTTTATTGGACTGAAGTAATGTGTTGGCCCTGGATTCTTTTTAAGATGCTGATAGAGGCTTACAAACCTGTCTTATATTAGGAATAAAATCAGCAACATAATTTAGACTCCCTAAAAATCTCTAGAGATGTATTTTATCTATTAATTCATCCGGAAATTTTGATCAGAACTCTATGGCTCTACAAATTGGTTTATAGGTTCTTTTATATCAATCATGGCTATGAAATCTAATGGAAGTCTAGAATAATTTAATCTTTTTAGCACTTACTACTACACCGTGTTGCTTAACAACCTTTAAAGAGGCGTGGAGTTGTTTAAAGTGCTGGTCAATATCTTCAGAATATATCAATACGTCATCTCTGTAGACTATAGAAATATGACTATATTGTTTAAATATATTATTCATGATATTTTGAAATTCAGATAGAACATTTTCTAGGCCGAAAAGCATTACATTCCATTTGTATTGTCCAAAAGGGACATTGAAGGCTATTTTATACCTCTCTTTTTGGGCGATTTGTATTTGTCAAAACTTTGATTTCATGTCAAACTTACTATAAATATAAGCTTTGTAAGCGATTTGTATTTGTCAAAACTTTGATTTCATGTCAAACTTACTATAAATATAAGCTTTGTAAGTTCTTTTAAGAAGATCACGTTTGTTATGTATGGGGTACCTAATCCATTTTAATACCTTATTAAGAGGCTTATAATTGATAACTAGCCTTGGGGCACCGAGCAACTCAAAGGTGGCTTGGATGGTCTAACAAATTTTTTAACAAGCAAATGATTAATTTCATTTTATAATATTTCATTAATTCAGCGTTCATTTGAATTGGTCTTGCCTTACTGGGGATTATCTTTTCGTCAAATCTGCCTTTATAAGGTAATTCGACAACATGTTTTCTTCCTTTCCCAAAATGCTTTAGAAAAGTCTGAACAGACTTCTTAATCTTTGTCATCTTGTAAGATTTTAATTTTAGTTGCTACCTCTGTTTTTTTTAAAGAGGATTCAATTATTTTTATCTCGATTTCTTCTTTTAAATAATTAATTTGTTGCGAGAGTAGATTTATTCTAAATATATTTTTATCCTTTATATGGTCACTTTGTTTTTAGGATACACTATTTACATATGGAAAAATAATCTTTTTCCCTAAGATAGTGATGTGAATTCCATCGAATGTATCCGTATATGGTTTTAGTTATGTTATAAAGGGATGACTAATATTATTTCTTCATTTATGTCTTTAGTTAATACAAAATCATTTGTGAAATAAATTTCATCGTTACATATATGTCCCTTGTGGAGTTTATAATATGTTTTAAGTCTTTCCCCTACTGCGGAGAATAATCGAGTAGTACGATAATTCCTTCAATAATGCAATTTTGATCTCCACCAGTAACTAAAGTAATGAGTATATGATAGCTATGGGCTTAACTATTACGATAGTATTCACTTAGATTTTACCGTATGAGTTATTTCTAATGGTTTTAATTCTGATTGTAAACTTAGGTTTTGGTTTGGTGTTTCTTCAAGAGTGTTAAGTTTTTGTTTAATTTGTTTTATTTCTTTCTTTATTTGTATTAATTCAGTTTGAAGAGCTTGAAGTGCCATTTCAGAATTTTGTTCTCTTAATTTATTTAGTACTTTTGTCATACTAAACTGTTTAATAGTATGATTATTGGAAACTAATATTGTCTTGTGTTTGGTTGGTATGTTGAGTTGTGCATTGGCTCATCTCTGTGCCACGATTACCCTCACTTGAGATTTGACTGTTAGGATCTTTAGAGAACATCTTAGATACTCATATGCATAATATTGCTAGTGTGATAAATATATTGGTGAACCTAGATGCTCGAGAATGTAGTCTCGTGTCATGTGTGTGTGTTAGTGTTGTTCAAAGTCTAACACTAGGAGCAGAAACTAGAACTTTTCCTAGTAGTCTTGCTTAAATTTGAGAGTAATCGGATAGGAAAGGATCAATAGGACATTTTTGTGAAGCAAATAAAAAGTAAAAAATAGAATAACCAAATAAAAAACTTATCACTTGAACCCAATTTGAGCCTAAAAAATCAATTTTTGTTCTTACCTAGTAAATATCCTATCATTTGGTCTACGAAGATACGATGTCACAACTAAGGCCAAAAAGCTAAGTTGAGCGTTATTGCAATTCGAGTAGAAAGAAGAAGTGAAAAACAAGGTTCAACCAATGAGTTGAGTGCGTATAAAAATATTTTCATATAAAAAGTGTGAAGAAAAGAAAAGAAAAGAAAAAGAAAAAAAAGATAAAGAAAGAGAAAATAATGGTTGTTGGGATTTGCTCAATGAAGAAAAAGAGGAAATCGCTCAGAAAAGAGTTGTGTGCAAACGAAACATCAGAAAACCAAGGGACTAGTCATTTAAAAACACAAATATTCATTACCTAGGTTGAGCCAATGTTGTAAGTCAATAAAATCCTACAGTGATCCTATTCCGTGTGTTTGATAAATAGAGCATCGAAAACAAGGGCAAGCCTATGATTGTTTGTTGTTAGTCTTAGAAGATTTTGAGAGTGCGAGAGTAGTACTTAGTCCTAATTATCATGAGTGAGGGACTTCTTTAGTATGAGGACACACGACACAATTATTGGATTTGAGAGTAGATTGTGTTAGATGATAATTCACAGGCATAAGCATGATCGATTGTGTGTAATGATATGCCATAGATTGATCCTTGCATGTTAAATTCATGGTTTTGGTTACAAATTGTGTTTGAGATGGCTTCTGCGTGGTTTCAAAAGTGTTTTAATAGTTTGAGGACTGAATGTGTTGCTTCCTCACCGATTGACGACAAGTAATGGTTCTAAGTTGAGGGTGTTGATGTGCCGTGCAATCATGACACATTTGATGCTTGAAAACTAAGGACTAATACTAGAATTGAGTGTGTTTTTGTATGATTTGATGTTTTTGTTGAATGTGTAGACTGATTCTGGCTTTTGTGAAAAAATGGAGAAAGAAGTAGAAGATGATGGTGATCAAGTGAAGACAATGGCCAACCTCATGGACTGTGGTCCTCATAACGGTAGGTGGTGTTTGTCGTGAAGGTTAACCCGTGGATGGGCAAGGTAAAGTTTTAAAAAGGAATTAAGCAAGTGAACACCACGGACAACTACACGGACCATGGTCATCATCACGAGTCGTGATGCTGTCCGTGGTAAATGATACTGCGAAGGGGAATTAGAAAGTTGGAGAGGGAATGGATCAAGTCATGACCACAAACGAATACACGTACCGTGGTCATTGTCATGATTTGTGATAGTGTCTGTGGCGAGGATACAATGTACAGGTCTTGAAGAACCTGTTTTGGGTAAATCCAAGTGAAGACAAAGAAGGGCTTCACGGACCGTTAAGCCTTTGACGGGTCATAGAAGTGGGTGTGAAGGGCCCGACAGTTCAGTCCTACTGCGAGTAGGACTCTCTTTTGAAACCCTTATTTAAATCAATTAGGTCGTGTTTTATGTTTTGTTTTATCTTACTCTGAACGACAAACAAGTTTCCATTGTTCACACGTTTTGGTTTTAGATTTTGAACATTGAATTAAGTTTGAAGTTTGGATTTCTGGTTCTTGAATTATAAAAGTAGTTCATTGATTTGTTTAATCTTGTCAGTATTTTATAAGCATGCTTTCATTTAATATTTATAAATATTTACGTGATATTATTAGTGGCTAAACACCACAACTGGGGTTGTAGGATCCATGACATAATTCAAACTGTGATTTCGTAAAACGTGTGAAAGAAAATTTGTGGTTACAAGTAGTTTAGCTTTCGTTATTCATGCATTCTAATAAGTGCATGCATTAGTGTGAGCTTGTATGTGTCATTTGTTCCAGAGAAAAATGATGGTTAAGAAAAAAATGAATTAGCATAATGAAATGGAATTAAGGTTTGAGTTCAAGAGAAAAGAAGTTTAACACCATTATAAGCGAGGGTAAAGTTAGTAACACTCTAGGACCGAGAGGACCGGAGTGAAAATTATCTAAGTAGATTGAGAAGTATCAAATAAAGTTAACTCGCATGTATTTCGTAGAGATAAATTGCTTGAAGCTCAATTATGGAAGAGCATTAGATGTAGCATCACGGGGAACAAAATTCTAGTTTCATTTAATTATTGAATCAACTTTATAACTTAAGAGTCAGTTAGTTGTAATATGGATTTCTACAGCTAGTCTTAGTTATTATACCATTTAAAATTACACTCATTGTACTTTTTGTATGTCTTTATCTATGAATTAATAACGATATTAGGGTAAACGCGACAGTATTTAAATCATTTATGTAAAAAAATTCTTTGTGGGATCGACCTCAACTCACGTTGAGTTCTGTAAATTGACTTTGACCGGTTATATCTCTTAATTGAGGTGTAAGTTTGGACGTATCATTAATTTTCTTTGCTACTTCCTTTCTTTCTTCCTCTACATGTGCTACACTACCCATAAATAGTCTGTTAAGAGCATGTGCTACTACATTCGCCTTACCATGATGGTAATGCACACTTATATCATAATCCTACTTGAGGAACTCAAGTCATCTCCTATGGAGAAGATTCAACTTTTCCGGATGAACAGATATTGAAGGTTCTTATGGTTTGTAAACACATCTACATGGACACAATACATGTAATGTCTCCAAATCTTAAGTGCAAACACCACTACTTCTTGCTCAAGGTCCTGGGTTGGATAGTTCTTCTCATGTACCTTAAGATGTATAGAACCATAAGGTATAACCCTACCTTGCTGTATCAACACACAACCTAGGCCAAGTCTAGATGCATCAGAATAGATAAAGTAACCGTCTGAACCCTCTGGTAGAGTCAACAGAAGATTTGTAGTCAACCTAGCTTTCAATTCTGCGAAGCTTTACTCACAATAATCTTACCATGGAAACTTAATCTCCTTCTTAGTTAACTTAGTCAATGGAAAGGCTATGGATGAAAACCCTTTCACGAACCCTCTTTAATAACCCGCTAGACCCAAGAAACTTGTGATATCTATAGGAGAGGTAGGTGTGGGCCATTGTTTCACTAATTCAATTTTTTGAGAATCCACTCGATTTCTTTCTCTATACACAATATGCCAAAGGAAAGCAACTGACTGCAACCAAAACTCACATTTGCTAAACTTAGCTAATAACTGTTGATCCTTGAAAGGTTGCAGGACAACTCTCAAATAGTTCTCATGTTCTTTCTCATTTCTAGAGTAAATAATGATATTATCAATAAAGACGATAACGAACAATTTTAAATACTGCTTGTACACTCTGTTCATAAAGTCCATGAAAGATTCATGAGCATTGGTTAGTCCAAATGAGATAACTACAAATTCATAATGACCATACCGAGTGGTGAAGGCTATTTTCAGAATGTCACTATCTTTGACACTAAGCTAATAGTAGCTGGATCTAAGGTTTATCTTCAGAAAAGGACTAGCACCCTGAAGTTGATAAAATAAGTCAGCAATCCTGGGGATAAAATACCTATTCTTGTTTGTGACCTTGTTCAACTGCCTATAATTGATACAAGTTTTATGAGAACCATCTTTCATTTCCACGAACAACACTATGGTGGATGAAGCCCTTTACTAGAAGGTCTTTCACCTATTCCTTCAATTCCTTAAGCTCAAATAGAGCTATTATGTAAGGATAAATTGAAATAGGTTGGATATCTTGAAGTATATAAATTCCAAAGTCATTTCCCTTTCACGAGAACTCCGAGAAGATCTTCTAGAAATACTTTTGGGGACTTACTGACTACTGGAACATACTCAAAACTTGGGTTTTTTGCTTGAATCCTTAACCTGGACTAGATGGTAGAGATACAACTTAGAAATCATCTTTCTAGCCTTATGGTAAGAGATGAATCCACACATAGGCGCTAAGCTACTGTCCTTCAATTCTAATATTAGTTTCTGAGGAAACTAAATACGAATAATCCTAGTTCTACAATCGACTGAGGCATAAGAAGAATGTACCCAATCCATTCCTAGAATGATATCTAAGTCTACTATTTCTAACTCGGTAAGATCTTCTAAGGTGACTTTCTGGGAGACTTGGACAGAGCAATTTGTATATAGTCGTGTATCTAGGACTAGGTCACTGACTAGAGTAGAGACTGAGAATGTTTCAGAGAGAGTTTCTATACTATTATTGAATATGATTTCTATATAAGGAGTTACAAAGGAAAGAGTAGCCCCTAGATCTAACAAAACATAAACATATAAGTCAAAGTCTCCTACCGTACTAGTGACTACATCCGGAGAATCTTCCTAATCCTGGTGAGCCTGATGAGCATACAACATGTTTTGGCATTTACAACCACTTCTACCTGATGAGTTACCCTGCTAAGTCAAGCGACCTACCAGTGTTGCTGAAGTTGTGGATTAAGATCTACTATTATTTCCCCATTGACCCTGTTTAGAAGGACAATCTTTTAACCTGTGACTAGACTAACCACACCTAAAACATCATTCCCTTTCTGCAAGGCACTCACCCGAATGGTTTTGAGCACACTAAGGACAAGTTGGGTAGGTTTTGGTGCCTAAAATATTACCTTGAGACTTAGAGACTTATTCCTTACCCTTCTGATTATTTTGGATCTTTGAGGATCGAACACTATTTGATGAAGGTGCTGGGCTGAAGATTTATTTTGAAACTGCGAGCGATTTCCACCACCTGATTTCTGTTGAGAATAATCATAGTTGACTATCCTAGCATTCTTATTCTCCTTAGCCTGTTCCCTAAGCTTAACACCCTCAATGTGCTGAGCATGAGTCATGAACATAAAGATGTTCATATCTTCTAGAAACATAGTATTCCTACATTCTGTTTTCACAAGGTCGGATACCCCATAAAGATACTTGTTCATTTGAGCCCTGGAATCGGAAACCATGTGAAGAGCATACTTGCAGAGTTGGGTGAAATTTAGTCCACTCTCTTGGACTTACATGGAACCCTATCTGAAATTCATATATTGTTGAGCTCTTGCCTCCCTCAATTTTGTTGGGAAGAACCTATCTAGAAAAGTTTTACTAAAACAGTCCCAAGTGATAGGAGACGCATCTGTACCCTTGTTCTCTTTCCACGGAGTATACCAAATGTGAGCTACATCCTTCAGCTTATAGGATGCTAACTCTACCCTATTATTAGCTCTCACCTGCATAACCCCAAATATCTTTTTGATCCGATTTATGAATTTTTGGGGATCCTCACAAACTTGCGATCGTAAAGACTCGGGTGGATTCATCCTAACGAAATCACCAACTCTGGATTCCACTGATAAACTACAAACATTTGCACGAACTAGAACCTACTGGCTGTTCTGATTACTCACACTTTGAGCAAAAAATTGGGTGCCTTTCCTGAATTCTGAATTCGAAACATTATGATTTGGGACTGGAGGAGGTGCGTTAGAATTTTTGGCATTCACATTCCTTCCATAAACTCTACGAGGAGACATGATCGGAAACACATAATATCGTGTTAGAACAAGGAATTAGATCATACCTTACGCACAATAACAGTAACAAGAAAATGAACTTTTCCTAATGACACTTCTTAGCCTCTCTCCCATTCGATGTGGTGCACTTCACACCCATGAAAAAGGACTCTACTTAGTGCGACTTTTTAGACATCGTAGGATTCTTAAACCTAGTTCTTTGATACCAAGTTTATAATGCCCCGAAGCTACCCAAAATAAGGACACGAGATCTAGGATCATGAGTAACCCCAAGCTAACCCTATTGGCATATCATAAAAATACTAAATAAACATAAGTAAAGAAATATTGTGCGGAATCTAATTCATTTGAATAATCTAAAATGATGGGGAAATACCCACATACTATTTTGATAAATGAAAACTGAGAGGTTGAATACAAATGAAAAGTTAAACTCTAACACTATAACTGAATCTAACTATGTCAGAAATAAGCCTTTAATTTAACTAGATGTTTTGGGACATGCCCAACTAACTCTAGCAAAAACTGAAAAACTAAAGACTAAACTTAAAAGATGGTTGCTGAATTAAACTAAAGATCGGCTGGCTGTCTCACTACTTGTGCTGCTGAACTGAAGATCGAAAACCTATCTAAATGTGATATGATTGTTGAGGACCTGAACCTACATCACGAGAAGATGTAGCGCATAGTATGCATCAATACTCTAAAGGTACTCAACATGCAGGATAGAATAAAGTTGAAAAATAGCATAACTTAACAAGCAATAAAGCGATGATATAATCTGAACATGATAAGGATACTGAACATACTGAATATGACGAAACTCAATACATTGACCAAGTGATGAGTCCTCAAACTGGACTCATGTAGGCCTTGTTTTAATGTAAATAGTGTCCTTGATAGTTTATTTTATCTCGATATCTCATAAAAACTTTTAAGTTTCAGGTATTTGAGGATTTGGAGGGAGCATGGACAGTTAGGCGCAAAACTAAAGAAAAGAGATGAAGAGGCAAAGAGCGCATCACCAAGCACACTTGGCGATACGCAGTATAGCGAAGTACTATATTTTGTTACAATAAGTTAGTCTGAAGGAAGTGGATTAAAAGGAAACGAAAATGAGTAGTTGGCGCTTTGCCAAATAGTTTCGCAAAATAGAGCTATTCCGCCCAACATTACAACATTCATGGATTATAAAAGCAAACCACAAATGGTGATAGACCAGAAGAAGGGCGTATCGCGAATCACTCGGCGATTCACGACAAAAGACGCCGAATGGATCCACCAGCACTAATTCTTAAGTCTATAAATATTGAAATCTTTTTGTTTATGTAGAATATTAGAGAGTGAAACATTCTACACTTGATATTTTATTTTAGAAACTTTGCTCTTAAGTTTTCTCTCAAGTTTGGAGAGGGTTTTGAGGAAGCTTGATGAAATATGTTCTTCTCGATTTACCTTCCTTTTCTACTTTTAAGGTTTAATATCTTATACCCACTTGATTCCTTTATCCTTTTAAGTATATTTGATTATTGCTTGATGTGAGGTTAAACCCCCTCTCCCCTAAGGGTGGCAGGGGGATCGGGTCGGCCCGCCCCAACCCTCGTCCGTCTCTAGATCCGGCCAGCCGGACCCGGTCCTGTTTCAAGTTGGGTTTTTTAGGGTTGGGGGATTAGGGGACCGGTCAGGGGCCGGTTCACCCCTTCGTCCCGGTCGACCCGTCCCTGTCCCGGGCCGGCTGAACCGACCGGTTCGCGGGATCACACTTATATTATTTTTTAAATATTCAAAAAATAGTCGTTTCCATCCGTTGGGGAAACGGCTAGTGGAACACCCCCCCCCCCCCCCCACAAAAAAAGGATTTTCCCCCATTTTTGACTTCCCAAACACCCCCTACCACCCCTATCACCCCCTACTTTTAATACTTTAATTTAAACCCTCAAGTTATTTTAATTATACTTTAACCTATTTTTAATATTATAAATACCCCTCATCCCTTACAATTTCTTACAATCTATTCTCATTTCTCTCATCTTATTTTCTATATCCTCTCAACTCTCAAGTCTCAATCTTAATTTTTAAGTTTTAATTTCTATTCTATTTAACTCTCATATTATTATATGGCGGAATGATCTGGTGGACCCTTCTACTTGTATCAGTTTGTATTGTGAACCCTTTCTACTTACCTCTTTGTCATCTGGACCCTTAAACTCATTAAAACACAATTTAATAAATCTTTCTGACCATTGACCAAGCTTATGTGTCTTTAAGATGGCTGAGTTGGCGAAAGTGTGTGACTTTACTCTCTTTAAGGCGAGTGAATAGCTTTTTTAGGTTAAAAAAAATTAAAATAAAAAATAAATGAATTAAAAAAATAATTAATTAAAAAGTCTTCATCTTCCCCACTTCCCAATCTTTTTTCCATTTTCACACCTAACAAAATTCTTTTTTCTTTCTCCACGATTTACTAACAATGGAGACCAGCGCTCGACGGAGACCAACAATTGATTCACCGGAGATTAGCGCTCGCGGAGACCAACAATTAATTTACTCATTTTCAATCCATCTTTACCAAGAACCCACTTAGTCAAGCTTCCTCCAAAATCCAACTCAAATTTTCCAGAAAAATACATTCTTGCATCAATTTCCTTCATACCCATTTCATTAATTTCCAGAAAAATACTTTTTGTATCAATTTCATAATACCCATTTCAGGAAATCCATAAATATACGTTCTTGAATCGGGCAACTTTCGAATAGAATCCAAAGCAACATCAACACCCACTTTTTCTTAGCGCCACCAGTCACCATCAAAATCCCAATCCAACATAACCCTAAATTATCTCCGAACTCCGACGAAATTGTGAATAATAAAAAATTGTGTCAATATTTTTTACTTCCATGAAAAGAGTAGAAGAGATTGGAAAAAGGAAAAATATAAGTGAATAAAAAATTCCTTTTGTCATTTTCACCCAGCCTAGCTACATATTCTCATTGCAGCACTGGAAGTAGCATGTCACCTTGTGTTTGGCCTGATATTATGTATTCTGTGTAGCTTGATATTTCCTAGTTCTGTATGTAGATAAGAAAAAGTGATATTTTAGAGATAGAGACGGCTATGGCAAAGAGAAACAAAAATTTGAAAGAGAAAGTGTAGCTAGGTATATTAATCAAATATAATAAAAGAAAAATGACATGGAGTGATCATATATACATGTGTCATTTTATAATCATACATGTCCTTTTAAATTATTTTTAAAATTACGTGTCAGGCGTTTGTGATACACACACAGTTGAGTAGTCAAAAACGTGTTGTGTTTTACTGAGTTCAGGGGTTCAGATGACAAAAAAGCAAGTAGAAGGGTTCACAAAACAAACTGATACAAGTATAAGGGTCCACCAGACCATTTCGCATTATTATAATATATATATATATATTATCTCATATTTGCTATCAAGTATTGGTTGGAGTTTCAAGTTAGAAGTTATAAAAAACTACAAGCTTCAAGAATCGGTTTAACGTATGCTATTAACGCAGACGTTTGGTACATTCATTTTATAATATTTATATTTTATTTTTTCGTCTTTAATTTTTCTGTTATTATTATTTTTATATTACACTTTAGATATAATTAAATATGAGTTCTAGCAAAAAATATACCGGTAAAGGAAAAGAGAAAGAACAAGAGAACGAACAAAGTGGTATTTTTAAAATATTTAAGTTTGGTAAAAAAAAGAGTAAAGATTCTAGTTCATCTAAAACAATGTCTAGAGTTAGATTTAATTTAAATGATTCTACTTTTGTTGATGATACTGCTTATGATATTCATTAACTGTTCAACTTGATCACGAAAGTTTAGAACTATTTATCGTAATATTAATCCTAATCTTGATGAAAATTCAGGTGACGAATTACAAGTTGATTTGTGAGAAGACGAATTAGAAGATACAGCTACTAGTCCGGTGACAGAAGTTCCAAATTAAACTATAAATTTAACGGAGCAACATTGTGGACGTCCATCCCTTATACCTCTTACAAGGGAGAAGGTGAAGTATCAACGCCCTAAAACTTCTATTTTGTGGCAATTTATGACTTTCGTTAAGGAAAATAGTATTGCTATTTGTAATAAGTGTAAGCAACCTTTTAAACATAAACAAGGTTGGGGTCAAGGTGGGACGGGGGGATTAAATAGACATTTGTTATCATGTGTGTCGATTCAATATAAAGAAACTAAAGCATTAGCCAATAGAGAAAAAAGGAATTCCAGTTAATGAATTTGATACTAGCGTTAACGAATCGGTAGGGGCTTCTAACATGGTTCAAGGAACATTAGATCCTTCTAATCCCGGTGGTCCACTAATACAACGTAAATATAATAAGAAATTAGATCGCAAAAATTTAGCTAAAATGGTTTCTGTTTGTGGTGTGCCTTATAGTTTTCCTTCAAATTCCGGTTTTATGGAATATATTCAACAAACTTATAATCCAACTTATAGAGGTTTTTCAAGAAATACTGTTAAATCTGATGTTTTTGAATATCACGGTAAACATTGTCAATTTCTTCGTTGTATATTTAGCTTATTAGATAGTAGAGTGTCTATAACTTCGGACATGAGTCATAGTGTTAATGGAAATGATTATTTAACTATTACAGAACATTAGATTGATCATAATTGGAATTTGCAAAAAAGAATCTTAGGTTATAAAGAATGTGTAGAGAAAAAAACTAGTGCACATTTAGCTTCAAATATTTTAAGTGTTTTAGATTATTACATGCTTATAGTTAAAGTAATGTCTATCACTTTAGATAATGCATATAATATAGAAAAGCTGCTAAGATGTTAAAAGTTAGATTATGTCCAATTGACAGTAATGTTTTTCATGTTAGATGTGCTGCACATATATTAAATTTAGTTGTACAAGATGGTATTTCATTATTTGATAGTGGTTGCATGGAAATTGAATATGCCGTTGCCTGGATTTATCATACTAACAATGCTGCTAGAATCAGGAAATTTAATGAGTGTTGTTTATCATGTGAATTGCCACCTAGAAAAATTCAAAGACATCTTAAAACAAGGTGGAATTCTTTTTACGAAATGCTTTCAGTTGCTTACAAATATAAAAGACCCATAAAAATGGTTTTTAATGTTCATAATGTTGACCCATTAGATAGAATTTGTGATGAATATTTGGAAGAAACTAAAGAACTATTACAATTTTTAAGACTTTTTTATGATGCTACAACCATGTTTTCTGGAATTTATTATCCTACTATTTCATCAGTATTAATAAATATTTGTTCTCTTACAATTAAATTTTCTAAATATAAAAAATAGATAAATTTAGAGGTGCAATTGAAGGTATGATTGAAAAATTTTAAAATATTTTTTTCCTATTCCTAAGATTTGTTTAACTGCTACTTTACTTCATCCTGATTATAAATTACGAGGTGTGCAGGGCCTTGTTGACACTTTTTATGAGACTTTAGAAAATTTACCAGAAGAAATTCAAAGTTGTGAAACGTGTAAGTCTAGCATAAAAGTAGAAGCAAAAATGTTGTATGAAAAACATAGAACTACGGAAAATACTCAAGGAGAAGTTGGTCAAACTTCTAATCATGAGATTGATTTTGAAGTTCGAATTTCAACTTATATGCGAGGTGTTCTTGGTCTGAATTCTACTAACCGTGGTGATTTTGAAGAATATCTTAATCAATCTTTAGATGCATTGGAAATCGATGGCATTGAAGATTTATTGGATGGTGGAGGAAGCGGAGCGTTGCATTTCCAATTTTGAGAAAAATTGTTCGTGATGTTCTAGCTATTCAAGCTTCAACAGTTGCATCGAAGGATGCTTTCAGCGCAACAAGGTTTCAAATTGGCGATCATAGACATTTATTGGCGGAAGACAGTTTGGAAACAACAGTTTTATTTAGAGACTGGGTCAATGCCGATAGGAGGAATAATAATTTGCCAAAGTTAAGTTCCAAACAAGCAACTTGGATCAAAACGACAATTGACTGTAGTGATGATGAATTATAATCACAAGAGTTTCGAGCAAGTTTGCCAACACCGGAGGATATCAACATCGATATGATGCGACAATTAGAATTGAATTTTAAAGGAGAAAACATATATTTTTAGATTACATACGAGAACTAATTGAAACATAACCCTTCCTAGAAGTTGGCTGCGTAAATTAGTTACTCATCTAATATCTGTAACAAATATTAGTTTTACATATGAGAACTTATTGAAACAGAACCCATCCTAGAAGGTGGTTGCGTAGATTAGTTACTCCACTAATATTTGTTAATTGTAACTTCTAAGTTCTATTGAATAAATTTGAAGGTTTTATTCAAGTCTTTTTTATACAATTATTGTCTTGCATTATTTTAATATATACAATTAAATAAATACTAAACTAACTTTAAAATACCTAATTTAAAAACTTGACATTTGAAATTTCAATTTTACATTATTTTAAAATATTTAAAATACAAATTTAAACTTCTCAAATTTGAATTGTAAACTTTGAAACTTGAAATTTGAAACATGAAGCTTCAAATTTGAAAATTGAAACTTGAAATTTGAAAATTTAATTTGAAATTTGAAATTTGAAATTTGAAAGTTAAAAGTTAAGTTTAAAATTTATTACCTAAAAATATATAATTTCAATACAAATAAATAAGTATTTAAAAATCTAAAAAGTCCCTGTTTCGTCCCGTCCCGTCCCGTCCCGTCCCGTCCCGTCTCGTCCCGCCAAACCCTGTCCCATCCCGTATATATAGTGGGACGGGATGGGACATATTTTTGTCCCCCCAATCCCGGTCCTGGCAAAAATCCCCCCAAAGCCGTCCCCCGTTCCGTCCCGTCCCCCTTTGACAAATACTAAAAGAAATATCATCTCCTTATTAGTGATCATCCGGCATCCGTGTATATTATCAACTGACCATGGACACACCACCAGTTTGGCTCCTCAGCAACTACAGTAGGCTCATTGTCTTGTTGAACTCGAATGCCCCCCTCGCTAGTAGTATCATGAGATTAGGCAGCCATACCATGTGAACTTGACCAGGATGCAGAGACGGACACAGAAACAAAGGCGTCCTCATGGCCAAAAGTAGAACCACCAACTAAAATGATTAGTTTATCTTTCTCTTAAGACAGGGAGGCAGTTATTATGTCGGGAACCACCTGTCAATTTTTATTTCGGTTAGTGAGAGGTGTAGTTGGGAATGTCCTCATAGTAGGTAGGACATAAGCGGGGTCGTTCTCCGCATCAGTGTCTTCATTAATCACCCTTAATTTTGATAATCTTATAACACAATAATCCTAGTAATAGTAATCCCTTCCTAGTGTATCACATGAAAGTGGTAAGTTTTGTATCTCAAAATCCTTTGTCTAGAAAATAGAAAATCTCACCCCGCACCTTTGTCCGTCTACTTGTGTATAATTTACTAACCATTGCCATTACCTCATATTAGACATCACATCAACGTATGTATTTGTTTTGACCCTCGCAACAATTAACATAAGATTATTAGATAGTATCAAACTAAATTTATATTGATCATTCTTTTCTTATTAACTACCTCCTTTGTCGGGTAAGTAGTAACAAGACAATTTCTAATGTTGTGCACCGCTAAAAGACTTCTATATGAATGATTATCAATGCATGCAATAAGACTATTCAAGAATTACTTAGTTTCTATTCATACTTTGTTAAGCGCTCATGATTCTCACAACCCTAGTTGTGAAATTAATTACCCATAATAGATAGAGCACTATTCATATTTTTAGAAGAAGAATTCATGAAGTAATGATGAGTAGAAGAAACCCAGAATCTCCAATTTAAATTCAAAGCAAGAATATTTATAAACAGAAATCGAAAATGAAATTGCTATTGTTTGCAAGTTAATTCTCAAGAACACACCAAGAACTTAAAATTAATAATAAAGTCAACCCCCCCCCCCCACACACACAAAAAAAAAGAGTTTTACATACCCTATATATAGAAAACATAGTCCCAAACAAAAAGAAAACAAAATACAGAAATAAAATGTTGTTCACGGCTTCAATTGACGAGACTTACCTATGGACCATGGATCAACCTACTGTCCGTAAGTCCCTTACGTTGCTCGAGACTTGGTAACTTTCTCAAAAGCATGTAACCTTCAACTTTAAGATCCAAATGACGGACCTGCCGAACGGACCGTAGGTCGATCTTTTGTCCGTGTGTCCCTTCTCGTGGCTCCACACTTAGACCTCTTCATCATGTACTGGAACTTAAATATTTTAATACAAATGACAAAACGTGTAGGAGGACCTGTAGGTTGACCTATTGTACTTCAATAGCTTCCGTGGTTCCACACTTGGTAAGATTTATCTAATGCTTAATCTATGAAACCAACCAACATAGCGTGGCTAAACCTAATGTCTGTAGGTCACCTCCGTAGATGGCTCCTTCCACAAAAAATTAGTTGTTTTCTCTCTCAACCTCGTCAAAGTCTATTTCCTAAAAATATAGCACAATAATCATTAGTTTTAATACAAAATGTCCCTAAACCAATACAACTCTTATGTGAAATGTATTCTAAATGCCGTAGGCACACGATATGTCAAATACATTCATTATTTTTCAAGATTCTTTCAATCTTCTTCAAGATTCTTCTTCAAGGTACGTTTTCTCCTAGAATTTAATTCCAACTAAAATTTCTCCCTACAATTAAGAATCACTAATGAAAATCATGATTCTTAACCATAGATATTTAAGGAAACTTATGGAGGAGGTGTGACTGGCACTCGACACCTTATACAATCGAGTTAGCCACTGAAACATATCAATTGACTCTGAGGGCCTAGAAGGCCAGGCAACATAACATCTAAAATATCAAGCCTGGACAATTAAGGTCATAACCTATATAACAAATCATTTAGAGAAAGGTAGACAGGCCTAAAATTTTAAACTACTAGCTGGCTGACGACGCCACAGTTCAGGGCATACTTACATTCATACATATCTATACATGCCAAGCCTCTGTGGCTGGAAACTGGAAGCTGCAGAAGGAAAAAAAGAATACTATTTCCACAATAGCCTCTATGACTAACATAAACACTGTTGTGAGAAGGTCCCGACTATACCCAAAGTGTACAAAAAAAAGTAAATATCCTCTTATAGCCCCACGATAAGATGGAGGTTACAAACTCACATTTAAAATGTATCCTAACAGGTGGGTCTTTGGAGTTTATGCATGTACCAGCTCGCACGAAACAAAAAGCTCCATCATAGTCAAAGGGACGTCTATACGAATAAAAATATACTTATATGTAAAGAGGAGAGTAGAGTTACAAATATTTATAGTTAAGGGGTAATAGAGATGCCACCTCAAACTAAAACTCAAATAATCTCCATGGTTGTCATTTGGCGCAATACTATTTAAATATGCATGGTATACTCGTATAATTGTATATTGTTAATAAATATATATAGATGAATATGCATGTCATACCCAACAAAATTCTAGCAATTGTGGTGCCTTCCATTAGAGAACCAAGATCATATTCGCCAACTTGTGGCCATTTGTGTCTCATACGTATAAATATAGGCAATAGGCACCATACATTCCGATTATAGCTAAGAAGTAAAATTCATAGAATGTAATGTCATGGATTTGTACTGCACTTGTGTTATCTGAATCATGTAGCCAATTTTGGCTTGTTGGTACTCTTGTCCTCTTAATCTCATAATCACTTTCCTATCACAAGTAAATATCTCGCATATCATATGCTTGTAGATTAAACTAGAACACTTAAGTCAAATTAAGAAAGATAACCTAAACACAACGATGTTCATAAAGATCTTAAGGTTCTTCACCTATCTTATTATATGTTTTCTCAGTAATTAATTAAAGACAATATTTCCAAAAAGGGGGTCCTTTAGTAGTTAAAACATACGAGTTACATTTAAGAGTTTGTAGAATCGAAATAATATTTTTATGTTTTTTGAAAAAGAGGGATATAGAATGGAAGGAGGAATGATTTCAAACTCCTAATGTTCCTCCCTAATATTTCTAAGTTACAAAACCTAAGGAAGAATAATAATATATACACGAGGACCTACAGTCAAAAGAATTAAAAAAATGACACATAGACACCGAGTAACCTATATAACCAAATATGTGGAATATCATTATAATGGAGACTTAAAAATAAGCTGGCTGCAATTCCAATGTCTTTCTCAAAAGGTCTTTCTAACAATAGAATAGTTAAACAACCTATGACGATTTAGGATTCTAAAATTCATTCTCAGAGGATGTAACATTAGCCCTAACATACCTAAATTCTTGGTCATGTTGTATCAATAGAGACTGTATCCCTTCCTTAGAGTATGTTATCTACCCAAAATCATGTCACACAACCATTACAAACAAAATATTAACACATCAGGGTCAATGTAGCAAATAAAGATTAGTATCAGAGTAATTAGCTCGCTGGACCCTTTTTGACTGTGTGCTTCACTACATTTTCTTCTCCAAAATTAAAACCCCAAATTAGTGACATAACATACATTTTTGCAGCAGCTATTAACAAGTGGATGCCTACGCAATAGTCAACAAGAACCAAATAATGTATGACTTCACAACGATAAAAACTTAGAGTTTCACAACACCGTTCTTTTTGAATCCAAGAATAACCTCAACCAAATCCCAACCACGAGTATTCAAACCATTAAGTCCTGAAAAAAATATGTAATAGAGTCCTATAATTTTTCAATATAACCATAATAACTTGAACTAACCGCTTCCAAGCATCATCCTATACGTTCGTCTGATAATTACATTTGGAGTAATGTCTTTCTCTTTAAAAATCAATACTTAACTTAAACTTGATGGAGCTTGCAGTACTTTAACATTTCTTGTTAACAATGAACAATCTTCTTAAACACAAGAAGTTGAACTAAAAAGAAAAAAAATGATGTTTGAAATGGAATATAGAACCAACGTTACACTTATTTATCTAACAATTAGATACCCATCTATATTTCTTATTCTCTTATAAACTCATATCAATAAGAACAACACATACAAAGAATTTTTGGAAATTCCTGAAACAACAATATCAGAAAACTACTTCAAAAGAGCCCAACATCACGTAGCTATGCAAATACAATTTTTTCCAGCCGTCTATTCGTGTTCTTGCATATATAGCATAGCTATACTTTAGAATCACTCAACAAACTCAAGGGTGAAAATTATTACCTCCAAGCAACCGCAACACCACAAAAAATGAGACTCCTTAACAATGAAGAATCCTTCAAATCACAACCACACGGAGGAAAGAAGTAACACAATCACTATGAACGTTCCGAGGATGAATCCACGTTGAAATCATGTAGATCTTTGATTGGATGATAGGGGAACTTTACAGAGGACTTAGGAAAGTTTTATTCTTATTTTGGTCCACAAAATGAGATAAAATTAACTTTAAATCAGGTCATATAAATTTAAACCGACATAGGAGCTAGGGGCCCACCTTCATGTCCCTGCTTGCGCAGTCTCACTGAACTCTGAATATTTCTTAATTCTAAAGTCGTATGGAACAAATGGTTTAGTTTTTTGGAAAGTATACTTGTAGACCTTCGATTTCATATATTGGGGTTATTATAAAACTTTATATATTAGGTGAAAAGCTGTGAGACATTTTACCAAAATTTGAGAAGGTTTATAAAAGAAACTTACTCTAACCTTTGTCAACTTTTATTTCCAAACTTTCTTGACTTCAAAACATAACTGAAGATCATTAGGCGAGTACATCACCTTATAAAACATCCTCATTAGCATATAAGACACTCTTTGTCATATAACCAAAGGTACTTGTTAACTTAAATGTTCCAAATAGACGGGGTGTTAGTATAGACATTCTTTAACTTAGACTTGTTTAAGGACATCCTTGATCAATAACGTTAGTCTAATTCTTTCAAGTTTACCAACACTTTGAAAAATAATTCTTCTGACGTGACACACAGAATTTTACAAATGTCATATTTCAATGCAATACTATGACTATTATGCGAAAGAACCACGGGGTCTCACATTCTCCACTCTTTAAGAACATTCATCTGCGAATGAATTCAAACAATCTCTTGGTCGTATTCTTTGTTGCTACAGTGCTATTTACAAGACTATATTTGATAGGTTCGCAAATGTGAAACCAGTTTTGAAAATCCACTTACAAGGCTTTGTATATCAAGATCGAGACAAGCCATATAATGTGCATTATTGAAGTATTTAAAATCCAATTAAGTTTCTGTACAGGAATGTTTATCAAATCTTAAAAAACAACTTTGCTTAAGGCGGCAGTAGTTGGGGGTAATTCTTCCTTGTTTCTTCCTCGGCCTCTCAACATATTTGATCAACGTTGTTATTCCACCGTAATACTTTCACAAAAAAATTTGTTTAGTAAAATTCTTTCTTACATGCAAATAAAACATAGACACTAATACCTGAGCGTATGAAAATTCCATAAAGACACAAATATACTCCACCAAGATAAGTCGTGAAGCATTTCAAATGCACTTATACCACATACATACATGGAACACAAGATGGACCACTTCAGATTCAGAAGGTATATAAAGCTCGTACACAACCCTACCAATTGTCAAAATAATTTTATATGGACCCACATACCTTGGACTCAACTTAAATTGACTTCTCATTCTTGATGAATCACATGATACCATGACTAGGAAAAACATTCTACAAAAGACAATCTTCTATGTCAAACTCTATGTCTTGTAATCAAAAAAGGAAACAGAAATCTAACATTCTTCTCTCAGTAGTCGACATTGGCCGAACAAGGCTTCCACAAATCCATTCCATTATCGATAACAAAGTCAAGCATCTTGCTATATCCCGTCTACAAATTCGGATGACTTACAATATGTACTGCAAAGCCTCGATAATTCCTGTTGAGCATAAAAAAATTAAAGCATGATTTAGATTTCATACGTACTTATAACTCTGCTCTATTGCACGATTTATAAATTGAATGAAAGGTAACCAATCCTAAATGCCTTATAACATCTTGATTATAAGTGTGATGCATAACAAACCCATAAACAAGGAATCAATAAGACACATCTTGTGGACTCCCTAGACACGACCTTCAATGATACCAAGTTTGTCACTTCATACAAGAGGCGTCATTGGAACTCAACACCTTACGCAATCGAGTTATCCAGTGAAATATACCAATTGACTCAACTATGGGCCTAGATTGTTGGGCACAATCATCTTAAATATTAAACCTAGACAATTAGGGTCATAACCTGAATAACAACTCATATATCCACAGGTGGAGAAGCAAAAAATAATAAACTACTAGCTGGCCGACGAGGCCACAATTGAGGACATACACACATACACACATATCTATATATGCTAAGCATAGGTGGCTGGAAACTGGAAGCTTCACAAAGAAAAAAAGAATACTATGTCCACAATAGCCTCTATGAGTGACATAAGCATTGTCGGGAAAAGGCCCTGACTATACCCAAACTGAACAACAAAAGTAAATACCCTCTAATAGCCCCGCAATAATATGGAGCTTACCAACTCACAGGTGAAACGAATCCTAACGGGTGGGTCGTTTAGAGCCCACGCTTGTACCTACTCGCACGAAACAAAAAGCATTGTCCCATACAATGGGATGCCTATACGAATAAAAATGTACTAGTATGTAAAGCGGAAAGTAGAGTTACAAATATTTACAATTAAAGGGTGATATAGATACCACCTGAAACTATAACTCAAGTAATCTCTATGGCTGAATTTAGCGCGGTACTTCTTAAATATTCATGGTATGCTCGTATAATTGTATATTGTGAATACATATATACATATATTGATGCAAATGTCATGCCTAACCAAGTGATAGCAATGGTGGTGCCTTCTGGTAGCGGACAAGGATCATATTCGCCAACTTGTTGCCATATGTGTCTCATACGTATAAATATAGGCAATAGGCCCAATACCTTCAGATTGTATCTTAGAAATAAAATGCATAGCATGTAATGTCATGGGTTTGTAATGCATTTGTGTTACGTGAATCATGTTTCCACTCTTCGCTCGTTGGTACTCTTGTCCTCATAATCATGTAGTCACTTTTGTATCACATGTAAATATCTCGTATAACCATATGCTTGTAGATTAAACCAGAACAATTAAATCAAATAAAGAAAGGTAACTTAAACCCGATGATGTTCATAAATATCTTAAGGTTCTTCAGCTATCTTTAATATATGTTTTCTTAGTAATTTATAAAAGAAAGAATTTCCAAAAAAAGATGTACTTAAGTAGTTAAAACATACGAGTTACATTTAGAGTTTCGGTAATGGAAATATGATTTTTATGTTTTTCGAAAAAGAAGGATGTAGTGAGGAAGGAGGACTGACTTCAAGCTTCAAATGTTCCTCCCTAATATTTCTAAGTTACAAAACGTAAGGATTAATAATAATATATACACACGGACCTACATCCAAATGAATCAAAAAAATGACCCATAGACACAGAGTAGCCTATATAACCAAAAGTGGAATATCAACATAATGAGTCATAAGAATACGCCGGCTGCAATTCGAATGTCTTTCTCAAAAGGTCTTTGTAACAATATAATAGTAAAACAACCGTTTTCGATTTAGGATTCTAAAATTCATTCTCAGAGGAAGTAACGCTTAGCCTTAACATACCTTAATTATTGGTCTTGTTGTATCAATACGGATTGTACCCCTTCCTTAGAGTATGTAATCGACAGCAAATCATGTTACACAACCATAACAAGAAGAATATTATTACGTTAGGGTTAAAGAAGAAATTAAAAATTAGTAGCAGAGTGATTCGCTCGCTGGACACTTTTTATGTTTGCTTCACTACATTTTCTTCTTGAAATTACAACAACAAATTATTGACA